>OU744454.1:3185820-3785820 GCA_916610825.1 Haliclystus octoradiatus | reverse complement strand
AATTTGAAGGCTGAAAACTGAAAACTGAAAACTGGATTTGAATTTTTACCCATAAAAATGGAACATCCCCGCATAGAACCTATATGGAAGTACCCTCCTTGGACTTTTTGGGTAGCATTTTCAAGTTTTTAAATCAATTTGGATGGCTTTTAAAGAGTTTTTGGAACTTTTCGGGTACTTTCCATTTTTCCATTGTCCCCCCCATCAATGCGGCACTTGGAATTACCCCCCCCCCCGGGAATTTATCGGAACGGAATATTCATGTAACTTTTTAACTCTCTCTTTTTACTTTGCATGAAGATGATTTTAGATTAAATCGAAACTATTGCGCCAATTATTGTGTGTTTTTATCGCCAACTTACCATCAAGATAATCAAGACGGTTAAGAAAAGATTATGTGCGTGATATGTGCCTAGCTTGCATTCTGACTGTTATTTCTGGCGTTTAAACCGCTCGATCTCTGTGTAGCAAAATAAAATGCCTGTGAGGCTGTGATAATACACTTTTTTATAACAAAGTCCTTTAAAAGAAACTATTGCTCAATTTCCCCAATTGCTTCTCCGTTCTCCCAAATCCGTTTTTCCGTTTTTATCAATTGCTAGAAATTTTCAATACTCTGATCTGTAGATAGAAAGTCAATCATTTACCAACTTCTGTCAATTTTTGTCTCATTGATGAATTTTAAGAATTCTTGTTTCTTGGTGGAAATTAATAAATCAGTTGTATGTTAATTTGTATTAAATAAAGAAATATGATTGATCATGGTGTGATAGTGGTGTGAGATATATGGCGTGAGAATTTGTGATGACACAGAGGATCACGTTCGAAACGATGTAAAGTAGACGTGTTTTTAGAATGTGAATATTATTATGAAAGTGATTGAAATTATATGACTTGTTTGGTTATGTTAATGTTTATTTACTACTTCGTATTCGACTCGCCTCTCACAAATGACAAATTGAACTAGAACAAAACAGTTTCGAACTATTGTAGTCGAATCTAGAAAGGTAAACAAAGATGGCTGCCGACGCCGAAACGATGAGGCGAAAAGCAGAAAGAAAGTTTAAAGCTTTGGCAAAAGAGTTTGAGCTTTACAATGAACTATGTGATATTAATGAGTTAAATATTGATATCTTGAATAAAATTGCCAAAAGAATAGGACAACTGCACGGAGAATATGAAGAAATAGTTGAAAACTATATCGATTATTTAGATTCTAACGAAGCGTTAGAAGAAGAAACAGAACAATCATGGCAATCAAAGTTAGATGATATGAAAAAAGAAGTATATGATATATTAATTAATATTGAAAAACTTAAGAAAGAACTTACAGCAAAAGCATCAAGCGAAGTAAAAGACAACACCCAAATCACAACCACGGGGGATGAACGCCATTTCGAAAATAGCGGAAATGGTTCGAGAGACATAACGCCTCAAGATGACGTCATGGTTAACAACACTTCGGACGACGTTAGCAACGAAGACAACGTGAATAATGAAGAAAATGTTATTAATGAAGAAAATATTATTAATGAAGAAAATATTATTAATGAAGAAAATATTATTAATAGTGAAGTTGAAGGAGCTACTACAGATAATTCTAGCCAAATTAGAAATAATTCAGAAATCAGAAATGATACTGAATCTAATAATAGTTTTAAATCTAATATGTCTATGATTAGCATAGAATCAATTAAGGAAATCACACAATCAGTTGCTGAAGCTGCAACTATAGCAGCAATTAAAGCAGTGAATTCTAAAGATAATAATAGGAATTCACATAGTAGTAATTATGCCACAATTAAGTTAGCAGGCTTTACGCCAAATTCTTGGAATGGTGACGCGAAGTCATTTCCTACATTTAAAAAGCGGTTTAAATCTGCTATGAGTAATGCAAAAATAGATGATGATAATGTACAATTACAATGGTTGGAAAAGTTATTACCAGAATATTATCAAAATCTTATAGAAGGAAGACCATCGTTGATAGAAGCATGGAATTCATTGGAACTTGTCATTACAGACAAAAAGATATCTGAAGAACTAACATGGAACTTCCGCAGATTAAAGCCAATACTAGACCAAGAAAGTAATACATTACAGACATTCGTAAATACTATTCGTACGCACATTATGTACATGAATGACTTTGGAAAAGGACATCGCATTAAAGACGAAGAGTTCATTAAAGATTTAAAAAGGAAAACTGGAAAAGAATTTGAATTTATGTTAGAAGACCAAATTTCAACTGAAAACCGGATTGCAAAAAAAATGAATTTGCCCGAAGAAGAATTGTCCGCTGAGTATATATTAGACTTTTTGGAGAGACGCATCAAAAGTCATCACAGCACCAGGAGATACCAAGAGAAGTCAAAGAATTCTACTACAGGAACAAAGACAGGGAAAATAAGTAGCATTTCTAACATCAAAAAGGACGACTGCAGATTACAATGCACAGAAACACATGATCTTGAAAATTGTAAGAAATTCAAGAAACTATCAACACAAGAACGAGCAGATCACTGTAAGCGTAAAGGCTTTTCCTTTAGATGCCTAACACCCAATCATATTAAACCGAACTGTGATTCAGAAAAAATATGTGAAACATGTGAGCACGATCATCACACACTATTGCATCATAAAAAGAAAAAAGAAAGTGCACAATCAACAACATCATCAGACAATATCCAAGAAGAAGATCATCAAAGAGTAGCAACTACTTCCTCGATAGGTGCGACATCATCAAGCATAGATATTAGGTTGCCTGTCCTTAAGATATGGGTCAAAACTGGCATGAAAAACCGTGACGGTACCACAAAGCTTAAAACTGCTAGATGCCTCATAGATGGGGGCTCAGATACGACTCTAATAAAACAATCGTTTGCTTTAAGTCTCGGAATTGAAGGGACTAAAACGAATATTTCATATGAAGTAGCAGGAGGTAAAAGCTATAGAGAAAACACCATGACATATGATATAACAGTGGGAAGAATAGATCCCATACAAGAAATTGGAAAGGTCAAGGCATATGGCGTTAAAAGAACATGTGGCTCATGTAGTAAGCTTCAACACAATTTTTTTAATGAAAATAAACATTTATGCAAGATTAAAGACCAAATAGACATTGAAGGAGGTGACATTGATATATTACTCGGAAGAGATGCACAAGGCTGTCATTTAGAAATTTCAAGGTTAGCAGCAACAGATGGACAAATGCATTCACCAATCGGTATTGAGTATCCATTAGGTTGGACGGTTGTAGGAGGATCAAGTTCAAATCAAGAAAGCAAAATCAAATCAAAGAGAGTTCATTCATTGCAAGTGGTAGATGTCATAGATTTAGAAGATGTCAAGAATCTATTTGTATCAGATATGGCAGGGGTCAATTCCAGTGAACGTTGTGTATGCGAAGAAAAAGAAATTGACGAAGCAAGATTTATTAGAATTGCAGAAGAACATACTAGATTTGATGAAAATGGAAGGATTGAAGTCAAATTACCTTGGAAGAAGAGCTACCCAGAAGCTCTGCCACTTAACTACACAGCAGTTGCGGAGAACCTGAAAAAGAAAATCAACCAACTAAAGAAGCAAGACAGATATAAGGATTATGCCAAAGCTATTGAAGAAGTTATTAATTCTGGTTTTGTCAAAAAGACTGTTCATCAAGAAAATGAAATTGAGCATTATTTAGAACACCACTTAGTCACCAGAGAAGATAGTGTATCAACACCAAAGAGAATAGTATGGAACACAGCAAAGAAATTCAATGGTATATCCATCTCAGATGCAATAGAAAAAGGTCCAGATCTTCTTAACTCATTATTTAGAACTATTGTTAGATTCAGAGAAAACGAGATAGGATTTATAGGGGATATCAGAATAATGTTCAATATGGTCATGATATCTCCTCAGGATAGGAAATTCCATCGCTTTTTGTGGATTCACGAAGAAGAAGAACAACCAACACCAGATGAATGGGAAACCGCTCTGGCAGAAGTTACGTATTTCTTGAATTCCAGACCACTGTGGCCCAATTCTAGTGTGGATCCTTTAGATATTAGTGGACTGATTACACCGAACAGCCTTCTTTATGGTCAAAATATGATTATACCACAATTTAATGAAGAAAAAGAACCGCATCCAAAAGATAGAGTAGCTGTCATTGAACGTCGCATACAAATATTCTGGGACGTCTGGTTACGAAACATGCCTACACAATTATTGTGCAGAAACAAATGGTTTAAAAAGAATCGAAATTTACAAATTGGTGATTTAATTATCGAGAAACGCATTTCTGGAGTAAGTTTAAGCCCAAGAGCAATCTGGCCGCTTGGTGTTGTTACAGCTGTATACCCAGGTCTAGATAAACTTGTTAGAAAAGTAAAGATCAAAACTAAAACAGGTGAATACAACAGACCGATCAGCAAATTATGTCTTATTGCAACCAATGAAGAGCTGAAAGAAAGATGTTTGAATGAGAAAGACTTGATCAATAAAGAATAAAATATGAAAATTACAATTAAATAAAACAATTTGATTTATAGACAATGAGAACATTGACAATTAGTATAAATTCACCATAAATAGATATAGAATATAGATTAATTTTATTTTCATTTGAAATAAATATTTCAAATTTGGGGGGAGTGGAAATTAATAAATCAGTTGTATGTTAATTTGTATTAAATAAAGAAATATGATTGATCATGGTGTGATAGTGGTGTGAGATATATGGCGTGAGAATTTGTGATGACACAGAGGATCACGTTCGAAACGATGTAAAGTAGACGTGTTTTTAGAATGTGAATATTATTATGAAAGTGATTGAAATTATATGACTTGTTTGGTTATGTTAATGTTTATTTACTACTTCGTATTCGACTCGCCTCTCACAAATGACAAATTGAACTAGAACAAAACACTTGGTATCATCCCAGTGCTACCAGGATCTTGACCTGCTCAAACAAAACAAAAAGTTAGATTTTATTTGATATTTGTAAGACGGATCATTTGATGAATTTCTATACTCATTATTTTCCAATTGCAATACACGGACGTTGAAATTGAATTTCTACTATGCATATTTGGTATTACAATAATACTATTTTACAATAAGAAAGCGTTCAGAAAGTATAGATACTGAAATTACTTAAAAGAAAATTTCGATAGTGATGACTTCTAAACTTTTTTGCAGAAAGCATTTATCATATTGATAAGCTATTTTTTATTACAAAATACAACACTCATGCCTGACTGGGGCGAAATTAATACTCAGAAAACTGTCATCTTAATATAATCCCATTTGATCCAAATATCCAAAGTATTCCAGACTAGAAGAATTTATGCAGATTATACTAATAAAGCACATCAAATACATCAATACAATATGTGACATCTCATCACTTTTCATTTATACAACTTTATCATATAGTGTCGCCATATATATTTATTCAAATGAATTCCGTCTGGTGTTATCTTCTTAACCTATATATTGTGTAGTCCGCAGCTATCATTGTTCTGCCTTGTATTCAATTCTTGTTGCTATGTGCTGGCTATGTGATAGATTGTTACATCGAGACTTGCTTTGTTCTACCGACACTCCTTGCGACGTCTACCTGTGCCGACGACTTTCAGGCCTCTTTTGTTCAAAACTATCAGCTTTGATAATTAAACTTTAGCTTCTATTGTTTATATATATGGTGTCTATGGAGAACAATAAAATATAATGATAAACGCTACAAATAATAAAAGTCAGAGAATCAGACAGTCATGTTAGCTACTTGAAGTTTCACGCCGAGGCGATCATCAGGCAATCTATTCAATGATAAAAACAATATACCTTCCAGATACATACAAAATAGTATGTACTACACGTTACTCAATTTACAACAGTAATGGCTAAAGTCAATTATGCGACTATACTTTCCATACAAAGAACATATTCTCCTGAGATTTCATAGCATGTAAATCATTTTAGACAATTTTGAAAATGTTGCTTTTCTATTGGGTTTATAACAGTCAGTCCGCCAGAAGACTTAACAGGTTGACTGAATACATTACTATGATACTGCTCGTTTGCTTTCAAAGCTTGATAACTAGCCCAAAAATACTGAAAATTGGAACGTGAGAATGTCACTAGGTGAACTCCATTTTATTTGTCTGGGATGGACTCTTTTAGGACATCGTATCAGTGGTACAATACGGAGACATCCCAGATAGACAGCTAGAAAATGAAAACAGGATCTATATAGCTATAGAAATAGTATTTGTTGGCCTCGCATTAGTTGGAAAATGTTTGCAAGATATGCCTGTTTTAGCCCCAGTTTTAGCGCATGGAAGACAATAAAAGGCACTGTTCAAATGATAGAATTGAGTCCTTTTATGTGCGTTAGCAAGATTAATATGCTGACATATGTTGGAGCTTGGAACTTAAGATAAGAGGAGTAATCAGTAGTGACCCAGGCTACATTTACTACATCTATAGGGCCCAAAACGTCGTAACAATGTTCAGCAATAGCTAGGATCGGATCACAAAGTCATAATTGTTAGAAATGTTTCTACAAATATACAGTGAATGAAAACATTAACTTAATGTACACGTATCTATGACTTGAATGTCTTATCTTGCGGCATAGTTTTATATGATACTAAACAATAGGGGGTAGAGATTATAGACATTAGATAAGTAATCGATCTAAAATGAATCGGATTGTATCATTCGCGATCACGCCAATGTTGAATTGATGAAATTTTAAGATACTTTGCATGAAATTGAATCATTACATTCTTGTTTTGAAGCTATGATGAGTCCCCTAATTTTATTCTTCATTATCATCACCATCAATTATTTAGAATAATGTTGAGATCAAATGAGTGTTTTGGTCCTGAAGGACTGATACGTACGTTAGTACATAGTTAGTATTAATAGAACACCCGCACTCCTAAATGGGGAGTCTGTATTTTAATCCATCGTTGGTCTTAATTAACGAATAAATCGGGCTGGATCGAGTGCTAGCTGAATGTATAACAGGCGTATCCCTGCAAGGCCCTTCCTGGTCAACGTTCTTAAGTACTATATGCTGAATTTGGATCAAAGGAGTTCAGAACCAGTGGACATATTAAATTCGGATTGAATAGAAAATCCGTTTTTCCGTTTTTATCACTTAAAGGCGGTCCCTTTGATTCCCTTCGCTGCATCATTTCCGCCATGTTGGTTCGTGATTGGTTCGGCTTGAATGCTTTATTGTCGTTTGATTGTGTTTGGAGTGAAGCGAAGAGAAGAATGAAATGAGGTAGAAACAGCTACTTTTGAAACTCGCTTATTGCTCAACGAAAGCACTTCATCGAATAATTAAACTGTATTATTATTAACAATCCAACTGAGATTTTGCTTTGGCTGTTTTATCGTTTTTGGTTACTGTATTTTGGATTAAATCGCAAAGAATTTTGACGTAATTTATTTTGTTTAGGTCTTGTGTTTGCGCTTATTTTTGTGAGGTTTTGAAAACTTGACGAAGAGACGGAGATTCCTTATTTTTGAACGGTTAGTATCATAAAGTTGTGTTATGTTATTGATATATCAGTTAGGTATGGCCATCATATTTGATGCAAAAATTAGTTCAAATACTTTCTCGATGAAAAACGTGTTCAATATTATACCCCATCACTGTGTGACTGTTGAGTTTGTACGTGACGCTTGTTTTCCGATTTTAAAAAGATCATCGACAGACCAGTTTTGTTACAAAAATACTATCTAAACAACCAATTACTTGATTTCCTATTTTCATAAAATGTCAAAATATTTCTTTACATTATGTTTGATGTTGTTTTTTCTTGAAAATTACATAAACATGCGTTATTCCTAAACATGACACATGAAGTTTTGACAGATTGTAAAAGAACCGACTTTTTTAAGTATTTAACTAAACTTTTTATGAGAACACGATAATTACCAGTTCGTAATAGGTTATTATAAGGCTATTCAAAGTTTTTAATTTGGTAATTTTTTCTCTATGATCGCAATTTCCTCATTTGAATGAGTCAAGTCAAGTTTTCACCCTCTCCAGAACTTTCTTTTTCCAGAAATCAATTTCAACTTTCAAAAACTCCTTGTATTTCTGCCACTTTTATATCTAAATCCTCAATTTTCCTTATACATGTATGCTCAAATTCATTCTGTTTGCGTGATTCCGTGTTCTTACTTACTGTTAATTCGCTTCCAACATTATATTTATTATTTACCAAGTTTCATCTTTTGTAAAGATCAATATTTTAATCTGAATTTTGCCCCGTTTTAGTTTAATTTTCAAAGTTGGATGAGTAACAAGCAGGAATAGATTATATTATGTTGCAAAAGGCTAATATTTGATTCCTATAATTTGATTATATAAAATAGGTTTGACATTTCATAAAAAATATACTTTTTATTTCCTAAACAAAGTTATCATTTGGACGATCTATTTTTTCCGACTTATCAAATGGTAAACAAAATATCTAATAAAAATTGCATTTAGCGATCACAGTATTCCAAATTCTTTTTCTACAATAATGAACCATATCTTGGAGTTTCAATAACAGAACAACCATATAAAAATCTGCAAACAAGACACTGTCTTGATTATTTTATTAAATTATTTAGTGTGCGTGGAAAATGTTTTACCCCGTGTTTTTGTTATTTTGACTCGCATTGTTTATTTGCGTCTTGTGCAAAATGCAAACTTCGAGTTTCCATTCATAAAATTAACGTTTTAGAACCATTTTCAGACATAAATTATCGTTCTTTATTATTTTATAATTTTACCAATAGAATTTCAATTTATTTTCTTTGAATGTTAAAACTGTTGTAAATGTCGGCGTTTATAATCGTATGTGAATTTTTCCAAATCTGTAATCTACAACATTCTTCAATTTTACGTAATTAAAACTATTTAGCGCTAGAAATTTCTTCCTCATAAAAATTATTTTCATCTAATCTCATTGGTAAAGAATTTATCACAAATTCCTGTGAAGTGTTTTTGTCTGTTAATGCTGCTAAGTTGTTTCCGTTTTACAAGTTGTCACCGCATATTTTATTTTATTTTATCTACGAATTTTTCGCATGTTACAAATCAAAATATTTACATCAAATAATCATCATGGAATAACTTAATAGAACTCCATTTCTTTTATTGTGGTTATACAGTATCAACATCTGATCGAGTAGCACGTGTTGGTTTAAAATGTCATTAACACAATATTGATTGACGTATATAGTCTGGTGCCTATATTCATGCTAGTCTAAACAATTAAATTGATATGTTTTCCAATAAATTGTTCTTTTTAATTATAAATTCTATCGTACAAACGAGAAATAAATCTCATGCATGATCGTTATAATGACTATAAAATATCTTTAAATTGAGCTTTTCTACTTAAATACTTCTCGATTTGCTTCTGTTTAATTTAAAAATCTTTTGTACAATGATATTTCTACAGTGAAATAAATGTTTAATATCATGATTCAAGCTGTCCCTATATAGTAGGGGTATGTTATCGAAGTTGCACTGTGCTCTATATTTGAACAACACATACCAATAAATTGTTCTTTTAATTATAAATTCTATCGTGCAAACGAGAAATAAGTAAATAAATGAATTCTTGTAAGCCATATTCTAGATTATGAAATGGTTGTTTAAATATATTATATCGTATATCAGAAATTATCAATGGATTTTGTGATATAATAATTGAATAAAATGTCAGAATAATCAATCAAGCATACAAACGATTCAACAAAAACCATATTTATTATTAAAACAATTATATAGGCTGCACATTATGCAGCTACATTATGCATTGAGAAGGTAGATGCTGATGAGAAATTATTCATTTTTATTTGTTGTTGTTCACCTATTAATCTAAGCAACTTTTTTCAAAGAGAATTTTTGAAAATGGAAGAAATGAAAATGAAAGCTATTTATCTGAGACTAGTTTTCTCCGCTGAACTTAAAACCAGTTTCCAACAAAAGAATAAGTTGAAAGCTTGAAACATTTTCTTCTGAAAGATTCTGTTGAGGATTGGCTTATAAATGAGAACATTATCAATTTTCTTCTGAATTTGCTGAGCTATCCTTCCGGGATGCAAGTTCCTAGGATCCCCACTTTTGTCGGACTCTGTTTAAAATGATTACGGTCATTGGGCAAGCAAAGCTTAACAGTAGGCCCTATACGTGTAACACATATTTTTCATAAGAAACCAAGCAAAGGCTGTAATTTCTAAAAAGTTTCTCAATTTCATGGGTTATTTTTACTGAAAGTTTTTAGAGGTTTTTGTGTGTTCAGATTTATAGCTGTAAAAATGGCAAACAAATCTCAACATTTCAACATTTTATTAAACTGCAATAATGCCCATATTAAAAGTATATCACGTGTGCATTATTCTATATACTACATGATTTCTATGCTCTACTCAACGTAACTATACAAAACAAGTATACAAATTTCTGATTGGAAACGTTCATGCACTAGAAATCAACACATTAATTGAGCATATATTTTGTTTTAAGAACATTTTCTTTTCTCAAATAATTTTGACGAAGTACTAAAATTTTCTTGAAATTTCTCACAACTTTCTTATAAGTGAGATTTTATGAAAAAAAAGTATGTATAAATATATAATTTACTAAAACAGAACAGTGTTCTTAGGTTTACCCCCTACTGTTATCCTTCTATTTCTGTTAATTGTTATACCATCATTCAACTAACAATATATTTATTGTTCTTTGAAATAACACCATTGATGTGTTTGTAATAGTTTAATACAAGTTTTGAATCGACACCTCTAAGCTTTCAATTATTATCTTTTATGAGGGATATAAAATGAATAATGCTAGAGTGCCTTATACAGCTGTTTTTAATTCTTTTCTTTTGAATAACTTTGTTTACAAACAAGATTGAGGTCAAAATCTCTCCTCAAGGATTGAGATATTATGGATGTAATTTCAAACTTTTCACTACTAGACAGGCTGTTTTTAAATTGTTTAACACCCACAAACTGATAGTTGATAGACTAACCAATCACCCCTATTATGGATGTAATTTCAAACTTTTCGCTACTAGACAGGCTGTTTTTGAATTGTTTAACGCACACAAACTGATAGTTGATGGACTAACCAATCACCCCAGTCAAAAATATTACGCAGTTTCATATATGAGAAATATGACAACAACAAAATTGCAATCACGTTTTGAATCGTCATATGATAACTCTATAATTAATGTACGCTTATAAGCTCCCCCATAGTATGCCTGCTATCACTACTGCTGACACAAAACCCATTAAATAAAGTGAAATTTCATGGCATTTTCACTTTTTAATATCATGAATATGGTTGTTTTCATGGCTTTCAAACATTTTCATGGCCTAAGAAATTAGTGGTTTTCATTTTTTTACATTTTCATGAAGTTATCACAACACTTTCAATTCATAGCATTTTCATGGTTTTGTTGTTGGTAGTGTATAAAGATAAGTAGATGTTAGTAAGCTTCGTTTGAATGTTACACTGAAAAAAAAGATGTATCTACATTGAGTATAACACTTGAATCTCACTTTATTAACGTAGTAGCCTAACATTGATAAATCAATTATCATTCATCTTTTCAAAAAATAATCTAATAAACTTCAACAATTAAGTGTTATTTAATATAGCTTAGCTCACTTTATTATTTGCACCTGGCTAATGGTTTTATCCTAGCTGTTTGACATTATTATCCAATAACATTTTATTACTCAGCATGAAATTGTTGTAAACAGTTATGATAATCCCAATTAAATTGCTTTACCTACTGAAATATATCAAGGTACCTGTAGTTATTCTATGTGGTTAGTTTATTACATCCCTCTACTTACATCATAATATTACATCAGATTATAAAAAATAACTCCTTTGAGGTTTTAACAAAAGGTTTATGGAATTCAAGAATTGTAGAGGCATTTCAGCATTTTCTTCTGAATATTTTGACCAATAATTCATTAAAAATATCGATTCATTGACGTCCTATGGCCCCAATTTTCATGAACTGTTCATGAACAGTTCATGAACAAACCCTCACTGACAGTTCATAAACATTTGGAGCCATATAACTCCTAAACTCCTGAACTAACCTCTGTTTCTCACAGGGGCTGGTCTGGTCCCTAGTTGAATGGGATAAAAAAACATTGGTATAACAACAGCAAAACAAACATTTCTGTAGAACATTTTCATTACTGTAAATCTATAATGCAATTCACATATTTACATTTTCCTACAGCCTAATTAACAATATTGAACAATTATATTGTATTGAAGTTTCAAATATGCCAACATAAAATTCATTAAAACTAATATAAATATAGTGTATGATAATGATGATGATGAAGCAAGTTTGACTGTTGTATAAAGTTTAATACCATATTGACGATATTACATTGTGTTTTATTTTATTTTAGGCAAGAATGAGATGCCGTTAACTTTATAAATGATGAAACAGTTTAACATTACTTCAAACCCATGGTATCTTTATGCATTACTTTTATTTATCAAATTGGTTATTGGACAAGTAACCGGTAAGCATTCATTTAAATAAGAAAAATATTGTTGATTTCAGCGTTGATTTAAATACAATCCAGAACTCTATAATACTGTTTATACCTAACTAACAAGTTTATCTAATTTATTTCGAATCAAAATATGGGATGTAGGCGTCCTATAGGTATCTGTCTCACACTGCCTTCAATTTACATAACTACTGTCAGTGTCCGACAAAAGATTTAGCCTTGCGGAATCTTGAAAATATTTTCATCATTTTCTTCTGAATTTTTTTAAATGATGTCTTACTGATTGAACACTGTGAATGATAAATAGTTAAAGATTCAAGATAAGCAGTCATTTTTGCTAGAATGCTAGTATTTGCAAATATGCCTGTGTTGATACTCTGACAATTATTATGGAATTAATTTCAATTACTAAGTTTGGAGCGCATCACTTTATTGATTAAAAGTTCACAATTATCTAATATAAAACAGGCGATGGTAAAGTGGAGTACATAGACACTAACTTTAGGTTACTACAAGTAATAATGCTAAATTGACTGTAACTTTGAGTAATAGTCTAAAAACAATAACGCCAAGGTCAACCTATCTCGAAGCAACTCTCTAAACAAGTCTAAACACTAGATCAAGACGGATCGTAATTCGATCATGTGTTTCGCTCGTCCCAAGGTTACAGGTAGGGTCCGATCATGTAATAACCACCCGATCGAGTTTAAATTCGTTTCTGTTTCATCAACTTTCGTTGGCATAGCACATTGGGAGTACATCTGACTAGTGTGCAGATCATTCTGGTTCAAGTCCAGGTCATTCCAATTAGTAATTTATTATCATTATTCATGCTCCAACGTTACTGTTCGTTCATAATACGCGTGCGATGCTATTCGTAAAAGCAATAAAGCAATCAAGTACCACAGTCACCCTTAGGGTTATGACAAATTTACTCTTCCGCTCTAAACAAATTTATCCATTATAGCAGTTTGACTTTGCTTTATATTTATGAACAGTGAAACCTGTAGATAACGGCCAGCTAAATTGATAGGTAGATTAATTGACCACTATAGACTGGTGGCCTTTATATACAGGTTTGATTCAATAGAAAATACTATTTTAGACATTGCAAAAGTGACCACTATAGACAGATGGCCGCTGTATAGAAGTGACCGTTATAACAGGTTTGACTATATTAATTTTTATTTGTTAGACGAGAAACCAAAAATCACTGAAGGACCGTCTAATGTCGTTGTCAGTCGTGGCAAAACTGCTGAATTAAAATGTTCTGTTTATGGTTCACCAACGCCAACTGTTCAATGGTTTAAAAATAATGTACTTCTCGATACAAGCAATGATCGACTTGTCAAAGGCGTTGGAAGTTTAATAATTAATAAAATTCAAAGAAGTAGCAGACGGACTGATGAAGGAGTTTATTATTGTGTTGCAATCAATAAAGCTGGAAAAGCTACAAGTGATAATGCTACATTGACGGTAACATGTAAGTAAATGCCATGACCATACCTAATACCTATATAGTAAGGCATTTCTTTGTTGTCTTCAGACAACCTTTCTCACTTGCAGGGTCCGACAAATTATTCTACTTCCCGCAAACCTTGAATTTTTAGATTAACGTTTGAGTAAGTCTACAGACATGAAAACTTAAAATCAAAACTTTATTTTAGCTTTATATCCGGCATTTTGCCTTCTCCTTCTGAATTTTGCTAGCCTTCCGCAAACTAGATTTCCAAGTTTCCGAACTTTGTCGGACCCTTCTCACTTGATGTTTAAAAGTTTAAGCATGTGTTGTTTTATGTCTGGCACAAACGTTTTGGTTTTTGACGCAATCAATATGAGATACTTAATCATTTTTTGCTATGTCCACCTTTGTGAAGTTACCTTTGTGAAGCTAATGCATTTTATTTACATTGAATTCCATTACAAATACTCTTTTAGATATTCTTGATTTCAGACTATTTTCAGAAATTTTAATTCTTATGTCTGTTATGTGTAGGCCTTCTGATAAGTTTGTGAAAATTCATATAGCAAATTTTTCTCTAAATTCATCTCAAATTTTTCTCTAAATAGGTCCAAATAATTATATTCTAGGGATTCTAAAATATTTTCATGAATTTTCATTTCAAATGAACTCTACATTATTTAGTATATTCTTAATAATAATGAGAAGGTCAAGAAAGACACATTCTTTGGTTTTAACTCCAAGTTTCACGTTATTAAACGATCATTAGACAACATACCTTTTTATACATACCTTTTTTATACCTTTTACAACATATATTTTTATAAACCCTTTTATGTTAATTTCAAGTTGTTCAATGAAAGTAAGACTTATTTTTATTTTTGTTACAGATTTATCCAGGAAATATAGAGAACATCCAGCCAATTTATCATCAGTTCTTGATGGTACCGTAAGGTTCTACTGCAAACCACCAGAAGGCTATCCACGAGCAGCGGTATCATGGTATATAAATGGACAATTGATACCAAGCAGTAATAGATTTCAACGTATCATTGATGGTAATAGATATGAGCTTAAAATTGAGCCTGTGAAATTGGAAGATGCTGGTTCTTATGTATGCGTAGCAAGTAATACAGCAGATAGAAGAGAAAGTGAACCTGGTATCTTGTACATAAGAGGTATGTTTGAAATAATTTATAAAATAGAAGAAGTAAAACTTTTGTTAGAGGGGCACTATTGACAGGCGATAATTGTTAAAAATGGTAAAAGTGTTTTGTGATTTGCTAAGACCGTTTGCCAAGGATGTAATACTGAATAGAGAGTTTTGTTAAAAGAAAGCATAAGTTGTTTGGATAATATGGTTTGCTACAAAATTGATTAATAATTGATTGATGATTCTAACTCAAACTTTATTTTACTACTGACCGTTGCCCAGTCGTTCGTTTGTCTGCGTTTCGAGCTGTGATGTTTTTGGTAGGACACATTCTGATAAAATTTCATATTTGTTCGCATGGAATGATGATTTTAAGGTCATATATATGTCGTCTTTTAAACCCTGATATTCACCATCTTTATATTCAACTCGCATTGTTTAGCTTGTGTTTTTCGAGAGGTGTTACAATATTAAAAGTTGCGTTTCAAAATTCACGTGAGATCCAATACAAAGGCTGCTGGTCTTGTTTGACCCTTTAACGCCACAAGATGCTAACATCAATCACAGACACTCTTCGATATGTGATTCTCGAAATTAATACAAATGAATGTCGTAATTCGATTATGAAATTGACGATTATTTTTACCAGTTATTGTTTTGTCGATTGTTGAATCATAATCGGCAGATTAAATCGGTATACCGATTATTTTGATAATTATTATCAATGAAATAACAAGCTTTTTGTAAAAATTATGACGAATCGTAATACGGAAAAACAAGAACATCGCTTTGTATAAGAGTTTGACGATTCAAAATTTTCTTATATTAACACGATACCCGTGATTATTTACGACCGTACTAACACGATATTCTTCATCACAAGATCCATATTAACATGATATTTGTCATCATCAATACACAAAGAAGAATGTGTTGAAAATGTAGAAGATAGATATTCCAGTTTTATAATTCAGACATAGAACATTATGCTTAAATAAAGAGTTGGGACAACTATCGGTTGCCAGATTATTAACCAGTTGAATATACTTTTTTATTAATAGCAAACTGATGGCACCAATTTTATGCAAAGAAATATGTAGTACAGTACATAAACATTGTCACATCTTTTACTTTTACTGTTTTTGACCTAAAAATACCTCTCTGCCCAAGAAAAGAAACCAAATGATTATTTTTCTGATTATAAAAACTTGAATGCAACTATTTCTTCCACTTTCTGTTAAATCTGTGCAAGCCTTGCCGGACTCTCAGTCACATTTGTGAACAATACTTGACTTACTTTCACTTCAATATCTATTCTGATTTATAGCAAAACCCACTGCTGCTATTGTGTCACAAAGTACAAACATTTACGAAGGAGACACTAGAGAATTTGTATGTCGTGTTACTGGAGTACCAGCACCAACTATCCAATGGACAAAAGATGGAAGCAGCATTCCTTTCTCAGCAAGAGTACGATTGATTGGTGATACAAAGCTTGCTGTTCAAAATGCTGAACTTGGTGATAGTGGAACTTACAAATGTACTGTAAAGAATGCTGAAGGAAGTGCTGAGTCAACTGCATCATTAACTGTACTGAGTAAGTCTTCCACAATGATTAGAATTTGCCAATGTATCCCTAAGGAGTTAAGGATGCTGCAGAGCGTGTGATGCTTCGCACTAGATGTCTGCCTCTGCATCTGACCGGATCGGGCATCAGTAAATTCCTTGAAAAATGTTTGATGGCCATCAAACACAATGCGACAAATGAAATATACGACGCAACATGTCAGACAAAATCGAAAGAGTGACTAAACGACAAGGATTTGCAAAGGATTTAAAAATCGCGAAAATGTTGCCATTGTTTGCCCAGGGCTCAAGAGACATGTTTCAGTGCCAGCATTTTACATGAATTTTTTATTTACAGGGGAACCCGTATTCATCACACGTCCAACTCAGTTAAGCATTGGTGTTGGCCAGACAGCAAAACTTGAATGCGAAGTTAGTGGTGAACCTGGCCTAACTTTATTCTGGCAGAAATTGATACGTTCATCATTAGTTGAAACACTGATATTTCCTGGCCAACCTTACGATGGGCGTCTGCTAGTTTCATCTGATGGTTTGTTAACAATAACGAATGTACAGAAAAAAGATGCTGCTATTTATATCTGTACTGTTCACAGTGGGCCAAAGACAATCTCTGCCAGTGCTAAGTTGACAGTGCTTGGTAAGTAATTTTATTACAGTGAAACCTGTATATAACGGCCAGCTACGAGAGGTAGATGAATTGACCACTATAGACAGATGGCCTTTATATACATGTTCGATTCAAAAGAAAGTACTATTTTAAACGTTGCAAAAGTGACCATTATAGACAGGTGGCCGCTGTATAAAGGTGACTGTTATAACAGGTTTGACTGTAGAATTATTCCCAGCTCTAATCTCATTTGATAATGAGTACATCAATAATTATTTGATTGGTAGAGTTTTTGATTGATTTTAATTCTTATGAATCAGATCCTTCTATTTACAAGAGCTTGGACGTGTGCTTTTATGTGCGGCTCCCAGCGCCAATGGGACAGATGTCAGTCACATGATTTTATGGACGCCTTTTCGTTTAGTCAAACCAGGCTTGCGATATTTGTAAAAAGCTTGCAAAACTTGTTTTCAATAAAACAAAAATGACGATTTTCGAACCCAAAAAGTTGTGTGTTCCAACTCAAATAGATAGTTCTGTTGTGACTTTAAAAGCAAATTTGATGGCCATGGTCCGACATAATGTTCACCCTTCTTGATCCAAATTGTAATCCATTTCTGAGTAAAGTTCGAAATAATTCAACACAGCTTGACTTATGGATTCATAACTGCTTCTCACCTCTTTAGCCCTCTAACTAATAGCACTTTCTTGATATATTTGTTATTTAGAAAACTCTACTCCACCTCCTATTGTTACGCTTACACCTGATAATCAAACTGTGGCTGAAGAAAGTAATGTGACGTTAACATGTACTGTCAGTGGTATACCGTTACCAACTGTTAAATGGGAATATGGTTCAAGTAATTTACTTATAACCAATTCAGCGGATGGAATCACTTTAAAATCTAATGGAACAAAAAATTATTTAATTTTTAATAATATCAAACGGTCATCAACTGGATCGTACAGGTAAACAAAAAACTAGTAACATCAATATGGAACAAGAAATAGGAATGTATAATGTATAATGTATACATTGTATGGCAATTCGTTAACACCAGTGATGCGTAGCGATTCATTACAAAAGCATTATTAAAATCGAGTGACTTTTAGTTTTTTTTTACATGTCTCACATCACAAGTGTTAAAAAATAGCAATACTATCTTTATATTACTAAATTCAATATCACATCAATGAAGTTACATTCCTCAACTATTTAAAGCAGCAAAATGATCACTGGGCTATATGTGTGTTTGTCATTTGTATTGTTTCTGTGCCTAAAGCCATGCTGAAACTTGGAATTTGAAGCCATTCTGAAGCCATGGCTGACATTGATCATCAAATTTAAGCTGAGCTGATCTTAGTTTTTAAGTTGAGCTCGTAGCAACCACCGGTCAATGTTGCTCCTTTAAATTGAACCAATCACGTTCAACGAATCAGTCTCATTCTATTGTTAGGTTAGCATACTGCTAAGCATTTCCAAAATTAATAAATTTAGCAATAATGGTAGCAATAAATAGCAAGGTTGAACTAACTATAGTCTCTTGCATATTCTTTAATGCCCTGGCAAAGATAAGTACTGCATTATGTTACAATTATTTGTCTATCTACTTTTAGATGTTTTGCTTCAAACTCTGGTGGGACAGCTGCAAAATTAGCATACCTCTATGTTAAATGTATGTATAAGTATATTATTACTATTATTATGTTATTACTTAGTATAACATTGCTAGATACCAGGGCCATCTATTTACAAGAGTTGAGACATTCTTTCATTTGTTGCTCTTATCTCCAATTGGATAGATGCCATTCACATGATTGTGTGGACAATTTAATGGCGATTTTCGAGCCCCAAAAGTTGTACAGTCAAACTTGCTTAATATCCTTACTCGGGTACGGATGAAAAGCAGGACATTAAGCGAGGTAGAATTGTGAGAGCTTGTATATGGATTTTATGTGGGGATATAAAGCAAGGTGGGACATAAAAAGAGGAGATATTAACTGAGTTCCACTGTATTTCCCAACTCTTATAAATAGATGGCTCTGCTAGACACTTCTAAGGACTTTAAGATTAATTTTTGACTTCTGACTGCTTACATATGTCTCTCATTAATAGATCAATAGAAGGCTAAGGCGCTGCTGAATTAAAAAGTGGTCTATTTTTCCCGATCTATTTTGGAAATAACATAGATTAATGAAATCAAATGAAGGACAAAAGTAATCAAATGAAAGAATATTTCTTTTATAGAATATTTTTCTCTTTCTGTAATACATATATGCTTGAAATGAAAGCAATCATAATAATCCTACTCAATCCCAATTTCGATGTGTGGATATTTGGTTACTACAGTAGAAACTGTTACAGTGTCACCTTTTATAACGGATTACTGTTTATAGCGTACTGAATCAATCGCAATGTCAAAAATAGTATTTTCTATTGAATCGACGCTGTATATAAAGGTCGCCTGCATATAATGGTCAATTTATTTCCCGCCTATACAGCTGGCTGTTGTATTAACGTTTCACTGTGTCAGAATTATGCTTTAACATGTGAACTATTACTATATTCATTTTCAGTATTACTCAAGGTACCTAACCCACCACAAAATATTGCAATAAAGAATATTACAGCATCATCGTTAACTCTACAATGGGCACCAGCTGTCACAATGGCATCAACTCCTATCATATCATACGATATAGATTTTCTTAGTATGGATTTTGGATTAAGATGGCAAGTTCTTGTTAAAAGTGTTGATGGTACAACGTTTAAAGTCGTTGGATTAATGCCGGATACACGTTATCGTTTTTCTGTCCGTGCTATTAATAGAGTTGGTGGAAGCGCCAGGAGTGCTCCGTCAGACGTTATCAGAACACTTGTCGCATCAACAGGTATGAGTCTGTATACATTTCAACAAATGTTCCAACTGAGTTAATGCCATAATCAGGGGTAGAAAATGTTGGGACCACTGGGTCGCAGGCACAAATATTGAACAATAGAATTACTGCAGGCACATTTCTCTAAATTTAAAAGTATTTTGAATCTATAACTAATTCATAAAGCTCATTAATGAAACCAAATATAGCCCAAATATAAGAGTTGCATAAGGATGAAACTGATTAGTCTATGTATAAATAATGTCAGTTTAATATTGCTTGACAAGGAAAATTTCCGGTAAAATATTTACAGACATTTTTAAGGCAAAATTATGTGGTCGCAGGCACTGAAAAATGATTTAGACCCCTGGCCATAATTAATTCTTGGAATTTAAGAAGATCTGGAGTTTGATATCTAAAGTGAAAGGCATTTACAGTTATCAAGACTAGATCAAATTCAGAAGAAAATTGATATTTTTATGATTTATAGGCAAAACTTCAACAGAAAAATCAGAGCAGATAGTTGACAGTTAATTGAATATTAGACTGAGATTAGTGTTTAGAATTGTCTGCAAATAGATTTATGCCAAACAAGTAGGCTTGACGGTATGCGGATCAGCAGCAAATCAAAACCCTATTGGGTACTTGTTGATATGTGGCTAGATTCGAGCCACAGTGCCAGGCCATTTTTTGCACTCCCTCCCACATTCAAAAGAGACTTGAGGTGATGAGTATTAGAGAAATTTCCACCGACTTAGCAGTGTGATTGGTGCTTGTTTAGTGGCGGTGACTTACTAAGGTGGATTCCATTGCGAGTCAAAACAAACAGGGATTAATTTTGATATAATCCTTTTTTTCTTTCTAGCTCCTCCAAGTATTATTACATCAGTGAAACCAACTATAGTTGACAAACTTTTGAATTTGAAGTTGGATTTATCACTTTATCCTTATAACCGTGATTCTCTACAACTTGTATGGAAGGTATGTTAACGTTTTATTGTAGTTTTTAACTGTAAAGGTAGATGTGTATAACCGTGATTCTCTACAACTTGTATGGAAGGTATGTTAACGTTTTATTGTAGTTTTTAACTGTAAAGGTAGATGTGTACAACATTACTTCCTGTATGGCATTTCCTGTAACACAATTTGTTGTGGCACATGATGTGTATATTACGTGATTCACAGTATTGCTTCACATGACAAAGATAGTAAAACGCCATGGGTCTATTAAATTTAGACTCAAAAAGCAAAAAAGAGTTTAAAAGATGGCTAGGAATAATAATTACTTATCGCGAACATACTTGTTGTGTTGTTGGCTAATATTAAAAAAAAATAGAAGCAAAGCATAACGCTTGCACGTCGGGTAAAATCTTACGCAACACATGGGAAAAGACGTTGTCAATAATTTGATTGCTGAATTAAGGTTGACTGATATCAGTGGTTTAAGGAATTTTTCTGGTAAACCCTGTTGTTGTTCTGTTGACAATTTCCTAAATTGATACCATCAGCATAGTCAACAATAATTCTGTATTTAACTATTTATCTATAATATTTGAGTCTTCTCCAGGTAACAAATTTTATACTTTTCAGACTTAAAATCCCACAACTTTCTCTTCGCTTCAGATTTTTCAACAATATCGAAACTGCCTTGTACTCCTCAAATTCTTATCCCCTTGAAATTGATATAACCTTATATGTATTTGAATAATGTACTAAAGTTGAAACCTGTTATAACGGTCACTTCTATACAGCAGCCACTTGTCTATAATGGTCACTTTTGCAATGTATAAAATAGTATTTTCTATTGAATCAAACCTGTATATAAAGGCCACCTGTCTATAGTGGTCAATTTATCTACATCTCATAGCTGGCTGTTAAATACAGGTTTTATTGTATACAATAAATCAATTATACAACGTTGATTATTATTTATAGGCTGTCAAACCTGCAGATAGAATCCAAGGATTTTACATATATTGGCGTAAACTTGGTGCTGAAAAGTATGAACGTCTGGACTTAATTGGCAATCACATTTCGTCATACATTCTATCTAAACTTGAACGTGATACAGCATATGAAGTTAAAATGCAAGCATTTAACGAAAGATATACTAGTCCAATGAGTTATGTAATGGCGTTAAAGACAATTTCGCACAGTAAGATTTATGAATTACCAATAAAAATAAGTCATTGGAAACAGATTTTAGTCAGTTTTACCATGACTCTGAGTTGTGGGCTTATGCGCTCTTCGGACAGAATTTATTTGTTATGTTGATTTTCTCTGTAGTTGCATAATTTATGTTGATTTTCTCTGTAGTTGCATAATTTTGTTGATTTTCTCTATAGTTGCATTTCCTCCACCGGAAGATGTCCGAGTTGCGCAAGGTGGAGAAGGTCAGATTCTAGTTACATGGAAAGCACCATGGAAAACTATTGTTTCTCATGATGTAATTGGATACAAGGTAAGAAGTTAACCAAAACAATAGTATCAATATGTTTTACAAGAAATCCCAACATATATGCAAAGTAATTTTGAAACTCTGTAATGAAATTCCATTTTATTGTCAAATTCTGTTACAGTTAAACCTGTTATAGGGGCCACATGTATACAACAACCACCTGTCTATAGCGGTCACTCTTGCAATGTCTAAATTAGTATTTTCTATTGAATCAAGTCTGTATATGAAGGTCACCTACATATAGCGACCAACATATCTACCTCTGATAGCTGGTTGTTATATACAGAAATCACTGTATACAATTTTTCTGTTTTTCTAACTTTGACATTTTTACTTTTCTCAGATCACATGTATTTCACCGTCAAGCACTGTGCCAAATATCAAATCAGTTGGAAAGAATATTACATCATACATAATCAAAGGGTTGATACCATCAGATGAATATGTTGTTACTGTAGCCGTAGTTACAAATGAAGGGGATGGAATTGCTAGTGGTAAAAAGGCTATTATATTGGCTGGTGGTACTGATACTGGGGTTGTTATCCCAACAGGTTAGTACAGTTGAACCTATTGTAATGATCACCTTTATACAACAGCCACCTGTCTATAATGACCAATATTTTTATCAGGATCTGGTAAAATCCGGAAATCTGGAAACCTTGCAAAATAGAATGCTACATATTAAGCTAAAACCAGTAGGGAAATATTAAAAATGTGGCTTCAATTTTATGTTGTTATGTCATTAAAATTATGAAAACATTGTTCTAAAAGTTGAGGTTTGCGGAAGGAAAATCATTTTGTCGGACCATGATTGTAATGTTAATATAGTATTTTATGTTGATTCACCCTTGTATGTATCGCTTTCCTGGCAGAAGCACTGACCAACCCTCTTAATGTTTGACTGAATGTTATTGAATCCTGTCTATGTCTCATAATCAAGATAGAGGCAGTGTCCGACAAAAGATTTAGCCTTCTGGAATCTTGAAACATTTTCTGAATTTTCTTCTAAAGTTTTTGTTGAGGTTTGGCCTAAAAATCAGAAGATTATAAATTTTTTTCATAATTTTCTCTAGCCTCCCGGGATCTAGGATCAAGGTTTCACTCTAATATGTGTTCTGTTTTTAATTTCAACTCTCGTGTTATTGAGTTGGTTGTTCACTGAAATGTATTTTATTTATTCAGCTCCTTTGCCACCACTTATAACCAATGGTAGTGTTCATCAACCATCTGCATTTATACGAATTTTAAAATCAACATGGTTTATTGCTACTGTCGGTGGGATTTTATGGTTAATACTTCTATTGATTGTATTATTCATCATTTGCAAAAGACGGAAACGTTCAAAACGAAAGAATAAAACTTCAATGTTTAGCGAGCAAGCAAAAAGTAAGAATATATTCAATGTTCTTTTATGTGATTCAATATATTCCTATTGTAAGTTAATTCAAAAAATATATTGTAGTTGAGCCCTACGAAGGTCTTATGGTTAGGCCTGGGCCCTACGAAGGTCTTATGGTTAGGCCTGGGCCCGGCGAATGTCCCAATTGAGCCCAGTGAGCCACAGTCGATAATATTTGTGAGAACCATCAATTGGCATAATACTAGTAGTGTAGACGGTGTCGCCCTACCGAAGGCACCCGTACCACCCCTCTATTTCTAGATGAGTGGCTTTTTTCGCTGGAAGCAATGATTTTAAACGCTCTTTGTTGATCTCAGCCGCGACACTGCAGATCAATTTCAACAGATTTCATGGCAGATAGGTGTTGATTGTCAATGCGCAACGATGCGCCGCAGCTACTCACAAAGCAATTCCCTCTGGACCATTCCATCCGCCATCCTCAAATGGTACTCATTTGATGTTTCAGATAAAGTCAAGGCTGAGTTGACCTTAGGGGGATTTGAACCACAGTCGATCAGATATGATCCGATCTGAAGTTCGGTTGCTCTGCCATCCGAGCTAATCCTCCTATATACAAACTGCTACAACTACAAACTGACATAATACTACAAACTGTATCCATTTGTTTTATAGGTTTACTGACAGATAATAAAGGAGTGAATGGTGAAACAAATATAATGCAGTCAGGGTAAGTCATAATTTATGTCTTTTGTATAATTCATTTTGTATAATTATTGCTTTGAATAATGGACAATAATATGACAAAAATGTTTGTGAAGTTATTGCCTTCTTATAAGACAGTTTCAGTTATTAATAAATGTGAGAGATCTAAACAGAGGCTATTTTATGCTATCCTCATTTTTTGTACAGTTTTTTTGATGTTACTGAGAAATATGACATATTTTACAATAATTGTAATGTAGTATTACTGATAAGTTGATCATAAGTGTAAGTTGCACCAGTGTAATGGATTTTTCAACAATGTCTTGCAATACTATAGGATATTTGATAATTACTGATCGAATATGAGGTGAATATCAGCAGATGCCGTCCCAGGCTCATTAAATTGGCATAATCGATGGTCACCCATGAATTTCAATGTATTTTAATGCATCAAGAACGCTATTATTCGTTACGTCTTTCTGCCTTCATTGCTGGAAACAACGAAATGGTCAATACAGGTTTAGAATATGATACAGCAGTCAATTCTTAATAGGCTACCAAATAAAATATTATGTAAACATCGTTCTCGAATATAAGTCGAGTTGGTGTTTTGGACCCTTTTTTTTGGGGAAAAAAGGTCGACTTATACTCGAGCTAATACGGTATATAGATGCTCTGTTTTTTCTGACGGTTGTAGGAAAAAACGCAGCAGATCATTGCCTTCTCGATGCATTGAAATACAATAATATTCTATGATAATAACAATACAATAATATGTTATGTTGATATTTTTCAAATTCATTGACAAAAACAGTTGTTGATCTCTTCAATGTACAACTTTTGAATATTGATAGTATCTTGATTAATGAATGATGTTGTTATCCATTACAGACTCATTTATACCGACCATTCTGCGTTTTGGTCATCATCACAAATCGGTGGTGGAGATGGTACGTTGAATGGAGGCAATCGTTCGTTAAAGCATGCCAAGAAAATCAATGCTGATGGCAGTGTAATTACTGATGGGGTTTATTTCAAACAATTCAACGGTGAGTAAGTGAGGACGTTGAAACAAAATTAATACACATGTTCAGGGTCTGGAAAGCTGCATTTTTATTCAAAAACCTATTGTAAGCTTTTCACCATAAATGTTCATTATGATATTGTAATTTCTCTAAGTTTGAGGAGGAAAATAGAAAAATTTAATTTCCTCTTGAATTTTGCTTAGCATTCCAGAAATCAATTTGCCAGGTTGCTGAGTTTTGTCGGACCCTGCACATATTGCAACAGAGTCATTCCTATATAATAAATATAAGTAATGTAGATGGTTTCGCCCTACTGAAGGCACCCGTACCACTTCTCTATTTCTAGAGGAATGGCTTTTTTGCTGAGAGCAATGATTTTAAACCCTCTTGATTTTAAATGCGACACTGTAGATCAATTTCAACAGATTTCCTGGCAGATAGGTCTCGATTGTCAATGCGCAACGATGCGCCGCAGCTTCTACAATGCAATATCCTCTGGACCATTATCTAATGGTCCAAAGTACATTATTTTATTATTATTACTAATGTCATAACTAATTAGATATGTTGTGTATATTCAATTCCTTTATATACAGGGTTGATTCAATAAAAATTACTATTTTTGAGTGACCACTATAGACAGGTGGCCGCTTTATAGAGGTGACCGTTATAACAGGCTTGACTGTATTTTATTTTCTGTCTGTAGCTCCTGGTGAATCGTTTGAAATGAAAACAACTGATTCATTCCATCCTACTAAACCAATCAATCATCCAATGCAAGTTGAAAATAATCCTTGTAAGTACAGTATACAATTAAACCTAATACATTGACCACCTGTCTGCAAAGGTCAATTTTTATGTAGCTGATTGAGGTTCGTAAGTCCCATTGTATCCTATCAGCATAGACAGTTATTTTTCGTTTCGATCATTATTCAATGTGTAACTCGCTTGAATGCTATTCGGATAAAATTCTTGCCTATCTATAATTGTAGTCAAGCGAAATAATGTCTGATAAGTGTAATGAAAATTATTGGAAATTTTGAATTGTACTTCAGCGGGTGCCGTCGTATTGGTATTTTAACATACATACTGAAAATGAACTGTTAAAGTTTCATTATAGTTCACATTCATATTGCTGTTGTTTTATGGTATGCCAATGGTATATCCCTGTTTCTGTTTGTTGTGATAACATCTAATATCACTTTAACATGATAAATATGCAGCTTAGATGTCATTGGAATAAATAAGGTAAACCACACCTGGAAGGCTCAAACGTCTGTGACACCCTGGGTTTGATTTTTTAAGGCTTTAGTGCCTGTCATGTTTTTCTGTACCATCACTTCTAGCAATCTATCCTCTCCTACAGAGAAGAACATTTTTCAACATGGCATATTGGTAACTATACTAATTTCCATTTTGCAGCTCTTCCACGTTATAAAACAGGCAATCCAGAATCATGGAGAGACGCTGCCAGAAATGCGCCACCAAATCTCATTTCAAATCCATTGGCTATTAGAGATCGAAGTGAGAATGGAAGTCAAGAGAGGCCACGTTTAAAAATCCATAATGCATTTGAAGCAGGTCAAGGATCTGGTGACGAATCAAATCACACAACAGAACGAAGGAAGAAGTTTAGTAGAGATGAAAAACAAAATACAGCTGAACGTATCAACGAAATTAAACGTAAAGGTAAACCATTAGATCATAGTCCAACGGATGACAATATTGATGATAACAAATCAGATGTTAATGCTCCTGGTAATGATACATTAAGACGAAAGATGAAAAGCCCTTTTAAACCTGTACCTAAACTAACTATGATGAATTGGGCTGATGTATTACCTGGTCCACCGTCAAAACCACCATCAAGTATGGGTAGTCCACCTGATTCACCAAAGTTATCAATGTTCAATGAGAATGTCGGTCGTTCAAGTCGTATGTCACATGGTTCAAATGGATCTGTACATAGATATCCTTATAACGGTGGTGGTGGTGGTGGTGGTGGTGGAAGTCGTTCTCATCGGGCACCATCGGTATCATCACGTCGTTTATCTCAATCATCAATGATGTCATCTGAATTATATCAATCTGAAATGGATCCTTCGCATAGTGAAGTTCATTCAGAACGTAAAAAACACCGTACTAAACCGGTACCTCCTCCAGTAGAATTAGAAGGCCTTACGAGTGATATATTATTACAATGGGCAGAATCTGTTACAAATTCATCGCCAAGTTCAAGTGGATCATCTTCACCTAGTCGGATGAGTGTTGTTAGTAGTACTGGTTCATTTTTTAACGATGAAGAATTCGCACAAGCTGTGGCTGCCGTGGCTGAATGTGGTGGTTTTAATATGGAGACAGATTACAGTTTAACAGGGTGTAGTGCACCAACTCTTACTAAAGAGAAATTAAATCGTCTTGAACAATCAAAACATCGTATGGATAGAGTAGATGCTATGATTGCATCGGGAGCAAGATTCCCTCGTCCTGTCCAACCGTCTAGTATATCTAACGGGCATAAAACACGTGGTGATCGTCCGTCACCATCACCAGTGCCAGCAATATCACTTAGTAACTATCTCCTTGGTCCAAACAAAAAAGCAGGAAGTGTAGCCAGTGCACCAATCGAACATCAGTCTGGTCATCCGAAACAAAGATCACGATCGTCAAGGCAACCGTCATTAGATAATGGTAATTTTGATTCAGCATCTAATCCAGGGGGTACTGCATTAACGACGTCTAATTTACATGATCATGATTATGCTATTGATAACAAACAAGGTACACCCCCGTTAACAGTTAATAATCTCAAACATCATGAATCAAGTCTTGAAAGGCAACATAAACATAATTTTGCCACACCCAAACATCCTGCCCCTAATGGTGACCCGCAACGATCGTTAAAACGTAGTAGTAAAAGATCACCGCCATCTATTAAATCTGCAAGTCTAGAACGTGGTGGTACATCAAACGGACATACTAGCCCGCCACCACGCGGACATAATAGTGCGGATAGAAAATCAAAACGTAAACATTTTGTTAATTTGTTAGATCCAAATTCTAGTACTAGTACTGCAAGTACTGTTAGAACTACAACTCCAGATACAATGGACTGTTAACTATTTAAATATTATATATAATGCAATATACTGCAAAGAATGTTAGTACGACTATTTTACATTACAATGGTAACTATATCACGATAACATAATATTACACGGTGATATGTTATTGTTTTTATAACGACTATACCAATTTGAGCCAAATGTTTCAAAAAGAATGCCGACAAATTTCAATGTTAAAAGCTCGTTTTTTCAGTTTATTTTCCATTTTGTGTAGATATCCTATATATAAATTATAAATATATATATATATATATAGTCAGTGTGTTATATACAATATAATAATTATCAATTTTATTGTATTTTGAGTTAATTATTAAAAAAGAACTTATAGATATTATAATAAAAATGGTTTTGAAAAATTCAGCCATTTTCAAAATGTTAGAAATTTAATGATTCTATAATTTTAGACAGAGATTTGCTCTGGAAGAGAATAATTGCTGCATATTGATAATTGTTTTCTTAAAAAAAAATATATTATTTGCCTTTTTATATCTCTTACGGACTCTTGATTTTGATATGGAATTATTCCATGCCTTGTTTTGATTGCTAATTAAATTTGGTAAATTTAAATCCTCAAATTTAAGATGAAGGATTTGTCCCACTGCTTTTGTAAATATTTTCATATTTTGCAAAAAAAGTGTTTACGTTGTGAAAATTCATCAATTTTTGATATTTAAAGTTGATATTTGAACTATTTACGGACTTTTATTGGAGTTAACTTTCATTTGTGATAATTTTTCTCTAACTCGACAGTACTGTACTGTCTGATAATCATTCTCTTTTTACCTCGTGAACATAATTATGTTAATTTTGTTATGAATAGATTGTTTCCAACCCTCATAAAGTTATACCGTGTGTGTTATACAAAAATTAGTTAAGGGTCGCTTTGTAACATTCGGGCACATCCATTCAATGCTTATACGTGGGAGACATGCCCGCTCTTTTTCTTTGTTTGTTGTTGACTTTTTTTCTTGTGAAATTTCTTTTTATAATGTTTTGGCAGTTTTGTTTTCTTGTGTGGAATTGAAACTTTTTTATATCCTTTTTCTCTCATTTGATTTTTACGCATTGCATTGAACCAATCAAGATCATCCTAAAAGAGAAAATCAATTTTTATGGTTATTGCCAGGAAACACAAATATGTTCTTCCTTCAAGAATCTGAAAATCCTGATTAATCATCATCTCCAGAATCAATATTATAAAAATGTCTTAATTTAAGCCGGAATTTGAGCAAAAACTTGATATTTGCTTAAAAAGAAAATATTTTAGGTAAATTTGTTCTATGGTAGTAAAATTAATCTTAGCAGAGAATTGCTTCAAACCAATACACTAATACGCTATACGGTATACGCTAATAACTCTCCGAATTCTTCATCAAAATGTTTGAAAATAGTATCATTCGAATCACCCGTGTAACATCTTATAATGCTTTTATTTGGCTTGCTGTTTATGCTGCTTACGCATCGAAACAAAATGTATCTTTTCATTTTGCGGAATTGCGCCATAACTTGCTAATATTCGTCAGGGATCTTCCTTATCCACCTCTGCCTGCATTAAACTCAGCAACGCGGTTCACTCATTGCTAGCAGAGCCATCTATTCATAAGAGTTGGGACACGTAACTTTTGGGGCTCGAAAATTGCCATTTTGTTCCATTAAAAACGAGATTTTTGCTTTTGAACAAAACGTTTTTCGAATTCATGATTTTAATTTCGCGCGCTTTGTTCAAATTTGGTGAGCCTGAGTTTGACAGAACGAAAATGACGTCGATAAAATCATGTGACTGGTATCTGTCCAATGGGAGCTGAGAGCGGCATGTGAAAGAGTGTCCCAATTCTTGTAAATAGATGGCTCTAATTGCTAGTATCTTATAAACTTGATTAATGATTACCTCTTGTGCTTCTATTACTTCATCTTTTTGATGTCCTGGTGCATCAGCAACAATACCTAACTTATCATATTGCACAACATAGAATGGTTGTCCTTTAACAATAGATTTTGCACAACCAACTAATTCAGCATCTTTCCATACTAATTGTGTGAAATGACCAACCGCTTTACCATCACGACTTTTTCCTGTTTCAAAATCATAACTATCTTCTTCATCGTGCCAATCTTTAATTGCTATTGTAAATGATGGTTTATGTTTACCCATTGCAATACTTTCACCTCCTTTACCATTCAACCAATCAGAATGTCCAGCTTTGCCTGTTTCTTCACAACGATCAGCCAATGTTTGTGCTTGTTCAGCTAATGATTTATCCCATTTTAGTGGTAATGCTTTGTGATTTGCACGATATTTATTATGGACATCGAGACATTCGCGTTGACATGCAGTGGCACAACCTGTATAGTTTAAAAAAAAATGATACTCCATATCAGTGCTGTGAAAATAAGCATATCAATGCTTACCAGCTCCCGTATAAACAGAACATAACACATAACGCACTCTTGTGAGTTCTGATGTGACGTGAGGCTTTTGGATATCAAATTAATATTTTTGAGTTTTTGGGGTAATATTTTCATTGAAGTTACTGCTAGCATTCCCATATTCCTTTCTTCTTGACATGGTTTATTTTGATTTGGTTTGTTTGGGTCTGCTGGTGGAGTCCCCGTTTTTATTTTATTTGTTTTAGTCCCTCCTGTTGCTGGCGCATTTGTTTCTTTGCCTGGAGTCGTTTTAGTCTGTATGGATGTAGATGCGTTGGGTAAAGATGGAGGAGGGTTTCCTGCCTTTCATTGAAATTACAGCTAGCAGTTCCCATATTCCTTTACATGAAAATTTGTCATTGTTTTTGGCTCGCTAGATGAATTTATATGTTACTAACTATGACTGCCGGTCAAGTTTAACCGTGTATATACACCGTTGAGAAATGGCAACTTGCTTATCTGCTACTTATGTGGTTTTCCCTACACTGCCAACTGCACTTTCTTTAAGGCATATGTCAGTCTGTGTATCTTTGCCAGCAAGACTCCTGGTTTGTAAAAGAGATCTACATTCTACTGAATCAAAAATTTGAGTAATCGTTGTTTGGGATTCCTGCTCAACCTTGTGGATAGATCATGTTTCTACAAAAGCATCATTTGAAGATAAACAAATATAATTTACTTCAATTGGATTCTCTTACCTGACGTATCTCCCACTTCTGATTCGTATCGACCTTTAAACACAATTAAATTAAATTAATATTCATTAGATGCTTAGAAGGATTGATGTAACAATTAACACAGATCATATCGTGATTTCTTGTGAAGAGTAAAACATATATTCTCGCGGTTCCGATGAAATCATGAAACCCGGTTCTGTTTGATTTTTTGCTACGCGCGACATTTCAAAACATAATAAATATCAGCAATGTTTAATAAATGTTTTACTTTTCACATTAAACCAAGTTTGTTTGTTTGGTAATCTGACCCCCGGAAATGTTTTGCATCAAAACGAGAGGATCTTAAAATAGCTTTTTAGGCCAATTCTCAGTGATTTTGCCGTGACAGAAGCGATCAAAATGTCTGGAAATGATCAATATTGGGTCAACAAAGATAGACTTTTGAGGATGTTATTGATGTCAGACGAAGATGTTGTTTTTAAATTTGAATTATTCAATACTCGAGGATGTTAAATATATTTTATTTGGTTGATTTTCACAAAGGTAAGATAATATTATGGCCTGTTTAAAACTCTTCAAAACACAAATCTGAGTTAGACTATCTTGGTTCTATTATAATATCTTGATTCTACATATTCATGGTTATCTATACGTCAATTATGTCATTGGTTAAATAGATGTTTATTTCTCTTCATCGCGTTTGTACACTGTAAAAATGTTTTTGGAGAAGTAGGTTATAAATTATATATACAGTAAATTCGGCATAACGGTTCCGACTTTACCGGTATTCTATCAATAACAGTAAGCCAAAAAATCCGATACCGAGTAATTTACGGTCAAACTTTGGTAAATATTTACCGCTAACAACGTATTCTGCAAAAATTGGTATATTAGTTTGTCTCCCTATAGCATACTGTTATTGCTGGATTCAACAGAATATCCAAAGATAGGATTTACCTGGTTTGACATCGGGTGTTGTTGAACCAGGAACAAGGTTATTCTGTTGTGGTGCTTGAATTTTGCTTACTTCTTGATTTTGGTTATTGATTGGATGAAGTTGACCTTCGTTGGGTTTTCTTGGGTATGATGGTAGAACACCTTGTATGGTTTGATTTGATTGCTTGATGTTTGCGGGTTGATTGCCAGATGAGGCACTGTTGAGGGTGTTGATGTCTGTGGGTTGATTACCAGATGTGGCATTGTTGAAGGTGTTGATGTTTGCTTGTTGAGTGCCTGTTTGGACTTGATTTGGCTTGCTTGGGTCTGCTGGTTGTGTCTCAGGTTTGTTTTGATTCGGTTTGCTTGGATCTGCTGGTGGAGTCCCCTGTTTGTTTTGATTCGGTTTGCTCGGATCTACCGGTGGAGTCCCCGGTTTATTTTGATTTGGTTTGGTTTGATCTGCCGGTGGAGCCCCCGGTTTATTTTCATTTGGTTTGGTTGTATCTGCCGGTGGAGTCCCTGGTTTGTTTTGATTCGGTTTGCTTGGATCTGCCGGTGGAGTACCCGGTTTATTTTTATTTGGTTTGGTTTGATCTGCCGGTGGAGCCCCCGGTTTATTGTCATTTGGTTTGGTTGAATCTGCCGGTGGTATCGCCGGTTTGTTTTGATTTGGTTTAGTCCCTCCTGCTGGCGCATTTTTTTCTTTGCCTGGAGTCGTATTAGTCTGTTTGGATGTAGATGCGTTGGGTGAAGATGGAGTAGGGCTTCCTGTCTTGTTGTTTGGTTTGTTGTCACCTGGCTTCATTGTTGGGACTGGATTTTTAGCAGTGTTTACACCTGGTTTTATCGTTTGGTTGGGATTGTGATCTCCTGGTTTCATTGTTGGAAGTGGTTTTGAGTCTGTTCCTTTAGAAGGTGATGTTGGGGTATCACCTGTTGGTTTTTTCGTTGGCGCTTGCGGGTTCTTTGGATCTACCTTTGGCTGTTCATTGTTATCTCCAGGTATAGGTTTTGTAGTTGAAGCCCCATTGGCCTTGCCAGGTAGAGGTGCAGGTTTTTTTGGCATTTCTTTAGCTGGTTTCTGCTCCTGTTTTGGTGGTGATGCCTTCCCTGTAGGTTTAGCTTGAGTAGTAGTGCTTTCTGTTGATGGCTCGTCAATTGGTTTTCCTGGTTTGACCTCGCCTGTTTTCTCTGGTTTCACCGCTGGTGGTTTGCTTTCGTTTGCTACTGGTGGCTTAGTTGCTGCTTCAGAGCTATTTCCTGCTGGTGTAGTTGGTTTGGCAGCAGCCGAGGGACTTCCTTCTGGATTTTTTGGATTGACTTCCGCCTGTTTATTGGGATTAGTCTCTGCTTGCTTTTCTGGGTTAGCATCTGGATTTTTTGGACTTGCTTCTGCTGATTTGTCAGGGCTAACTTCCATAACACTCGTTCCTTCCATAACAGGTTTCACATTGTTCCCTCCCGGGTTGTTTGAGCTATTTCCAGCTGGAGTGTTGGGAGAATTTTCTGTTGGCTTCTGTAGTGTAGGTCCTTCCAGTTTGTTTGGATTACCAGCTTGTTGGGATGTTGATTCCCCTTTCTGTTGATTTGCATCAGCTGGATTTTCTTGTTTTACTTCATCTGGGTTACTTTGGCTTGCTTCGTCCTCTTGCAGAGGCTTAGTGTTAGCAAGTGGTTTGTTAGGGTCTACTTTAGCAGACTGCTGTGTACCAGGTTGTGAATTAGTTTCTCCTGCTGGTTTGTTTTGACTGGCTTCAGGAGAAGCTTGGATGCTAGCAACTGCCGGTTTACCAGGGTTTGAATTTCCAGGTTTTTGCTCATTTCCCCCAGAATTGATGGGGCTAGCTTCAGTTGATGGTTTTTGAGAATTTGCTCCAGTTTGTTGATTTCCTCCCGCAGACTTGTCTGGATTACCATTTACAGGTTTGTTTGGGCTAGCCTCAGACTTGGCTTGGTCTTGTTGCTTATTCGCTTCGTTGGAATTTTGTTGTTCTGTAGCTACTGTTTCAGATTCAGTATCGGTGTGAAGAGATATGGTGGGTTGATTTGGTCTTACTGTTGGCTGAGCTTGGGTCTTGGCATGGTTTAGAGTGTCTTGTTCTTTAATGTTGGGTTGTGAATTAGTCTGACTTGCTTGAGGGTTTTGTTCATTAATTGGTTTACTACCAGGTCCATCGAGATTGGGTTTAGCTTGTGGGTTGACTTTATCAGGTCCATTACCTGATTGTGTCCCTGGTGTATTTTTCATTGTTTTTTCTTTTTCTTGTTGATTTGGTTTTTGCTCTGGTACAGGTTTTGGTTTATTTGCCGTTTGTATTTTTGGTTGCTTTTGAGCTTGTGCTGTAGCTGGTATCTTATTTGGTTTAATTTTTTCTGGTTTAACTTTATGTTGCTTACGTGGTGCATGTTTTTGTTTTATCTTCTTCTTCGCTTCAGCATTGCTTACTTCTTGTTGTAGTTCAATATTTGTAGCGTTCGTTGTGCTTTGTTTTTCCCCTTTGACATTTACCATTGGTTTTTCTTCTTCTATTTTCTTACGATATCCTTCTGGTGTTTCGGTTGCTTCTCTTTCGGCTGGTTCTGTTCCATTACCTTGAAATTTACCTTGTGCAGTTGGTGATGTACCATCTTTAATATCAATTGTTGCACTCCCTGTTGCTGCTTTTATTGCTTTCGCATCATTTATCAAGTCTGCTAACTTTTTTGTTGGTGCTAAAACAAGCGAAACAGTAAATATATGATAAAATCTGAAAAGATATCCGAGAGAATTACACCCAATTGATAAAATGAGGATTGAAGATTTAGGTCCTCTGCTGTTTTTGGTCTGAATTACGTAATGTTGTGTTTTTTCTCTTATAAAATATATTTCAAACAGATCGAATACTATTGCTTATTTGATAATTATCAATGAAATTTTCATTGTCGGTGTAGTTTGCTTCTTCGAGCCTAATTTATCCATATTTCAAAATTGTATTCAAATCCCCTGAAGGTCAACTCAGCATATACACTTCTTGATTTTATCTGAACATAATGAATATCTGTATTATTTCTCCATTGAGACATACACAAGTCGCAGACAGACCACAAATAAATATAAACATAATTTAATTGCAAACAGACATCAGTGTTAAATGAGAGGATCGAGTTAGTGCCATATGACGGAAGATGGAATGATCCAGACGGGGTTGCATTATAAAGGGCTGCGCATTGACAACCAAGGCCTATCTGCCATGAAATATGTTGAAATTGATCTGCAGTGTCCTGGCTGATATTATAGTCTGTCCAATACAATGAAATCTGTGTAACAGCCACGTATGAAATGTAGATTAACGGACTGTTGCATACAAGTGGTCATAATTATATACAGGGTAATTTCTATAAATAGTACTGCTTAAGACATTGACAGAGGGACCATTATATAGACAGATGGCTGCTGTATAGAGGTGGCCATTGTAAGAGGTTTGACTCTACTTCTCTAGAGCCAGTTTGGAGAGCTGAGGACCACACTTACGTCTTTTGCAGTATTCACACGTCAATGCACACATGCTTTCCATGTTTTTCTTATCTGTTTGACAAAGTCCTTTGGACATATATTTTGGACAATCATCTGCAAATTTAGGATTATCTTCACAGTTAATTTTGGCTTGTGGAATGATTTCTATAAGTAAAAGAAGCAAAATAAAACAAGTAAATCCTGTGAAAAATAACAATTTAAACTATATTGTAAACTGAATAAACTATGATGTTGATTATGAAAACGTATAAAATGAACTGAGAAAAGTTAAAATATTTCAATAAATTTAAAGAACGATCTATACGTAATTACTATTACGTTTTACATTGCTTCGCTATTCAACAAAATAAAAATTAAATAATTGTTCAATGTTAATGTCAACAATTCTTTCAAAAGTCTAATAGGCCTACTAAAATGAATTAGAGACATTTTTTTAATATTTACCTATAGCAGACACTGATACTTCACATTTTATCCATTCCGGTAAACCCAATGTAATTCCAAGCAATAGTATAAATAACATATTCAATTTATGTCAAAATAAAACCCTTTGTTTGGGATTGTACTTAAGACATCTTAACAGTTTCAACCGATACGTCGGCCAGCTTTGAATGTTCGATTTATCGCTTGACTGAATGTTCATTGCCCTTTGTGTAAACAATTGTGTCGTAAAAATAGAAATGTTAGTTTGTTGTATATATTAGCAACAATTCAAGGTGCTATTCAAATCACGCTATCTATCAATTCAATAAAACAGACCATCTGAGCACCACATATCTAAAACAGCAGGTTTCCCCGAGATACAATTAGCCAACCAATTTTTTCCTCGAATTTCTTCCCTATGTTTTGCTTAAAAATGTTTTTCTCATGTTAAGCCTAACAGTAGAAACCGTTCAAGTGCAATTTGGATTAGTGAAATCTCAGCTTAAGTGCAACCTGGCTTTAAAGCCATGTCTTTGTCGAGCAATATCGGATAAGTGCAATTTCGTATAACTACAATGAAAACGGTTGACAATTTTGGCTTTCACTTGAGCGGGTTGCGCTTGAATAAAGACATACTCTTTATTCAAATATATATAGGGTATATTTTTTCATGATATGTGGTCTGATGACCACGCTATGGAAGTAATCCCCGCGCAGGGTTTAATAAAATTTGACCAAAACAAGAAACAGCAGAGTACGTGTTTATCATATTTTTGTGAACGCTTTTGTGTAAATTTCTAGTTTCCCGGAGAAACATGCACGAAACGTTTTAGTTGTGCAGCGCTCGGTCTAAAACGATATAGTCTGCGTAAATTGATGCAAGATCATTACACTCCAACAAAAGTACAGTCACTCTCGATTGCGGACGTCTCAAGGTCCAAAACTTGTGTCTGGTGCTGGTTTGGGGTCTCAATCACAATGCTTGTATAGGCACAACGCTTCGTTCATTGGAACTTCTGTGCCAAGAATTGCTGATTGAAAGCCACCCTCCTCTGATGCTTAGTACTGATGCTTGGTTGAAGTACTACCAAGCTAACTATATTATTGAAACAGACGTCGTAATAGATGATTACGATAGAGCCGTTGTCCGCAAGCCTCTTTTCTGGACATCAGAGTCAGGAGGCCCACAATATGTTGCTGATTTTTGATTTGTTTGAATTATCATTTATCCACAAACCGGGAAAGCTTGCAGCTTTTTTTCACCGGGGTGGTTGGTTAAATTGGTTAGTATTTTGAAGCTTGTGTGTGTTTAATAGCCGGATGGATGCCTACATTATTGCACTTGCCTCGCAAAGTATGTTATCCTACATATTCCCCTTATAATTTTGATGAGCAGTAAAGTAAAGGCAATCGTGAAAGCTTATATGTTGCAGCACGCTACTCTGTGTTGCTGACCTTGAATATTGCGGTTACTAAACTACGAGACAAACGCCATTACTGAATGCGATTAAGTTGACGATAGACGCAAAAGCAATATTACGTGGAAACGTAACCGCGCTCGTACTATTGAAAAAGTAGACGGGATACTAAATAGAGCTGACGCGAGTTGAATTTTCCGTTTACCACCCCGAGACCCTGCGGGCCGTGGTCCAACGCCCTAGCCACTACACCAAGGCCGCTGTATATAATTCCACTCAGACAGCAGCCCAGTAGTCAAAATTCAAATGTCAATTAAAGCCAAAGGTATTATATAGTAATGGTATTTTGAGTTTTGGAGTAAAAATTTACTGCTGTATTTCCGACATCAATCCCCAGCTGTTGGCCTTGTTAATGATTCTTTGGATAAGGTAATCTAGCACTGTAACTTGTTTTGATCTTGGTGAAATTATTTGATTAATTAAGAGTGAATTAAATGTGTATTGATGCGAACGTGTTAGGCCATGAGGTTTTCTTTTCGTGTAATGCTCAACAAGATTTAATCATTTAATAAAATAAATAATAATGGTGATTAGAAAACGCAATTTATACCACATTAATTGAAAAAAGGATAAATGCAAGTCAGCTTCAATTATCTTGAATATACTTCACAACAAAACTTTGGTATTAATCTCATGGCCCTCCAATGCAAAGGTTGAGTTGTCAGTTTCTTTTCAAAGTAAATCCCGAATGGTTAATTATCATAATAAGCAAACAATTTCATGACACATTTACTTTTTCACGCTTTTTTCACTTTTTTACCAGAAAAGAGGTGCATTGTGATAGGGCGTATCATTTTTCTTACCCGTGAGAAACATCGTACACGGCATATGATTGGACGTATTGTTTACTAGTAATACGCAAGAAAGTGATAAGTGTCGTTGCGCGCGATTTTTCTTTGCGTTTGAGAAAATAACTCGCGTGGTCCCTGATTGGCTAAGATAAGAAAATATATATATATATATATATATATCAGCAAATTAGCAATTTGAAGTCTCATTGGGGATAAAATGAGAATGAGACTGCTCTGTATCCGCTTACCAACCATCAAACTCCAGCACATCGAAGAAGCGTCACCTGGGACAGTCAACGTTAAAACTGGAATTTTGAAACTGAATTATGAGATAATTAAATATATAGATTTAGAAATTCATTTAACTAACTAAATTGTTCTCACATCAGCTATCATTATTAATAGTACCAATGAAATACGAATATATCATATTTCATACTCAATACAAAATGTTTTATTAAAAATAAATTATTCAAGAAGTTAAAATGATATGCGTTTGATAGTTGATAAACAATTGAATTTGAAGTTAACATAATTTAGCATAATTTAGCATAAATTATATTATACTGATTGGTAATTAAACATAATTTAATATTGTATTTACATGATTTAGCATAAATCAATCAACATTCTCCATAGCCGGAGCTGAGATTAACCAGATGTGATCTTTACAGAAGGTTTAGCTAATTTTTTAAATTCTGAAATGATAAGAAAACATATGATTAATGTAATCCGATTATGCTTCTGTAAAACATCCTCAAATACAAGGGTATATAATTATTTCATTTAATATGGAAATAAAGTGCTTGCAAACTTCACTACAACAAAAGCTATAACAGCCATTTATAATGAAGTGAAGCTTGAATTCTAGCCTCAGATTTTAAGCGTTTTTGCAAACAATGGTCGTTTCAAACTCTTTGAATAACAAGCGTGAAATCTAATTTGTTAACCTTCAAATCAGACCAATTGCTTAGTCAAGTTGTTTTTTGTTACAATTTAATTATTCTAAACTAGAAACATGTACTAAATAGTGAAATTGGAAACGAGAATTACAACATTTAAATGAGGATAATCAGTAACAGGCCGCAAAGAAAAATCTCTTGCTCTGGGGATTTTAGCTAATATAATAATTGTGAAAAAAAAACTTTCGCACTCATAGAATATTTTTGCGAAATGCGTCCGTGTCCCGAGGCTCTTATTCACAATCAAAAATATGTACTAGGAGAATGACTTTATTGCGTGCCATATAAATTGCCAGGCCCCATGACAATTATTTTGCTTATCCCAACCCTATCGACGGGCCTAATCAGTAATCTTACATGTACTTTACCTTGAAATGTGACTTTTCGACTTATATCCAATCCGATCTTGCAAAGAAACTCATCCATATCTTGTTCATCAACAATTGGATCTTCTAGTCTCAACAAAACATATTTTAATTCTGATGATTGAATAAATCCTTTATCTAATGAATCAAATGTTCTAAACGCTTCCAAAAGATCTTTATCATTCCAAGCCATTTCATCTCCCTGAGTTATCATCATATTGACAAATTCAGGAAAATCAATTTTGCCATTGCCTGAAAACATAAATTACATATCATTTCGAATATTACGATTTACGCTCTGCTATTCATTAGCATTGAGCACTATCCAATTGCCAATATTAAGTTTTAATATTTCTAATATTATTACTATTATTAGATGTTATCATGGTTATAAGTGGCAGAGCTGTAAATAATAATAATAGAAATAGAAAAGAGCATTTAAAGGGACATTTTATAGCAATCATCAGACAGAAATAACCTATTATTGAAAAAATATACAGGAGTACCTCATATTCAGATAAATATAATTCTCGCAGATGATTGCTATAAAAGCATGAAACTTAAAGTAACGGTATAAGAATGTGTGGTCTCTGACTCCTTTCTATTTCTATTATTATTATTAATAATATTACTATATATATAATTATATCACTTCAAAGATCAAGAAAATCTAATCTCGTCATCGTCATCCTCGTCATGATTTATTGAAAAAACCTTTAAACCCAGGCTGTTTTATCCCCATGGGTAGCTTCAATACAATCAAACGCTCATGAACAGTTCATGAACATAAAATTCCTTCAATTTTCATTAACTTTTAATGGTAGTTCATAAAGCTAATTTATTTCTATACTTATACTTAAATGATATACTGATATACATTTACTTATTTCTATTATATCCGATTTTCGATGTTACTTTTCTCTGTTTGTCGAATTCCCAGAACATATCTGTTACTTCAAAGCTTACTTCAACTAACCCAGCAACGCAGTGACTCATTGCTAGTATTATATACAAACAGACATCAGTATGAAAGTAGAGGATTATATATACAGTCCTCACATATTTATGATCATGTTCATAATAATAATAGAAATAGAAAGGAGTCAGAGACAACACATTCTTATACTGTTACTTTAAGTTTCATGCTTTCATGTTCATGTTTTCATGATGTGTGGTCACTGACTCCTTTCTATTTTTATTATTTTTATTTACAGCTCTGCCATTTATGACATTGAGCACTATATTCTTTGCTATTAGATAACATCTAATAATATGATCATGTTTATCTCCCGGTTTATCTACTGTGTGTTATTTAAACTAACCCAGCAACGTCGTTGCCTCATCGCTGCATGGTGTTCTACAAATTGCATATACTCAAATGTTATTATGATGATATAAAATTTAAATTTATTTAACATACCATCAAAATCTACCTCGTTGATAATTGTGCATAGTTGATTTTCGGTTGGATTCAAACCAAGTGATCTCAAAATACTTGCTAATTCTTTTGTAGTAATATAACCATTGCCATCTTTATCAAACGTTGCAAATGCATCTCTTAATTCTTTATTAAAATAGAAATATAGCAATACAATGTGTGGGAACACTAAAAAGGAAACTGTCAGAATTTCCATTAAAATAAAATATTCATTTGATGCCTGGTCATAATTGGTCACTGTTCCCATTAATGTGACTTTCCATGTAACTGGATTGATTGGCATTGATTGACATTCATTGGGAAATTTGATTGACGTTGATTTGAAAATTTATTGCTTGACACGGATTGAAAAACTTTGATTGACACTTGATTGACATTGATTGGATAATTTGATTGACATTATTTGACATTGATCGACACTTGAAAAATTCGATTAACATTGATCGATATTAATTAAAATTACGCATGCTATATTTTGTTATTTTGTTGAAGAGATTATTGTTTTGGTAATTAATGAAGTCGAAACGTCACATTTCAAAGTACAGTATGTCACGTTACTGATTATTCTCACTTTTGTGATTTTGTTTGCTTTAATCAGTCAGTTATTATTAAAACAATTCGACATCTGTAAAATTGTTAAACGAGTTTCAATTGACAACATTAACTAGATTTGAATTTATTTATTTAATTCTTATATATAGATTTGTTTTTTCCTAACATAACACAATTGTTTAAGTATATACAAGTTTCACAGTTATTTGAAACTTGTAACTTATAAAGATCGAAGGATTTCAATCTCTAGTCGATCCGTATTAAATTTATTCACCTTCAATGTGTTCCTCACTGACACTAACAACTTTCTGTAATAAATCAAAGATAAAATGTTAAAACTTAATTTAATAGATCAGACACATTATAAGAGGATTTGATTTTTGTTTTAGTAAATAAATAAAGCGATATTCCTTTTTCTATGCTGTTTAAATCCCGGGGTAACTCCAGCTCTTTATAGGGACGGGGAGGTGCCACTTTCGAAAAAGGTAAAGTACACAAAAAGTTCCAAAAATTCTGTTGATGCTACCCAAAAGTTCTAGCAGGTTGATTTATTTTAGGTAAATACACAAAAATGATGCAACATTTTTCAAAAATTCTTGAAAAAGTCAAAAATAGGATATCCAAAAGCTCCAAAATTTGAAATCTCATACCCAAAAAGTTTTTCTCAGCTGGAATATGGACCCAAACAAAGTGGCACGTCCCCGTATAGCCGTCCTAGTGGAGTTACCCCCCCTGGGGTTTAAATTGATTTGACTTATCATGATGATGCTGAGGATTGTCTTCTTAAACCCCGTCGAAACGTCGCGTTTTGATAATTGCGGATACGTAAGAGCGGGCATAAGAGGGGGATTAGCTGCATGAGATGGAGGAGCTGAATAAGGCTCAATATCTACCAGTCTGCAGTTCCACTGCTATATATTCAAGTACAAACATTAAATCTTACCGTGTTTTCAATTGGATCGGATCCGATTAATGGTGATACTTCATTATGTTTCATATTTCCTTCAATTTTATGATGATCAATATTTGACATAGTGAAAACTAAAAATAAAATACCATATTATTATGCATTGATATCTAAGCTAGGGGAGAAGTACCTTCCCCCTTTTAGTTATTTTGATTGATTTTATACGCGATGGTACGTTCCCCATATGCATCATATTTGTGAATTCACTTTTTATTGGTCTCCAATCTCCAATCTGACCCCTCCCCCCGATCTCCATTGTAGAAGAATATACAGTGAAACCTGTGTAAAGGGTCATCCCATGGAGCATATATCTGTCTTTAACGGTCATTTTATAATTTTAAAAATGTTTTTTTCTATTGAATCTAATCTATCCTATATAGAAATTCACCCTCCTTTAATGGCCAATATTATCTAATCTCATAACTGGTCTTTATACACAGGTTGAACTGTATATGTAGATCGTAGAAGACCAAGACAAACACATTGTCTTCTGTGCCTAATGGTAAGACGCTGCATAGATTTAGAGGAACATTCCGTGGTGACCCTCGGTTTCTGATGAAGTGACAATTGAGAAAAAAGACTTTCATTGATGCTTAATGAAAAGACCTTGATGATTCCAAAACATAACCCTCCAAACTTCATTATTATAGGAATCTCAGAGAATCAGCGCAGATGGGAGAGCAACTGGACTTCAGATCTGATAGACTGTGGTTCAAATCCATTGATAATTGATTGATCTCCAAAGATTGATCAACCCAGCTTTGATTTTATTCAAGACATCAAATATGAGTATCATCTTCTAATGGTGGATAGAATGGTCAAGACAGAGTTGAGTTTTTTTTTTTTTTTTTTTTTTTGGTTCGTAGGAAGATGAATTGAACTTCGTTTGGACCAAAGTAATTTGCCATAGCTGCACTTGAGTCGTGAAATATACTGATAGAATAATTCTTCTCATAAATTCTCTTCTCGTATATCTGTTCTCTCAGTGTTATAACTTTTATTTTGTTGTTCTCATTCAATGACTCAATTTTGGGGAGACGCCAGTTGTAATACCTTCTCTATGGGACAGGGCGGAGGAAGGAAATATTATTAAACATACTATTTAAAAGTTATTTATTACGAAAACTACCTCCGATGTATTGGTTTAGTTTCTGAACACCCTATGTGTTAACTAAATTTAAATTATACAGTACCTTCATCCAATGATTCTTGGTGATTCAGAGCGGCCACTCTGAAGGTCATCAAAACCTATCAGGATAAATTACAAATACAGTAACATACAGTTATTTTTCAGCCTTAGTTCTTAGTCAACACCAATCAGATCAGGCTAGGACATATCTCTACACTTTTTCATCGATCACATCGCTCATATTGAACGCATGCGTATAATCATTGTTATGCTTGTAAATGTTAATGCCGCATATATATACATGTAATTAAGCCTAAATGTACCATCATATCTGATGAAATTCATCTGCAGTGTCTTGTCATTTGCAAAATTTACGTTTACAAGATAATTGATCTTCGAAACAAAAACTCTTCTTTTGATTTAATAGAAGAGTTTTACGGGAGCATTGGCTGAGCGATAGAGTTATGAATTAGATATACTTTCATAGTATATACATGCCATATTAAACCTCCTTCGCTCAAATACACCATTTTTAATCTACTTGAAGACTGTTGTCATCGAGTAAAGTCTTGCTCCTATATCTGGGATTGAGTCTAAGTAAGGTATATCGATCTCGGCCTGGAATGTATCCCCGAGGTCCGATACTTAATAGCATGGATGTCCGGCGTAACAGCCTGTTTGTGGATTCCATCCTTAAGAATTATATGTTGACAATCGTTTATGGGTACCATGAACTTATACAGAGCATCTCCGAAATAGAAACCAGAAAACATTATTTGCTTTGTGAAATTCAGAATTATGATTTTGATTTCACGGAATGTTTTTACTTCATAGAGCTAACATTATAGTACGGCGGTAATAGTTCATACGCTTCAAAATCGCCAGCTGGAGCGTGGAATTCAGAGTAATTGGAAAGGATCAAGTACAGTAACGTAAAAATGTCGAAGTGTAATATATTCCATCCATATATTCCAAGTATAAAATAGCTCTAAGCTCAAATTTGATAATTTTGACACTATCTTTATTACAGAGTCAAACTGGGATTACAAAAATTCTATCCCCTTCAAATCCCGTCATGTTTTAGCAGGGCTTATTAGAAGCATATTATGTCGTATGCATGGTAATGAACTAAAATCTTTTCCCCCTTAGAGGGATTATGAATCGTATGCTATGCGAATCAAATCTTTTAGGTATATAACAATTTAATTTTAATTAAAATAAAATAATTTAACTTACCTTAACTTTAACACGTAAAGAATTTCTCAACGGTGGCGGTTGCCGATGTCTTCTGCCTCTATAATTCATTTTTAAGTAAAAATTTACTACGAAAGCTGATGTATAATTTTGCGGTAAGCCAAGCAGCCTGTAAAACTGTTCTAGTTAAATTTCGTTGATGTTAAAAACAATGGCTTCAAAATCTTGTATTTTGAAATGTAAAAGTACCACAAACCGTTGTAAACAAATATTTTATAAGATTGGTGAACCGTAATAGTTGCTATACCTCACTCATTTCAAAACCTATTGTTTTTATGTTGGATAATTTTGTAGTGAAAGCTGAAAACTATATTCTGAGAAAGTACAGCTGCTTTTTTCTTGGGGCGGGCTTTGTTATTAACTTTATTTTATTGAAAAACAATGTAAAGACTAGATATCATTGCTACATTTTATAGTTTTCGGAAGAGTTAATATTCCATACTTTAAAAAATAGATATGTAGCTACTAACAACGACACTTATGGGCTGTATTACATAATTAAATGAAGCTATAATTTCTTCAAAATCAATTCAAAATACACTGTTTCCATTTCATTCCATTTTCCATGTAGAAATAAAATCGTAAATTCATAAGAGAAAAGTCTGAAAATCACAATCGAAATACGTCACATCCAATAAATAACTTAAAATAGATTAATATAAATCTATTGATTAATTTAATTTAATAAATGCAGTATATATAGCTATATGATTTCTAGTCTTTCTTTATATTTTCAAAATTGTATCCAATTCCCAACTATTATTAATATCATCAATTTGACTATAAATGTTTCACATCTACATTTAATACGTCTATACAATAGTATGATTTCGTATATGTTTTGTTTGTATAAATATAATATGCTTGTATTCTTTAAAAATTAATCATGTAAATTGGCCTTGCGTCCCTCAAACAAACAAGCAATACTGCTTAAGAGGTGACGTCAACAATGCTTATTAGTAATTGCACTATGTAATGCTTAAATTGTTGAAATAAGACTCTATCTATCTATACATTTATTTTTCGCTTTTCCTTCCGAATCATTTTGATATAGCTCATAATTATATGTAACTTGATTTTAACAGGACTATTCATCTATTGACAATTTACATTAATTCTCAAAATCAAACCTGCTATTATAGATAAGCTTTAAGAAATAGTAATTATAGTAGAATATACTTCATACATATATAGAGTCGGATATGAATATTCATATGGTATATATTTGTATATTTATATTATATCATTTTAAGACTTTAAAATTTTACCCACTAAACAAATAGTGGAATTTATTATTTCGTTAATCTGTATCTTTTGTTTAAAGTAACCATTAAAAGTTTATTATCGATTTTACTCGTATCTATATCAAAGTTGAAATACAGTAGTATGCCGATCAAATAGGTATATATGTACGTACATTTTGTAGGGCCGTACATCGATAAATAAGATTGTAATAATGTCGTCTAAAATATTGTTTATACGGTCAAGATTCGCGAGAAATTGCAGGGACATTCTCGGATCGGTCGTAGGCTGTAAAAAGAATTAAAAGTAGTACATTCCTTGGAGATACAGGGTATACAGATCATGGCAACCTGGGGTAACTCAAAACACTGCATGGAGACGGGGGAGTTGCCATTCCCGAAAAAAGTGAAGTACCCCAAAAGTTACAAAATCTGAAATTTCTGCCGAAAAGGTATTTTTCTCAGATAGAATATGTTCCCCAAATCTTGCATAAGCGGTTCACTGGAATCTAAATCAACAAGCATTACGAGGGAATAAATTCAATATTCAAAATTGAATTCAATATTATTATTGATGTTATAGTTTTGATGTTTTGAACATACCGCCCTTGCAGGCTACATAAATGTATGTTCGCTCATGTGTGAACACCAGACAAGAAAAAACTAGAGAGAGTGACACACTCACAAGTTCATAAACACTAAAAAAAATATGGCGCACGGTAAACCACTTCATTTTGTTGTACTTGGAGGTGGTATATCTGGGTTAACAGCAGCCCATACAATTCTTCGAAATTCACCAAGAGCTAATATAACTCTTCTTGAATCTAGCAAATCTTGTGGGGGGTGGCTTCAAAGTACACAATTTGATGATGGTGTAGTTTTTGAACATGGCCCAAGAGGAATTAGACCGTTCGGAGCTGGAGGGGCTGCAGTATTGAATTTAGTAAGTACATTTTATGAAACAGTGTCTTAATTTTACCTGTTTAGTAAAATCCATTACTTTCAATACGATTGTATTTTGACGAATTATTTTCATGAGTTTTAGTCGGTGAAGTTATTTGTTTTAAAAAGTTCAATGACCTAGAATTAGGCCTACTGAATTAGCAATTAGCATTAGCATAGTTGTCATAGTTAGATATATTTGTTGCACACTTGCGAGGAGCCAAGAACTGTCGGTATACTCCTTTTAATTATGGTGTTGTTAGCTACATCCCATAATAAAATATATTCTATCTGAAAAATGCATAGAAGGGGTAGGTAGACGGATTTGTATTAAACTTCCAAAAGTCGAATGCAATCCCCTGAGCCCAATCATCCTAGCCTGCTCGCAGACTCGCTGTCAAAATGTAAACTTAATAAAACAGTAGACTACTGTTTACCAAATTTACATTTTGACAGTGAGTATGCGAGCAGGCTAAATCCTCCCAGTAAAGTAACAGTGCAGACAATGTCACCCTTTTGAATTTGAATTAGTTAGGCTCTGTTTACAAGGAGGAGGATGATCCTTCTAGCCGAATCATCCGGCTCTATTGTTATTATGCGTTGTGTTTACAAGGGTGAACCGACATGAAAACTGCTTTCGGGTAGGAGGATCATCCTTCTGTCGAGGGCGGAAGATCCTCCTACCCGAAAGATGTTTTCATATCGTGTCGCCCTTGTAAACACTTCCAGGAGGATGATCCTGGCTGCCGGTACAACTTTTTGTCGGACCAAAACCTTTAATGTCCATATTAGGATAAATCGAAACAGGAAATGACGTAAAATTGAATTTAAATTCAGACAATACGCGTGCGTGAAAAGCTGTTCCGCCCCCTGACATGAGGCGCCTTCGTTTGTAAACACAAATAATTTTCTCTGTCGCTTAGAAGGAACATCCTTCTAGAAGGATGATCCTCCTCCTTGTAAACAGGGCCTTAGATTGCTCGCTTTTTCTGCAGGGTGTCAGGGGCTATCCCCTTGTCAGGGAAAAATGTTTTAACTGTCAGAGGAATATATAGTTGCATTGTCTGACAAAAGTGGGGATCCTGGGGTCCTAGATTCTGGAAGTCTAGAGAAAATTCAGAAGAAAATTGATAATTTTATGATTTTTAGGCCAAACCTCAACAAAAAATTCGGAAAGATTAAAAAAGATTCCAGAATATAGCCTATTCTAGATGATGAGTCAACATACAGACCTAGCATGTTGGGGGATATATACTTCAGTTCCAACTAAACTCTAAATTACATAAATCACAGATTTGCTCTGATAGGGTCGACGCATAAAAATTGAAAATCAAAGTTTTTACCTTACCTTGTTGTACTAAGTGACTTGACTACCTTTCCAAGGTTATTCGATAAACAGATAAGTATTTTTGAGAAGTAAGCATTTGAAAAAATGAGAATTTCAAATCTTGAAAAACAGAGAATGAAAGTTAAGTTAAGTGAAGTGATGTCATACTGTAAAACTTTCACGACGGGTGGGCACGTTAAGATCACCACAACTATCGAACATTTGACATTTGTCCGTATTAATAATAAAATTAATAAATTAGAATAAATGTCATTAGAGCTATTGGACAATATCTTGGTATATTTCTACTCAAACAACTTGTATTCACTGTCCTACCAAGAAGTGATCATTCAAGCCTAGGTCGGCGAGGCCAAGCAAATATTCAGAAGAATACGTTTGACACTGTTCTATGAAATATCCCTATTGAATTCAAAATATTTTATTAGACAGTACTTGCACTACGGGTGTAGCCGTAAGCTATGTTATAATGTTTTATGCTACATTTTCTTCTGTCTCACAATGCCTTTCAAGGTTTCTTACCAGCAGATGTTAGAGTATTGATAAAGGAGTGATAGTTATATGCAACAAACATGTGTATCGAACAAGATTTAATTTAGAAATGAACATTTAGGTCAAATATAAGAGAATAGTAAAGTGAACCCGCTCCGCTGGGTGAAATTTGAAAATAAGAAAAAATAAGAAATTTAATTGCTAAAAGTTAGCCCAAATGATAAATAAACAATAGAACTGAAGGTCAGTCGGGTGTGAAAGATACTGCGTGACGAACATGAGAATGTAATTCGTTCTTTCTATGGAGCCGCAAGAAAAATGCCTATGAAACAATTACGCTCCGGGCCGTCAATTGAAGAAATATAAAGAATTGAACATAAAACATGGCCTATGTTGCCGTAAAAAATTATAAGATACCCAACGGCAAGTATGGATTTGATACGTTTACCATGAGAAGCGTGAATCTCGAATTCGGTAGGTACAAACAGATATATCGACGTTTATATAGTAGATGATTATATTGTAGGCCTATGCGATTATGACTTATATTTGATCTGATGTTTGTATTTTTGTTATGGTAAACTACTGACATAGTTTACCGTACTGCACCAGGTTGTACTCCTAATATTTAATAAACTGTGTTTTACTCTTCAGGTGTCAGATGTAGGTCTTGAAAATATGGTCTTACCATCTTTTCAATCGTCAAAAGCTGGTCAACAAAGATTTATTTATCGCAATTCAAAATTGGTTACAATGCCAACCAAGGTGTTATCAATGATGGCATCAAAAGGGCCGCTTTCTCATCGTCTTTATCGTTTGGCTATGAAAGATCTTACTGCGAGAAAGAAAATCGGAGAAGAAGATGAATCAGTTTATTCATTCTTCAATCGTCGATTTGGTTTCGAGGTATACCTTTAAGTTTAATACTATATATACTTTTTTTCCTTGCGAAAACAATTCATGAAAAGGTTCATTAAAATCAGGCATTTTAAAGCTCATGAATTTTAGGCTCATTCACTATTCATGAACAGCTGATGGACTGATTATCAGGTGTTCATGAACAGTTCGTAGAAAGTTCATAAAATTGATAAAAAAGGCATGAAACTCATTTTTCAAGTCTGATTCATTCATGTAACGGCATCCTCCAGCTAGCAAATGATTATCCCCAATTACTTTTATTGTTAATATAATCAGTGGCTAATCATGCATGCATATACGGTGAAACCTGTATATAACAGCCAGCTACGAGAGGTAGATAGATTGACCACTATATGCGGATACTGTTTCAGGTTTCAAGCGAACGGACGTGTTTTTGACTCTCCGAAAATATTTTTGAAATTTTACGAATTTAATTCTCCTATATCATTTCTCAACGATCCAAGATGTTTAGCAATTATACTTACTAGTGGTCTTTATTATCAAATTGCTATCATGCGTTAGATGATTGCTGTATCTACTTATAGTTTTATTATTTATTTTTTATTATTATGTCGACTGGTGATCAAACGTTGTGGGAGACCGTTATAATCGCGACAACAGGAGTTAATCATGGCAATATTTTATCATGCTGTGAAAGTTTTATGAGTGGAGAAAACCCTAAATGGCCAGTTAAGGCAGAGCTTATTGATTCTATTGTCATGTTGAAGAAAAAATTATCAACAACAAAAATTACAGAATCTGAATGTTGAGCTTCAAAGTTATAATTTTGATGACGAAACAGTTGAGTCTGGCGCCATTATTTCAAATGAAGACAACCAGACAGTAAACACTCAATTAAACACTCAGGTTAGGAATACCGCAAATATTTTTCCTGTTGGACCGAATGACAGTGCCGACGATGACGCCTGTTGCGATCTAGACAAGGAAACGTGCAAAGATTTATTGAAAGGAATATGCAAACACGGATTATCCGGACGGAAAGATGGTGTGTGTTTAAATTTCCATCCTAAAGTATGCACGCGTCACCTAAAGAATGGTCGATTTCGTGGTGGATGTAAACTGTCGAAAGACATGTGTCCTAAAGCGCACATATTTATTTGTAAATCTTCTTATCAAAGAAGATCATGTTATGACAATAATTGTCCATCGTTGCATTTAAAAGGAACAATTCGCTTTCTTCGGTCTGATCGAATATCTCCCGTTAAACCCGGGGTTAAACCGCAAGAATTAAACAATCAACCTGAAAGGGCTGATACAGGTGCAGACAGATCCAACACAACATCTGCAAATGAAATACGACCAATGGTAACTCAATGGAGACATCCAAATTCTCAAGACACCTGTCAGCTGCCAATTAATTCTCAGATGATGCAACCTCCCGCACAGCCACAGTTTTTTGTACCCGGTGATGCCACACCCGGTACCTCCAGACTCGATCCGCTTGGATCGGATGGAGACCAAAATCAATCAACTAGTACAGCTACTGATCAATGGCCTCAATCATCAACAACAACCTCATCAAATTCCTCGTTGTTGAAATGTTATTATTTTAATGCCAGATCAATTCAAAATAAATTAGACAGTCTCATTGTCATACTTGATTCTTATGTGTATGACGTCATCTTCATTTCATCCAGATTATGTTCAGAGTGTTGATTGGCTATTACTATTCGAAGAAGCTAACGGTAATGTCGAGCTGTTTTGGCAGAGTATTTGCAAAATTTTGAACTATTGTATTGAATCGTATGTCCCAAAATTTAAAAATATCAAGCGGAAGACGAAATATCCCAAACAAATTCGATCTCTAGCTTTGAAAAAACGCGCAATGTATCGCAAATCTATATCTTCAAATCATTATAAGGCTGAATATATAAAAGTCTCGACGCAATACTATTCTGCAATGAAAGATTTTAATGTTGAACGTGAAAAATCTCTGCTCGAGGATCCATCTCTTGCAAAGTTTTATTCCTTTGTAAACTCTAAATTACAGTCTAAGCCTACGACGCCCCTTTTAAAAGATGACAGCGGTAACATTATCACGGATTCGAAAGAGAGAGCTAATTTATTCAATAAGTATTTTTCTACAGTCTTTACTGAAGATGATGGCCTTACTCCCGAATTTTCACGTCAAACGGATGATGAAACGTTTCTGTCAAATGTTAATTTCTCGTATTCAAATGTTTTACGCACACTATTGGACTTACCCAATAAAACATCACGTACGCCGGATGGGTACCCTGCACTTTTGTTAAAAAACATTGCTACTGCTATTGCTTTACCTTTATCGATGCTGTTTGAGTTATCATTTTTACAAAGCTGTATTCCGGACGTTTGGAAAACTGCGTTTGTTATTCCGATCTTCAAAAAGGGAAAGTCATCACTATGTCAAAACTATCGCCCTGTTTCCTTAACCTGTATTTCGTGTAAGGTGATGGAATCGATTATAGTTAGTCAAATGCTTGATTATCTTCGTAAACATAACTTGCTAACAAAAGAACAACATGGCTTTTTCACTCGTCGCTCAACATGTACTCAGCTTATTGATACGTTACATAGCTGGAGTGAAGCAGTGAACAAAAGGCTACGCGTTGATACAATTTATATCGATTTTAGCAAAGCGTTCGATACGGTATCACATAGTAAGTTATTGATCAAGTTAAGTGCTTATGGTTTCGAATACGAACTTTTGGACTGGATTTCTTCATTTTTAAATGACCGTTCTCAAATCGTATGTATCGAAGATACCTATTCAAATCCCTTAAACGTTGTCAGCGGAGTACCGCAAGGTTCTGTGATTGGACCACTCTTATTTATTTTATTTATTAATGACATTGTCACTTGTGTTGAAGATGATTGTCAAATTAAATTATTCGCTGATGATGCAAAGATATTCTCTTGCAGAAGTACAGCAAACGTTAACTCTGAATTATCTAACAGCATAGAAAACCTTTGTCAATGGTCAGAAAAGTGGCAGCTACGTATCGCGTTTGAAAAATGCTCAGTCTTTAGTGTAGGAAACATGAAAATACCTTCATGTGATTACAACTTATCTGGACACTATTTACAACCTGTCAATAAGATCAAAGACCTTGGAGTTATCCTCACTTCAGATCTAAAGTCATCTTCTCATTGCTCAATGATTGCATCTAAAGCATACTCAAGACTTTATTTAATATTAAAATGTTTCACCTGTCGTAATCCTGAATTACTAGTCAAAGCCTACAAAACATATGTGCGCCCACTGTTGGAAACGGTTTCACCAGTGTGGAATCCCTGTCTTCAAAAAGATATTGTTACAATAGAGAAAGTTCAAAGGCATTTAACAAGAAAAATTAACCCTTCAAGAGTAGACAGTTTGTATTACAAGTCATATCCTGAAAGACTAAAATATTACAATCTTGAATCGTTGGAAACTCGTAGAATTGAAAATGATTTAATTTTTATGTTTAAAATAACCCATAATATGGTCGATTTAGACATAAATAAGCTTTGCGATTTTGATATAAATAAATACAACATGAGAGGAAACTCGTACAAATTAAAATCCAAATCAATCCCCAAGTTTAAATCCATTCAAAATGACTTTTGCAATCGTGTCATACCTTGGTGGAATTCTCTGCCAGAGAAATGTGTTACTTCAAAGACAGTGCCAGCATTCAAACGTTCTTTAGCTAGCATAGATCTAAATGCCTTGTAAATACTTTAGTACAAATGTCGTAACCTTTAAATTTTATCTTATAACCTTTTTAAATTAGCTAGATAGTTCTAAATGCCTTGTAAATATTTGAGTAGCAATTTTTGTTTGTAAAACTTTTATCTTAATAACATATCTTAACTTTTTTAACGGCTTTACATAAGTGGGAACCACAAGTTTCCCTGTATTTGCCTGTCACCATTGTTGACAAATAAAATACATACATACATACATATACAGGGTTAAATCAATAGAATATACTATTTTAGACATTGTAAGAGTGACCACTATAGACAGGTGGTTCTTGTATAGAGGTGACCATTATAACGGGTTTGACTGTATGTACATTTGATACTACAGACTTACACAGACTGCCAATCCAATTGATAGAATATAGGATAAGATTCCACTATAGCGGAAAGAAATCATATAAGTATTACACCGTCAGACTAAGAATCATACCGAATTGATTGTTGGAATACACTACTACAACTTTGACGAATATATTAATCGGATCGCCTCGTGTTTGATATTTCGCTAGCAGCTGATGAGCTTCCTTGTGACAACAAAATCTATTGTATAGCAATGTAATTGCGCCAGTAACAATAATACCGGATTCAATATATGACACTGCAGCGCTTGGCAGCAAAGACGTAGCGGATCATGTACCAGACACAGCTGACTACTTTGGTATAGCATAATTCGAATGCCAACCGATACAAAAATCATTACTCTCGGATAGCTATCTGATGCAGTGAAATCCTAGTCTAAAGAAAAATGTATTCACCATGGAGATACATAATGGCGGATGGTTGCAACCAAAGCATGAAACGTTGCGCAAAATTTGAGCCACACTTTGATTCATATTTGTGAGTTAAAAAGTTTTTCTTGGAGACACAGAACGATAAAGCGTGCAATGTATCAAATATTTTTACAAGTAAAAAGAATGTCTCAAAACACATGCTCGGTCGCATTCATTAGCCATCTTGTGGATTCTTTCCTCTCTGTTGTGAATTCTTACTTGTGACGTCACTTATTGTTAGTCTATGTTTGTCTCTGGTTGATCACTTAGCACCTTTTTCAGTCATTGAACAAGTAAGATTTTCGAAAGCACACTATTCAAGAACAAATTGTATAATGTCTTTAATGTTCACTTATTTCATTTGTTTAGGCTGCAGAGTATTTAAGTGACCCATTTTGCCGTGGCGTATTTGCTGGTGATTGTCGTCAATTGAGTGTTAATGCTTGTTTTCCAATACTTGTACAAATGGAGAAGAAATATCGATCAGTTATAGCTGGAATGTTATTGTCAAAAGGTAAAGCCGGTAGGCCTACATGCCCCTGTAATGCCCCTGCGAAAACAGACAGTTCATTAATGTTAAATGGCCTCAAATTTTCATGATCTCTTTTTTTATTTTTTTTTTGTGATTTTCATCCACTTAAATTAGTATTAACTCAATAATTTTGTTGGATTTTACCAAATAAATCATCAAATTTTCTATTGCTACTTTTATTGAACCCTGATATTGTAATCCACATAGAGCCCAATACAGTGTATAACAGACAGTCTAAGAGAAGAGGATTTGTTGTTTGCACAAGTGAAAAAAAGAGCCCTGCGAAAAAATTAGTTGAGTTCATGGACCAACCATGAACGTTAAATGGTCTAATTTTCATGAAATTTTTCCATGAACTGTCTATAAAAATTTTAAAGGGCCATTTAACGTTGATGAACTGTTTTCACAGGGACTTGATTAAGAAGGTAGATGTATACATTTTCAATCAATGTGAATTTAGTTTGGCATGCAACTGTGTGCTTAAATTTTTGAAACGTTCTTTGCATTTCCTTGGCATACGGTATATATTTTTATATACTGTAGTTTTGTTCCACATCTTTTTTTGCATTATCATGTGTCTGCGTTCTATTTAGCTTCTCCTTTTTATTTTATCAGATTATGCAACATAAAACATCGACTCGTTTATAACTATTATGAGATGACTTCATTTTTTTAAAGTTTTTTGCTTGCCATCATATTGTGGGAATTTATAGGTAGATGTAATAATCAGTCTGTTTCATGAATTCTAAGCTAGAACATGTAAAATGTCTCCCTTGTAGATCCTAAAAAGTTAGCCCTGATTCAAAAGCGGCAGGACAGGCAATGAAATTTGCAGTTTTCCAAAACAAAACATTTCTAAATGGCTCTTGCACCATATATTTGCGGATACTGGCTTATAATTCGTTTTATACGGAGAATCAGCGCAATTGTAAAAATCCCATTAATTAATAATAATGGGTCCATTTATTTGCCTTCACCTGAATTTTGCAGTTCTTTCTTATTCAAAATGTAGATGCAAAATTTATTACGTTGTATAAATAATAAATACTGTTTGGCTGTTTATGTATTCTGTTAGTAGACTTATGTAGGTCATTATCTCGTATAAAACTTGTATGTATAAATATTCGACTTCCAGATGATACTGATATTAAATCGCAAAGTTCATTGGCTAGAAAAGCTTTAGATGAAAAATGGCGCACATGGACATTAAAAAATGGACTTCACGAATTTGGTTCTGCTTTTGGAAAGAAATTAAGCAAAGAAGGTGTTCATATACAATTAGAAACGCCTTGTTTAAAATTAGAAGAAGCAGGTAAACAAATCAGATGCGTTACGGCAAACAATGAAATTTTAGCTGATCATGTCGTATCATCGATACCGGCATATAGCCTTAATAACATTTTAAAAAATGGTACAAATAAAATAGAAGATTTACATTTATTTTTAAACGGTGTACCATATGTTAGCTGTGGTGTTGTTAATTTACAATATGATGGTAAAGTATTGGCTAAAGATGGATTTGGGTTTCTTGTACCTTCAAGTGAAGATCTGGACGTACTGGGTGTTATATTTGATACATGCACATTTCCACAACTTGGAAAACGTAATAAAGATGATACAACTATGCTAACGGTAGGTCTACATTTTTATTTATAACTCTTGTGTTAACAGTTAGTGAATGTTAAATGACCCAATTTTCATGAACAGATCATGAACAGTTCAGGAAAAAGTCCATGAAAATTGCACCAGTAAATGTTTATGGACAGTTCATTATAAACACAAACTGTTTATGAGGTGGTCATGAACAGTTCTTGAACATTTATAAAAAAAATTTCGCAGGCGAAAGCATGAATTTATTAATTTCCCTTGTGAAAAACAGTTCAGGAGTTCATGAACGTTAAATGGCTCCAATTTTCCTGAACTGTTCATGAAACAGTTCATGAATCCTCACAGACAGTTCATCAACAGTTCATGAACAGTTCATGAACAGTTCATGAAAATTTGGGGCCATTTAACGTTCATGAACTGTTCATGAACTGTTCATGAACTGTTCATGAACTCCTGAACTGTTTTCGCAGGGGTAACTCTGGTCCGTCGAAAGGGCCAAGGCCCGAGCGAGCTATGTTTCCACCAAGATTTTGTTACTATATTTGGATTGCGAATATGAGATTATTATTTAGATATAAGTTGACGACTGGTGTGAGAAAAAATTTTGAAGGCCCAAATTTGCAAAAATCACCAGGGTTTCGAAACTGTTCTTGTCGGCCCTGAAATAATTAGAAAATGTCTGATTTCCATAGATACTTTGTGATGTGTTCATGAAGAAGTTCATAGTATGCCATTTCACATTGTTTCAAGTTCTTTTGTAGGGCTTTCCTTCTCTGAGCATTCCACGAAAATCTGTATGCGACATAAAATATGGCTATATGTAAAAAGTTAACGTTTTGAATCGCAAGGTTTTATTTGAATGAGGCCGGGTATCTATGCTATTGCGTGTAATTCTTAACCCTATTTCTAATTCTTAACACTATTTCTAACAAAAGTCATATCTTTCAACAGGTCATGATGGGTGGGGCATGGTATCAAAATCAATTTGGTTCACCTTACACAACTGATAATTCCCAACTAGAAGATACTGCGTTGAAAGCAATTCATAAAACATTGGGTATTAAACAAGATCCAGAGAAATGTGTTGCTAACACAATGAAAAATTGTATACCGCAATATTTACTCGGACATAAAGAACGATTAGATAAAGCAAGAAAAGGTATTGAAGAAAATGGTATGCCTTTAACGTTAACGGGAGCAACTTACGATGGAGTTGGTATACCAGATATTGTATACAAAACACAAGAAAATGTCAAAAAAATGTTAAAAACTTATTATTAGCTTGCAAACAGAAATTATATTATTATTTATCATTCATACAATATTGAAGGGCGTTAATAATGATATTGGAGGTCTCTACAGCGATGATATTCTTTTGTGAAATGGTCAAAAGGCTGATGCCCAATCCAATCCACCACACTATGGTCCAACTTTCGATGATCATGACATAATTGAGCATGTCTTTGTGAGTTGATTGATTTTTCTATTAGTCTATATACTAATACAGTAATACACCCATTGTAGATTTGTAATCAAAACTACTTTATTTACTTTCTGTCTTAATAATTACTCAAACATTGCTAGAGCTTGATTATGATTATATTCAGGGTCCGACAAAAGGTTTAACCTTCTGGAATCCTAGAGGCATTTAAACAATTTTTTCTGAATTTTTGTTGTTGATGTTTGACCAATAAATCATACAAAAATCAATTTTCTTCTGAATTTTCTCTAACTTCCAGGATTCTTACTTTTGTCGGACTCTGATTATATTTATTAAACTACTTAGAAATTGATTTTACAATAATTATAGTATTTATTATATAGATAGATTTTTGATGCAGAGTAATTGCACTGTAGTAGATATTGTTCACAAAAAAAGATAACAAATTTTTACCAATTAGAGATACATTTTTGTACAGTAGGACTTATAGTTAATTATTTTTATTTGTGATATGAATTATAAATTATATTTAATTTGTAAACAATTATGCGTTGTATTGGATGTGAATAAATCACAATTATTTAGTATTGACTTTAATAAATAAATTTTTCATCAGATAGAAATAAAAACTTTATCTATTTGTAAAAAAGTTATGTCTGTCTCATATGATCATCATTTTCTCTTATCATGTAAATCATTGTCACTACGATTAAAAAATAATTATGGAAAAAACAGTTCATGAAAAGTTCATGAACTTTAAATTAAACAGCCTGTATTCAATGAACCTTTTCATGGATCTCAATCGCAATCCCCTGAGAAAAATAGTTCATGAGTTCATGAATGTGAATGAACTATTTGTGACTGTTCATGAACTGTTTATGAACCCACAAAAAAATGGTCATTAACTAACTGTTCATGAATTCATGGATTTTTCTTCACAGGGGATGTCTTTGTGAACAGTTCCTAGCTTTGTTTACAGAGCCATTTGAAATTCATGGACTGTTTTCATGAAGGAATACAATAATAATGTGTAGATATTTCTAAGATTCTAGTCTGAGACCAACATATGATTAAAACCAACATGTGATTATGTAGGGTTGGCTGCAGGCCGTACAAAACATTATGGACCGTTCACAAATGTTAATAAATATCTCATAAAAGTATTGTTGGAAAATTAATTAACATGAAATCGCACAATATTCATTAAATAATTCCTTTGAATAAAATCATGGACTTTTGAATTGTTCATGAACTTGAAAAATGTCAACACATGAAATGTTCATCAAATGTTCACAAAATGAACTAAAGTGTTTATGAACTGTTCATTAAACTGTTCATGAACTTTTAATGCTTATTCATTTTTATTAAATTTTCATGAACTTTTCATGCTTATTCATGAACAGTTCATGAAATGAAATTATTGTCGTTGATCAAACTATTATCAAAAACGAACAATCATTTTGATGGTAATAAGCTTTTCTTATGAAAATATGTTTGAAATCGGCTAACAATGTGCTAGATATCTACTGTTTTTTAAATACATCTTAAATTAAAAAAGTATTAGTATAATTATTTTATAAAACCTTTTAAAATCTTCCAGCGTTCTCCACCAGTTGAGCATCATTTTAAAGATATGATTTCAGTTTTCCACTGAGAGCCAGCTCAGATAGAACGCTCGTCCAGATTCTAATAGGTGCATCAACATTTTTCTTATTGTCATCATTATTTGTCAACTTTACTAATGCCATGACGATAGACTTTGAGACAACTTTCACCTAGGGAATTTAAAAGAAGTTGGAATAACTAGTAAGAATTATTTATGGATTAGACGTAAAGGGACAGATAACCACCCAGAAGAAATAACAAACCAAACGAAAACCACAACTGCGAAACTTCCAATTACTCCTGCCCAAACTACAGAGAAAGTCAACTGCTGCTTTTGAGTTTTTTGCTCAAAATAGCGCACCTCAAAAATTGTTTCGGGGTTTTTACCCCATAATAAAACTCTATTTGCCTGAAATTAATCAAATCATATAATGTTTTAGTAATAATTTGCAAACTCTCACAATATATATTTGATGATTTAATTACTGTTGTAAATCAAGAGTTTAAGTACTCCTGTTAAGAATTACCTGAATTCATGAACTCTTCAAGAACAGTTCATGAAAAGGTTTATAATAAGGGGTTATTTAACGTTCATGGATTGTTCATGAACTGATTCTTAGATTTTAATCAACAGCTGTGTGCGAATGTTGATAAATTTCATGAACTGTTCATGAACTCACTAAGTTTTTCGACATTGGTAGAATTTGAAACTTACAGTGCTGATGTCAAGATGATGCAATTTTAGATATTGAGCTAACACTTTAGCCACATTTTCTTCCTTTAATTGCATTTTCTTATTTACTCCGTGCATTGCTTTGTAATACCAACGCAATGTTGCCAAACAATTACTTGATACTTGCAATAACACACGTCGTTTGATTTCTGGTGTCCATTTATAATGTTTTGATAAAATATCCATTGTGCTTAGTAAGAAATTGAAGATCTGCAATATACACAGTCAATGTCTGATTAGGAAAATGCAGCATATTTTATGAACAGTTAATAGTAAAGGGTTACCACATACTTGCCATGTTTGTATTAATATTTACTAAACAAGAAAATGTTGGGAGACACGAGTGAAGCGCTACAAAATCACGAGCTATGAGCGAGTGATTTTTAGCTTCCTGAGTGTCTCCCAACATTTTCGAGTTTAGTAAATATGAATACAAACATTTGCAAGCATGTGGTAACCCTTTTCTAAAATAAAACAAATGTTGGAATCTCATTCGACGGCGAATTTCAATTTATCAATTCACAATTTGAAATTCAATTTCAATTCATAAACCAAGCAGAGAGAATCCCACAACAAGATAGATATTGTCGAATAAAGAAAGACATATATACAAGAACGTCTGTAATATAAGTGGTACAATAGTTCTTTAGCAAATTAATGCAGTTATTGTTATTTAAATTTTAGGTTTACCTTGGAACAACGACGAAGCCTATAATTGTCTTTCATTCTGTGTTTTTATTTTGCATGTTACACGACCAATAACTCATTTACCACGCTTTTCAATAAATATAAACATCTTGAGCTAAATGTCGTTTTGTAAGTCGTAGCCATTATTGAGATCGTTATTGGATTGTTATCAAAAAAAGTTATAAATTCTGTATTTTATCACAGATCAAACTTTTTAAAGCTTGCGGTTTTTCCTGGTTTTCGGAGCCATTTTTTACCCTAGGATTTCATGCACGCTCTTTCGACCAATCAGATCGCAGAAAACCTTTGTTATATTTTAGAATTCTAGTTTCCACACGGTTGTTATTTACTTTTGGGATAAAAGATATTAAATATTATTTATTGATACCTTTTTCTCGCCTAAACCAACTGCCAAGGATACTTGTGGGATAACAGATTCAAGATATTTCTCAATTGGTTTAACATCGTCCCATTTGTTCAATTCTTCATTATGAGCAAGCCCTCCAACGATTAATGCCTTTCTCAAGTGTTTGATTTGCATAACATCTAGGTTCTCTGATGTCTGTATCTCTATAAGAATGAATAATCAAAATAAGCGATGCTCGATCATCGGAGTTTCATTTGATCGGGACATCCATCTTTTCAATATACTGATTTATATCCCTTTGAAAACAGTTTATGAGAAGCTTCATGAAATTGAGCTAAATAACGTTTGCAAACAGTTAATAAGGTGTTCATGAACTGTTCATTAAGTCAATAATTCAGGGAATTATGCATTTACATCAGTTCTCAATAAAGGAATTTTGAATAAATTTCTTATCAAGTTTCAAAATTACAATATCAGAACTACAGAAAATCAGATTTAATCTTTATTGGGAATCTCAACATCAAACAGCAAAATGGATTTCATTTCTTTGCATTGAATTAGCCCTGTATAAAAACCACCTGTCTATAGTGGTCAATTTATCAAGGTGGCTGTTATATACAGGTTTCACTGTAATTATAAATTGCTTTCGCTTGGACTTTTCAGCAAAAACCAACCTACAATAAAATGCATTGGGTGCACGATCAGTTCATGGATTTTACAAACATTCAATACAATGAACAGTTCATGAAAATGGTCTACTTAATGTTCATGGACTTATTCACAGGGTCTTACCTTTAAAGTCATTAACCATGTGGGGATTCCCTGTTGATGGTTTGCTCATCTGTTCTAATCTTATTTCTTTGACCAAATCAGATAATTTTTTATCTCCTTCAGTTGGATTCTACAAAATATTAAAGAGAACATTACTTCATTGCAAATCTGACCCTTGGTTACATGAAAATTGTGTACAATGTTTTGTTTGTTTAATAAAATTGTAGGGAAAGCATTGATGATCATGGTAATTCTCCCTGTGAGAACAGTTTAAAAATGTTAAACAAAATTTTCATGAACTTTTCATGAACGTTAAACGTTACAATTGTCGTGAACTGTTCATGAACGTTAAACGACACAATTTTCATGAACAATAAACTACGCAATTTCCATGAACTGTCTGTGAAAGAAGTTAATGAAAATTAATTAGGCCATTTAATGTTCATGAACTATGTATAAGGTGTTCATGAACTGTTCATGAAAGTTTGTTCAAGTTCAAGTTTTAATCAAAGTAGAACAACCTATTATCTTACCTAACAATCTATTTCCTATTCTTTTTCTTTACTATCTGACATTGCCATACAACACAGGTTTTTCTATGAGGAATATGTTCATGAACGTGAAATGCCACACTGTTAATGAACTTTTAACTACATATTTCATAAACATGTTGTCAATATTTTATGAATATTTTATGAAAATGTTATGACAAAATGTGCATTTCAATAAAATGTGTATGCTTTCATAAACGATTAAAATATTCATGAACTATTCATGAAGTTATTCTATCATCTGTTGCATCAGATGTGTCACATGTTGATGTATTTGTTACTCACGTCACTGTCTCTGGTATAAGGCATCTCATCATTGCTCACTTCCTTCTTAATGTTTGATTCTTTTTCTGATGAATATAATGGAGAAAATAAAATTAAGATCAAGCATTGGGTTAATACAACAGCTCAATGGATTTCCAATCTTTTTTCAAGATTGAGATAGTATTGCCCTGCCGAAAGTTCTGTACTCCCTTCTATTTCTAGGAGAGTGGCCTTATTTGCTCAGAATAACTTTTGTGAATTCACTTTTCTGGTCTCAGATGCGACACTGCAGATCCATTTCAGATCAGATCAGATATCATGGCAGATAGGCATAATGATTGTCAATGCGCAATGGTACTTCATAGTTCTTCATACCGTACTTCTTTCCTTTGGACCATTCCCTCCGCCATCAGAAGATGGTACTCCTACTCCTTTTCTTTATTTTTTAGATAAAGTCATCTGCAATCCCCATTCTTCTCCTCAGAATTGCGGCAATTGCCCAGATAAACCAATTCATAACTTAATGAACACCGTCTTGACAGTTCATAAAATGTCCATGAATTGTTATCGAGCAGTTTGCTATTTTCAAACAGGAATAATCATGCTCTGTGATAAATATATGGCCTTCTTAAAAATAAACATTACTCTTTCAGTCCTATGAAAAAAATTTATGTATAACTTAAAGGTTCTGAATAAATGATGGTGATGATGATGATGATTTCAATTATATCAAAAATATTTTCAGACAATAGAAAAAGACCATTAAAAGAAGAACAGGGTGGTTTACTGTACTTACGATTTATCAAATCATCCAATATGTCCCTTGTGGCTTGTAGCTGTGCACAAACAAACAATAACTTGTATAGTTATAACATATATTCTATGTGATATCCTATGTGATATTTATTACTGGGGTACATATACAGCTGTGTTTTTTCTGTAATTGTCAGCGCATGCATTTAAATGTGTTTAACTGTTTTAGTTGGTGTTTATTTTGAAAATTCGCCCCTAGAAAAAACAGTTTCAAAGTTCATGAACAAGTCATGACCAGTTCATGAACGTTAAGTAGTCCCAATTTTCCTGATTTGTTCATGAAAATTGGGGCCATTCAACCTTCATGGACTGTTCATGGACTCCTAAACTGTTTTTTGCAGGGCAGGAATAGATCATAGAGAAAGTTATAACTCAGTATATGCAATGCGAGTCTGATAATAGCCCCTAACAAAATACATTCTATAACTGTACTTTGGACCATTCTTATGCTGTTCACTGTTCATAAAATGTTCATGTTTCGTTAATTATATCTGTCAGCTAGTTCCCTGTAGTACTTCTCAACTATCTACATAATCTCCATTAACTTGAGTTACCAGTAAGCAAAATATTAAAATGTATAATTAGTAGTTGTAATCTATATTGACCCTGTGTAAATATAAAAAGAGTTTGTAAGCTTTTATGGCTATATTTTCATGAATTGTTTATATCAACAGTTAATGAAATAATTAATTAAAATTAGGCTGTTTATCGTTCTGCTCATGAGCTCAATCAATTCTTTGACAGGGACATCATAAAAAATATATATACTTTCACTGATATCAACATTACCTTGGAAACCGCATCATTGATCTCCTAGAAATTGAAAAAATAAAAGCTTAATATAATAAATGTGAATATAATGAAAATTCATTAATAGAAATCTCAATTATTTATATGAAACTGATACTAAGAAAAAAGAAAATTGAGCAGGTTGTCCCCTGCGAAAAAATTTGCGGAGTTCATGAATTGTTAAACTCCTCAACAATTCATGAACAGTTCAGCACAACTTATGAACAGTTCATGAACAATTCAATGAAACCAGTTCATGAAAGTGAAATTGCCTAAATTTTCACTTTATGAAGATTTCATGAACAGTTCATATTTTGGTCACAAAGGGTTCATAAAATCGACATGAACTCATGAACTTTATTTTCACATGATTTAAATCTAGCTTTATTCCTATCAATCAGGCTACTATTATATGGGATATTTAACATTTGATAGGATATACAACCATTTTACATTCCCGTGTTTGATTGTTGTTTGTTAGAAATGACCTCTGCGGAAAACAGATCAGGAGTTCATGAAGAGTTCATGAACTGTCTTTGAAGGTTCATGAGCTGTTCATGAACTGTTTTTCACAGGGAAATGTTTGAATATAATGTAGCTATAGCAATGCTCTTTCGCATTATCCCCTGTGATAAAATTGATTAGTTTCTGAAACTTCCATTAACCCGTTTATTAATAAATCATGAACATTTCATAAGCTGTTTATGAAAATCTAATGAATTATTCATGAACTGTTCATAAAACTATGGGCCATTTAAGATTCATCAACTGTAATTCAAAGGTGAAGGTGATTTGATTGTTGTGTATACGAATTATTATGTAATTACATACTCCTTAATGGAACGGTAGAGTAATTCTACTCAGCAAATAATATATTTTTATTATGTATGTCATCTTACCTTTCTTGTTTTAAAAAGGAGATTCTTTGAAAGAGGTTGTGATTCACAGATCAAAACTGAAATTTGGAACACATAAACATGTTGATTAAAAAGAAGACGATTGTGAAGGATTCCCATTATAAAATGGAAGTTATGTGATGTCGTAATAACGTTAGCTGACTCCATTTTATTGAAAATTTCATGAAAGCTTGATGAAAAGATTTTTATGAAAAATATGCTATTTAAAGTTTGAGAACTTTTCACATTTTGTTTGTGTCTTTTTTCAGAGTGATTTTAATCCCCAAATTTACTGCTATATGCTGCAATTCTATGGATAATTCCAGTGGTGGTACCATGATATCCCCGGTGAGGGGGCTAACTCCCCTCTGATGGAAATTTTTGGAAAAAACACATAAGTTAAACGAAGTACCAAAAATTTTCCAGACTACAGTATCAACATTTTTCTTCCCAATCAAGGGGCTGTGTAGCCCCGAATCCCTTTGCTGGTACCATCCCTGATTGTCTCTTTTCATCAGAAAGATATCACACAAATACAGAAGAAATTATTTATAATCTTTTGAACTCAAGAACGAGCCTGTATGTTATTTTCATGCCTTCAACAGCAGATTATGCTAATTTTAATGATATTTACAGCTTAAAATCTACTTGATGTGATGTAGTCACTTCAGAATAACTTTTGTTTTCACCTGAATAGAGCTGATATTTTATTACAACATAGATAACAATACTATGTTAGATATTATCTAATAGCAAAAAATAGTGCTCAATGTTATTTGACAGAGCTAAATATAATCGCAATTGTTCATAATTATGAATGTGTAGTCCTTTTATTATAATTAACAATACAATAAAATTTATGTTTATCTAATACAGTGAAACCTGTTTATAACAGCCATATACTAGAAGTAGATAAATTGACCACTATAGACAGGTGGCCTTTATATACAGGTTTGATTCAATAGAAAATACTATTTTAGATATTGCAAGAGTGACCACATAGACGGTAGCCGCTGTATAGAGGTGACCGTTATAACAGCTTTGACTGTAGCAGATAATATAGTACTCTATGTCTTCATTTGACAAAGCGTTAAATAATAATAATATATGGTGAAAGAGTCAACAGTAAAGAATATGTATTTTTTTACTCTTTTGCCATATATTATTATTATTAATTAACAATATATAAAATTGAGACAAAGATGAGGCGAAGACAAGTAATACGGTCTGATGATCGTGAAATAAACACGTGAAACTTGGAGTTACGGAAAGGCTTTGCCTCATCTTTGTCTCAATTTTATATTATGCTCTGTTTTAACAAACATTGAGCACTTTCACGTATATGTGTTTTACCTTATATTACATTATTAATTAACAATATATATATATATATAGTACAGAATCATATGATTTGCAATTATCATCTGAGAATAAATACACGCTTACATGCAGTGATTATTGTTTAATTCCAAATCATATGATTCTGTGTTTATATATAGTAAATTATGTTGTCATAAAGATCAGTTCTATTCAGAAGGAATGTAAGCATGTTTTTTGTCTAGAACGAAACCACAATATAATAATAATAATAATAATAATAATAATAATAATAATAATAATAATAATAATAATAATAATAATAATAATAATAATAATAATAATAATAATAATAATAATAATAATAATAATAATAATAATAATAATAATAATAATAATAATAATAATATAATAATAAAGATAGATTTATCTATCGTCAGATGTGATAGTGCTCAATACCGATTAAACATTGGCAGAGCTGTAATACATAAGGATGGTGACTGAGTCAAAGAAAACACATTCTTAATTTCTGTTACTATAGTTTCACGCAGTGTGCGATCATCAGACAGTTGATACTCAATGAAAAATATACATGGTGACTCCTATTACATGCTATCATAAGTGCCGCAGCGCGTTATTGTTTTAATACAATAGTTGTCTTAACATACAATGGTGCTATTGTTCCGTTTTGGTAATTAAGGTGTTAGATAAATGAAATTGTTTCCTATTACAGCAGTTAAGTTAAATTATGTTTTAGTTTCTTTAAAATTAGATAAATAAAATTTATTCTCGTGACGGCATTTTGAGATTAGTTCAGATTTTTTATTAAGTAATGGCTCTTTTGAGCATATAATTTTTCCAATAAACATAGATGACATTTTTTTAGATATATTATTGTATGGCTTTGCATTTGCAATAGTTGACCATTTGATTTTGTACTGGCTGTTGCTGTCTTTTAAGTCCCAAATATGCTTTGACAATTGCGTGCTGCTGCTGTATTTTCTATGTTTAAATGTGGATTTGTGTTGTGTGTAACGTGCTTTGAATGTGTCTTCTGTCAAACCAATATAGCTCTTTCCCTCTTCGTCGGCTGGTGTTGTCACTGTAGCCTTGTAGATGATACCTTTTAATTGGCACCTATTTTCGAGTGGGCAAGTATCTCTGTCCCTGCAATTGCAAGGTGTGGCTGTGGCGTTATTTTCATCATTGGTTATTTTGTTGTTATGACTTTTGAGAATCTTGTCCATGTTGTTAGTACAGCTATAACTCACTTTAATTGTGTTATGGTTAAATATCTTGCTCAGTTTATTTGATTTAGGAAAATGTTTTTTGATTAAATTTAAAAATGATCGGCCAATGTTTATTTTAGCGCTCTTATTGTAAGGCGGATTGAACCATATGATTTTTCTGGTTCTTTTTCTTCTGTTACTGTTTGATGTTGTAGTGCGTGGTTGGTAAGAAAGATTTGCTTCATGGCCGCTTGCTCTTAATGCATCAGCGTATGTGTGTTTGCTTTTCAAAAACATTGTGTTGTTAGAAGATAAATCTGAAATTCTTTGGTTTATTGAAGTTGGAACTTGTTTTAGTATAGTTGGTGGATGGTTAGACTGTGTGTTAATGTATAATGGTGTGTCGTTGGGTTTTCTATATGGTTGAAACGTATTAGTAGTCAAATTGAATGTTATATCTAAGAAATCTATTACCTTTAAGTTATTTTTTGTCGTGATGTTGAGGCCAATATCTTTAAATGTTTTTATTAATTTCTTTCTTAATCGTTCTGCCTGGGGGCCTGATTTATTTTTTAGGACAGAAATTCCATCATCTCTGTATAGTCCGATGCTTTCGTTTCCAAAAATAATAATAATAATAATAATAATAATAATAATAATAATAATAATAATAATAATAATAATAATAATAATAATAATAATAATAATAATAATAATAATAATAAATAAATAATAATAATAATAATAATAATAATAATAATAATAATAATAATAATAATAATAATAATAATAATAATAATAATAATAATAATAATAATAATAATAATAATAATAATAATAATAATAATAATAATAATAATAATAATAATAATAATAATAATAATAATAATAATAATAATAATAATAATAATAATAATAATAATAATAATAATAATAATAATAATAATAATAATAATAATAATAATAATAATAATAATAATAATAATAATAATAATAATAATAATAATAATAATAATAATAATAATAATAATAATAATAATAATAATAGTAATAGTAATAGTAATAATAATAATAATAATAATAATAATAATAATAATAATAATAATAATAATAATAATAATAATAATAATAATAATAATAATAATAATAATAATAATAATAATAATAATAATAATAATAATAATAATAATAATAATAATAATAATAATAATAATAATAATAATAATAATAATAATAATAATAATAATAATAATAATAATAATAATAATAATAATAATAATAATAATAATAATAATAATAATAATAATAATAATAATAATAATAATAATAATAATAATAATAATAATAATAATAATAATAATAATAATAATAATAATAATAATAATAATAATAATAATAATAATAATAATAATAATAATAATAATAATAATAATAATAATAATAATAATAATAATAATAATAATAATAATAATAATAATAATAATAATAATAATAATAATAATAATAATAATAATAATAATAATAATAATAATAATAATAATAATAATAATAATAATAATAATAATAATAATAATAATAATAATAATAATAATAATAATAATAATAATAATAATAATAATAATAATAATAATAATAATAATAATAATAATAATAATAATAATAATAATAATAATAATAATAATAATAATAATAATAATAATAATAATAATAATAATAATAATAATAATAATAATAATAATAATAATAATAATAATAATAATAATAATAATAATAATAATAATAATAATAATAATAATAATAATAATAATAATAATAATAATAATAATAATAATAATAATAATAATAATAATAATAATAATAATAATAATAATAATAATAATAATAATAATAATAATAATAATAATAATAATAATAATAATAATAATAATAATAATAATAATAATAATAATAATAATAATAATAATAATAATAATAATAATAATAATAATAATAATAATAATAATAATAATAATAATAATAATAATAATAATAATAATAATAATATAATAATAATAATAATAATAATAATAATAATAATAATAATAATAATAATAATAATAATAATAATAATAATAATAATAATAATAATAATAAATAATAATAATAATAATAATAATAATAATAATAATAATAATAATAATAATAATAATAATAATAATAATAATAATAATAATAATAATAATAATAATAATAATAATAATAATAATAATAATAATAATAATAATAATAATAATAATAATAATAATAATAATAATAATAATAATAATATTTTATTTTTATAGCGCTATTTCTATTAAAAATATTCAATAGCGCTTCACAAATTTATTTATTTAATTTATAAATAGTTAAAAGGTTAAGAAAATAAAACGAATAAAAACAAAATAAAATTATGGGTATATATTTACAACTTTAATTATTTACATTTCAAATTAAGATAGTGAATATGCTTTCTTAAATAAATAGGTTTTTAGATTTGATTTAAAAGTTTCCAAGGTGGTGCAGTATCTTAGTTAAATTGTGATGGAATTCCATAACTTAGGTGCTACACATGCTAATATAATACTCTGCAAGTTTGTTACTATAATTCAGCATATTTACATATCATCTCCTACACTTGAATAGATTTTTATAACTTAAAACTTTTATTTATACGAACCTCTATATAAGGACCACCTGCCTACTATGGTCAATACCATATGATGCAGATATATTAATATTCTTTACTATAATTAATATAATTATTGATACATAATTATTTACTCTTCTAATAAAAATTAATCTGAGATGTAAGTAAATCGGATAAGCATTGATTAAATCGTTCAAATAACAACGTCACGATTATAATCCAAACCGGTCGTTTCAATGTTTCGCTTTCTTTCAATAATCAGTCATTCCATTGATTACTTAAAAATAAAATACCTTTACTTCTAAATAATGTTTGCTGCCTTTGCCAATAAAATATACTTCCAAGTTATAAATACGGTATAATCTATTGGATAATTAGTTCTGGTTTGCAAAATGCGTAAAAAACTATTAGTAGCAATACGGATGTCTGAGTTTTGCGTTTATTTATTTTGTTAACTGCATTTATGGCATCGCATCGAGCGCTATTAAAACTGCAAATATTACATATTATTTAAATGGCTATATAATATATTGTGAAACGTTGTTTTACTGATCGGACATAGGGTATATTAAATCTGATATAAATTACTGTCTGACCTACCTTGTTGGAGTAAGATGAATACCAAGTAAAGAAAAGGGGAAGACATTTTTATTATTATCCCGAATGGCTGCCAATCCAAGTAAACTATAGTTTTAATTAATTTCTTTTACAGAAAAATTTCACTGAACTAACTCCTGTACGGCGCTATAAGCTACACTTCGCTTGGCGAAATAAAATCGAGATAGAAGGTTCAAAGAAAAAAATAACTTCAAAAATATTTGTGTTGCTGTATACTGCTGTATACTGCTGCGTAGCCCAGACTAACGTCTTTGTAAATATTCCTAAATAAAAGTAATTCGATACTTTTGCGTTTCCCGTGGGCTGTAAGCATCCATGGTAACTGCTCAAAGCGGAATCAAAAATACCAGTAGGCAGAACATTTCTGAAAAAGTTTCATATTAATTGATTTGAAAAAAAAAAAAATATATATATATATATATATTGCATTTGTAATCAAACCCAAACAATATTTCAATTTAATAGTATGAAGAATAAATTGATAGAATAGGTAATACTTTGATTATATTTCATCATGTGTATCAACGATAAATCAAAAACACAGGTATTTTCAAATGTTTTATTCAAATTGGACAAAGAAATTCAGAGACTGGATATCACTATGGACTTAAAATTTACAAGCGAAGTATCATATCGTTTTCATGCCTTATAGTTGTAGTCGTACTGTAAATATAAACTATGATTGTAGTTATGTCGGCATCTCAAGTCGGCACTTTCATTTTCAACGCCTGCTGGACAATCATGAAATTCGTGATCAGCCTGACGGAACATTTTGCTACCGGTCTTTTGCATTTGAATAATTTATTTTGTGAAGCATTTGTTAGTTTTTGATTTATCGCTGATATACTTAATGAAAGAAGAACAAATTGCTATTAAAAATTGGTCAAATTATGAAATACGACAGAATGATACAGTAGCTCCCTAATCCATATCAGCTGTCCCTGTTAATATTTTTGAACCCCTAATTTTGAAGGGGATTTATTAACCACGAGGTCTGGTCATGAGCTATTGCTTTAGACAAATATTCAGCAACAGCAGAAAACAATCGTTTCTTGTGAAGAGCAATGGAGTCAATAACCTTTTGGAATTTCTGAATGTTTAACATAAATTCTAGCCGTTTTCAATTTATAATAACATATTTATTACATCTAAGAATAAATCTATAACATCATGGTTCGTTTTGCGGATTGCTTTTGGGTAAGCTATTTACTTTCGATTTGAAATCTGAGTCTAAGAATTATTGTCTCAACTTGTTACTTGCTAGCTGAGGTATTTCTAAACACATTTGTTCCGTTTATGTCTTAACATTTTTCTATATCGAGCTTACAACTCTCATTTTAATTTGTATGTTCATTATCTGTGACTATAATTCCTCTGAAATTTTTTAATGAACTTTTATTCTACACAATTCCCTCGATCAATTTCCTTAATTTACTTTTCGACAATTTAATTGATGGAGGTGTTACCCTAATGTGTTATTATTTTGAGTAGGCCGCCTAGCAATTCAAAACCTGATTATCAAAAGTTATATTATTTGTTTGTCAATCATTTTAATTCTTATGTCAACTTATTTATTTTTTGGATATGAACTTTATCGAGCTCAGCTGTAAGAGAGTTATTTTCATCGAAGGCCAGGCCTACTAAAACTATGAATTCTGCAATGCATGAGCTGGTCTTGCATCTTGTTGCTCATTTTGTTACATCATCATATTGTAGATAAGCTTACCAGAATGTTTACCACAACCTTAAATGTGCTACATGTGCAGAAGAAGACAAATTCCTATCGTAGTTTAGGCCTACAATATTTAATCATTTTAGCATATATTGAGTTTCTTCTAAATTGTACAAACATTTTTGAATATATATTCTTTGGGTTAATATTTGTAGGGATATTAGTTATTATTTGTTGGGTCTAGACAACTGTTTCGTTAAATCCTGGATATACTGTCATATTTATTAGGTTGTGAGAATATCAGTCTGATACTGCATTATATACAGATGCTATTATAAATCATTATACTGTTAAACATGCGCATATGAGTAGCAATTTTGCCTTACAATACCACTATGAATAAAAAACGTTGTGAAAACGAAAAAACTTATGAAAAAACTTATGAAAAATTAAGTTTTAATTTCCTATTTTGGAGCAGCTTGTGAAAAAGTTGTGATAAAAGGGAGAAAATATGAAATTGAAATTGAACACAAATGTTTTTGAAACAAGATGAGTAATTTTCTTCCAGAGATTAGACAAAGAGTAATTAATATATTTGCTATTGACTCCATTTAACAACATAGCTAATAAAATGGAGATTGCTATGGGCAGGTTTTATTTTTTTTTCCGAAAAAGGTTGAAGGAGATATTAAAACTTAACGTTAACTCAGCTGGAAGGCTACCAAAATTTGGTTTTCTTATTTTTTAAACATTAGGATTTTTGGATTTCATGTTTTATTACTTCTAGCAATGAGTTGCACACTTTGCTGGGTGATCTGAACATTTTTACTAATTTTAAATTTATTCTATAATTATATTCTCGAAAATTCACTCCAACAATCTAACAAAACGGCATGACAAGATGACAAATTTAGAAGAACACAATAGAACGATGACGTTTTCAGGCACCAGTGATACATAGACGCTTCTTTTTGTTAATTTGCAGTCCAGAACTGCAAATGAAAGCTAGGAAAAAATTGTTTCGTTTCGACTTTTACTTCAAAGCAGATAAAATGAAAATAGAAACATAACTTCTGCCTTAACCTGATTGAAAAACCAGCAGGTTATAATGATACAATTTTCAAAAAAATTGGTTGAAAAATGATGAATTGATAGATAATCATACAGTTTCGGAAACTCTCTTTAACATATTAAGATATATTTTGAAATTCATTGCGTCATGCTTCAAAGTAAGTCAAATCAATTTCTGAATTGCAATTCGATTTCATTTCAATTTGACAACATGCTCCTTGGAAGACTTCTCTGACACCCTACAGCCAACATTTCTTATCCGACAACTGGGGTGCAAAATATCCCTGAAAAAGGGGCTTATAGCCTTCAATCTATCTTCCTTTTGTACCACCATCCTTAAATTACAATTGCCTTAAATTAACTAGCTTGTTTGCTAGAACTTAGTGTTTACTTGTACAATCACAAGCCTACCAATATCTGAAGTTTTTAAAAGTATTCAAATGCGTTATTTTGTAAACTGTTTTTGTTATATTGTAATCTAATTCTGTGAGATAGTAACCATCTGTTCTCCAATCATTTCTTTAAAATATGCAAGCTTATTAGCTCAGCTGTCAAATACTGTTTTATTGTAAGTTGCAGCTTGACTTTATCACTTGGGATTTATTTAATGATGTACAGGGTCCGAGAAAAACAAATCATTGCAGTTTACTGTTTATGATTTATATAATTTACAGATAATATTATTATTAATAATAGTTATCTAATTTCACAATAATTAATTCGCTCAACATTTATCATTTGTAATTTTTGTAACTATATTAATACATAAGGATGGTGACTAAGTCAAAGAAAACACATAATTCTTAATTTCTGTTAATTTAGAATGTAGCCTATTGCTAATGTTAATATGCGAATGCTAATACAGAAGTTAAGAATGTGTTTTCTTTGACTCAGTCACCATCCTTATGTTTTACAGCTCTGAAAATGTGCAATCGGTATTGAGCACTATCACATCTGACGATAGATAAATCTATCTTTATTATTATAACTTTATTAATAATAATAATATGCAAATCTTTTAAGAGAGTGCTCAATACAGTGACTTGAACTGTTTATAAATGAAACAAAGATTAAGTCAAGCTTTATAATGAAATGAAATATTCATGAAATTATTTATAACTCCAGACAGTAATAATAATAATAATATAATAATATTAATAGGTGGATTGTTCCACACCAGTTCTTGGTATAGTGCTCAATGAAATTAATCAGAGCATTTATATAAAATGGGAGTCAAAAATGAAACATTCTAGGTTTGATGTTTCATTTTCGACTCTCATTTTATATAACTCAAGACAGTATAAATAATACCATAAAATTTTGCAAAATTTGTTTGTAATTTGTTAAGCGATTAATCATTAACCTTGCGTGAGTGCCTCAAACAGACAAGCAATAATGCTTTAAGAGGTGACGTCAACTCTTTGAAGGAATTGCCGTAGTTATTGATTGTTCCTTATTGCATCAAATGTCAGGATAAAGCTCTATCTAGGCCTAACCTTGATATAGAATTTAGAATGAAAAACAAAGAGGTTGCATTTAGTTTGCAATCATCACGCAGTTTAATACTGATAAAAATTATTTTATTAAACTCTTGTTACTCTTTTGAATTAAGTAATACTTTTTATTTCCACACAAACAATGCTGATATAATAAGCCTTCGTTTCATTCCCACTGTCGTTCCGAGTTTTGAAAGAACGTGAATTATCGAAAATAGCCTACAATCCAGCATCAACTATCTTCGCTTATACGTGTCCAAATTGAAAAATGCTTTTCGCCATTCTTCATCATTTAGCTTCGGCTACCCGAATATGTGCTAAATATTTTTTCATGTCAACTGCACTTTAATTGATTACTATTTTTGATGTAAACCTATTTAATGTAAAAAAGTAATTTGGACGGTGACGCCCTACTGAAGGCACCCGTACCACTCCTCTATTTCTAGAGGAGTGGCTCTTTCGCTAAGAGCAATGATGTTAAACGCTCCTTAGATTTCAGCCGCGACACTGCAGATCAACTTTAACAGATTTCATGGCAGATAGGCCTTGATTGTCAATGCGCAACGATGCGCCGCAGCTACTCACAATGCAATTCCCTCTGGACCATTCGATCCACCATCCTTAGATGGTACTCATTTGATGTTTTAGATGAAGTCAAGGCACAGTTGACCTCAGGGGGATTTGAACCACAGTCGATCAGATATGATCCGATCTGAAGTTTGGTTGCTCTGCCAACTGAGCTAATCACCCCTATTTAATGTATGGAGTTCAAAATTTCGATTAATAACAATTGTCAATGTTATTTTGCAGGACTTTGAGTTCAATGGAACTACTGGCTATGACAGTTTGATTAGGCGTCTTAAAGACGGAAAGAAAGTCTGCGATGATTTTGTTGAATTTGTTAGATTAAGGTTGGTTGTTGTTTTTCAATTATTTCTTTACTCTTCTTTTTCGACTTCAAAACATGATATAAATCTAAAAATCAGTACTTCTTAACTGATTTTTCTTATTCATTTGGAATCAGGGCAAAAGCAGAAGATGAATATGGTAAAAGTTTAATAAAAATATCTCAAAATGCCGGTGGCAACGAAGAAATTGGGTATGATTTAAATTAAATACAATAAACATCATTTTTCTGTTTTCTTTATAATTTGCCAGGAGCTCTTTTGGGTGAATTTGACTCAAAAGATGTTTTTTATATATTCAAAGGGAACACCTAAGCAGTAGTTTCCTTTTTTTAATGTCATACCTTAAATCGCTTAGTCGGCTATTCCCACGCAAAACTGATTTCTAGTTTCAGTTCTCAATACAAACTCTCATATTCCTACCTTATTTTATATCCCCACAAAAAAATTATTTTTCAGCCTTCCACTTTCCATACAGTCTATGAAAGTTATCTAAAATAGAAACTCAAAATCAATTTCCCATCTATATAAATACCAAAATGTATGAGCTTCTGTGATATTATTTGATTTTATTGTAATTAAAATCCCCACCCTTTGGTGGGGTTTTGGGATTGGTGCTTGGTTGGTGGGAGTTACTCATTCGTTCGTTAGGCAGCTAAACTCGTGCTAACCTGTCTCCACCACTCGAACCAAGCACCGTCACACTGATATTCAGTGGAGAAATTAAAACTACCCTGTTGAAATAAAGGTTAGACATTCTACATTTTTATACAGAAATATTAACTCAAACATAGACTCTACATTCATCTAATAGCAGTCACTATAGTGTCGAACAAAGCCTAGCCTATATGAGACTAAATACCTGCTAACTTATCTAAAGTATAATCAGCAAAGACAGTAATGGAGAGGGCGGGTGGGAAGCAATCGAATCACGACTGTTTCGTGTACGTCTTGACATATTTGCGTTGCGTTTAATTAAATGCGAATTCGTTCGTTCGTTATCGACCTGCTAGCAAGCTAGCACATGCAAGAATGACTACACCCTTACAGTATCACGAGACTTACCCTCTGTTGTGGAGAAGAGGCTGACCAAGATCACATGATTCCAGGTAATGCAGTGCACTTATGCCTCGTGGCATCTGATGGCATACATTCAAACGAGGCAATTCCAGCATAACGATTATACGTAGGACGTACTTCGAACCCCCTCAAAAAGGTCTGGATTTTAACCTCAACTACATGATATATAGTTACAATTAAAATCCCCACCCTTTGGTGGGGTTTTGGGATTGGTGCTTGGTTGGTGGGAGTTACTCATTCGTTCGTTAGGCAGCTAAACTCGTGCTAACCTGTCTCCACCAAAATTGGACTCCAAGGTGCTTGGAGAAGAGATACAGTCAAACATGTTTATAACAGCCAGCTATGAAATTAGCAATTTACGGTTATATGCAGGTCAGGTGGTATTTATATACATGGTTGATTCAATAGAAAATATTATTTTAGACATTGCAAATGTGCCCCCTATATACAAGTGGCTGTTGTATATAGGTGATCGTTTATAGGGTTTGGAACTTTGGCTGTATGTAGTATTTTCCCGTTTTGTTACAATTTATATGGTGATGCTCCTATAATCTACAACGGCTGATCTACATAAAAGACTGGATAGAGCGTTCCATTAAGAAACACATCCAATTTTGAAGCCACTTCATCTGACTATTTGTACTTACTCAAACAAAATGGTGTCTGTTCATTTCATACAAAAATCAACAGCAAATCCAACATTTCGACCTAATTGAGCATTTTATGGGTATGGAAATGACCGCCATGGAAGCTTCATTTGTGTCTAAATACAACATATCTAATGTATTAAATTTTGCATGGATCATATTGTCTATGTTACAGTTATTTCTGATTTTCTATTTTGCAGAACGATGCGAGCTGCTTGGGACACATTGAAGAGAGGTTAGTAGTAGCCTACATTCATTATTTCTAATTTTGTTAAGCTATGTACATTGGTACTGGTTAAATAGGCTTATAGTGCAATGCAGAACCTGGCGTACTGTTTTCTGTGGTTCAGAGGTAATTTCCTCGGGTAGTGCAAGAAGCGTTTGTTAATTGTCTTTTTTTAATTGCTAACAGCAAAATAAGGCCAATATTATTGGAAACGCAATTTAAGAATATATTTATTTATCTCTGTTGATCTACGTTGTGATGGTTGTTTTGTAATAATTTTGTTTTATTTTTAATTTATTTTTAATTAGAAACTGAATGTATTGGCAATACACACTGCTCTGCTGCTCAAAAGTTAACAGAAGAAATTGAAAAAAATGTCAAAGATTTTAGAGAGCGACAAAAAATAGAGAGATTAAAGGTACTGTAAACATTTATATTCTTCAATTAAGGGTTTATGCACAGGTTGTCTTGCTTCATCGCAAAATTCCTGCACAAGTGATGTCGAGAGACACGACTGAAGTGTGATGAATAAACAAGCTGCAGGCGAGTATATTCTAGCTTTCCGAGTGTCGGACATCATCCCAAGTGCAGGAATTTGCATTGGAGCATGGCAAAACCAATGCATGCATGCTTTTCTAAAACGAAAAACATACAAGAAACATATTTAGTATGGTTTTCTGCGATCTGATTGGTCGAAAGAGCATTCATGAAATCCTAGGGTAAATCATGGCTCTGAAAACCGGGAAAAACCGCAAGCTTCAAAAAGTTTGATCTGTGATAAAGTACAGAATTTATAACTTTTTGATAACAATCCAATAAATATCTCAATAATGGCAACGATTTATAAAACTTCATTTATCTCAAGATATTTTTATTTATTGAAAAGCATGGTAAATGAGTTATTGGTCATGCAACATTCAAAATAAAAACATAGAATGAAAGACAATTTACTAGGCTACGCTGTTTGAAGGTGAACCTAAAACTTAAATAACAATCAGTCCTTTGAAAAAAAGTTTGTATAACTTAAAGGTTCTGAATAAATGATGATGATGATGATGAATTAGTACAATGTTTCCCTAGAGAATTAGTGAACAATTTATATTACAGACCTTCTTAACATATGCATGTATTTCTTTATTCAACAATAACAATCTTGTTGTTGGATTCCCTTTGCTTGGTTTATGAATTTTAATTGAATTTTAAATTGTGAATTCATGTATTGAAAATTCACTGTCGAATGAAATTCCGACATTTGTTTTATTTTAGAAAAGGGCTACAACATGCTTGCAAATGTTTGTATTCAAGTTGGGAGACACTCCGGATCGCGCTTCACTTGTGTCTCCCTACTTGTTCTCTTTCAGTAAATATGAATACAAACATGGCAAGTATGTGGTAACCCTTTAATAATGAGCAGCATAAAATTTCAGCAGCGAATAAAACAACCACCTTCAACAAATAACAATTGCAACAACATTGCAAATGTGTTCATAAAAAAATTTGACTTGATTTGCTGAAATAAATGGCTTTGACATAATGAATCATAGCATTATGCACACATACCAATTACAGACCAAACACGCCGCTTATTTAATGTTCTAGATTTCTAGTAACGATAAATCTTTTGACAGACCATGATAGCGATGAATGCTGTAGTAAATTTAATTTACTGTATTCTTTCAGATTGATGACAAAATGAAACGCATTCAAAAGGAAAAAAAAACTTGTTATGAAAATATGACCAAGGTTAGTGATCATTATGACAACATAAATTAAGATTTGATGTGTGTAAATATCATTTCGATAAAAAGGGTAATAATAAATTATAGTAATGTGACGGTAAGCAATATAAATTTGATTATTACATATCATTTCAATTGTTTAATTATTGTAAAATTGATGAATATTTTTCTGAAATTCCGATTGATTTAAATTGATTTTGAAAAAGCTATACAATAAGCAATTGACGCACAGTTTTCTATGGGCTATAGCTTTAAAGCGCACAAAAGGGCATGTAAGGAGAAAATCAGTGTGATGTACCGCCCATCGAAAATAACAACATTATAAATTTGGTAAATTATTCACATCCCGATTCATACACTGTCAGAAAAAATCTATTGTCATAAAATCAGAACTCTTCGTCAAACTCTAGCTAGCAGCCTCCACAGTGATCTTGATCATAATATGTGCAACTCAATGGGAGGAAAATCACACTTCAGTTCACAGACCCTGTGGTTAAAGAAACAAGCCTCAGGGCTAGTACGAAGGCTTACTCATATTACATGATAGGCGTGACATGAAACGCAGAGTTTCAAAAATAGTACATTATGTCTTTTCTATGAATCATCTAGCTTATATATTTGATAAATTTCTATATATTCATCTTTTTAGGCCAAACGTTATTATGAACAGAAATGTAGAGAATCGGACGGAGCCAAAGAAGCACTTGAAACTAAATCTATTCTTACACCAAAAGAAGAAGAAAGGGTATATTGATTTTGCTTAATTTAATGGTACATTTTTCTGGCTTAGTCACCAGTATTACTCAGAGTGAGGGCTCAACTATGTTGGAATCCTGCAAGCAGTCTTTGTTCTTGCGGCCTTGGTGTAGTGGCTAAGGCGTTGGACCACGGCCCGCATGGTCTCGGGCCCAATCCCTGACCGGGGCACTATAGGTTAACGTCAGGATGATGGGTAGCTATTGAACGCACCCAAACTTCAAAATACTAACAAATTAGCCAACCACCCCGGTGAAAAAAAGCTGTAAGCTTACCCGGTTTGTGGATAAATGTTAAATCCAAAACAAAACAAAAATCCTAGATCCAAAAGTCTAAAGAAAATTTAGAAGAAAATTGATGTTTTTATTATTTATGTAGAAAATTTTATTTTGAATTTTGTTTGGCCTTTTGAAATCCTTCTGCATCTAAATTCTTTGATGTTAGTACCTACTTTTGCCAGACCCTGCAGAAATTACAATTTCAGGGCATTGCAACTAATCCTGGAATCACATTTTAGGAAATATCCCCTGAAATTTACAGAAAAGTTTACTTTTTCTGTTCATGAAATTATTATATTCCCGAAAATTCAAATTTCATTTCCTTTTCATAGAAAGTATTTTATGATACTGTATTATCTTTATTACATTGTATGGCACAGGACCATAGAGAACAAAGCCTATATAGTGCCTCTTCTAAAGAACTTGCAGAGCTTATAAAGTGCTCAAGTGACGAGGCTATACGCTTACCCCCAATTTTTTTTTTTTTTTTCAAATTCAGTTGAGAACTAGATCCTCAAAGGCCAAAACTGCAGCAGAATCTTCTGGTAAGACTAAAATTAATTTGTGTGGATTTTCAAGCCACAAAATGTAAAAATGATGTACAGATGTAACAATCAAATAAATGAATACTTTTGAGTTTTAATTTTGGTGAGGTTTTGTATCTCTGCAAAATGAATGATATATTCTCATTTCATTTAATCCAGTATTTAACTCTGGTCTGGTCCATCAATGTTTTATTCGTTTTTATTATTTTCTCGTTGCAAAATTCATGTTGTTTCTTGTTTCCGTTCTTGGCTATCCTGTTTGGTATTTTCTGTCTCGTCTATTTTTGTACTCCTCAATAATCCTTCTACATCTTTGCAGTTATTTCGTTTGAAATTTCGTCTTTCAATGTTTTGTGAATAGTTATTAATTTCCAATCGGTTTGTAGAATGCAACAAATACATCACATGTCATATTTTAACTTTCAACAGATGAGCGCTAGCTGGTCCAAAGTTGTTACTGTTCTTCCAAACAAGGCTGCAGAGAAAACATGTGGGCCTTAGGGATTTTTAAAAATGTTGTCCTGAAAATATTGTCCCGTTTTGCTAGGAAATTTTTGCAAAATACAATACTTTGCGGGCTCTATAAAGTATAAATTGGCGGGGCCCAGGGGCAGTTATCCCGCTTAAGCCACTCTCTTGATGTCCCTGCTTCCAAATACCTTATGCAAAATGTCTAGCATTTTTATAGTCCAACAATAATTTTTGAAATTTGAATTCTGTTTTTAGACACAGCATATCAATATTCAGTGACAACCTTAGAAGAGATACGAATAAAATGGGAAAATGAGACAGAACAATCTTGTAATGTAAGTACAGAGAAACCTGTATATAACGGCTGCGAGAGGTTGACCACTATAGACAGGTGGCCTTTATATACAGGTTTGATTCAATAGAAAATAGTATTTTAGTCATTGCAAGAGTGACCACTATAGACAGGTGGCCGCTGTATAGAGGTGACGGTTATAACAGGTTTAACTGTACTTGTTAAAAAACTTACCAACTCTTTGATTCGGATAATAACATTTTCTCTCTTTTTAGTCATCTTATCATAATCCAGGTTGACTGCTTTGAACAATCCGTTGACATTGTCCGCTTACGGCAGCGGAAAACCTATTGAAAATGTCAATAGAAGACGTTGAGGTGTCCGGTTAAGACAGGTGTCCGGAAGGACAGGTTTGACTGTACAATTGTGAAACATTTTGCTCCATAGAGCTCATTATGTTAACCTTTCCTTATTCAAGTTACAAGCTACATCCAACATAATATTATTTATAACATCTAATATCAAACGATACAATCAACCTATTATAACAGTTACCTCTATATAACGACCACCTGCATATAACTTTGGATTAACTTTTAATTTGGAACCATTAGAACTTCGTCGCCTTAAGCAAGACTTGTGCCTTGTATTTAAAATTTTAAATGGCCTAATAGATGTAGACTTTACAGATATGTTTTCAATTAAGTCATCCAAATATGCCCTTCATGGCCATTTTATGATGCTGCAAAGTAACATCATACCTCGTCTTGAGATAGTCAAACATTCCTTTGCCTTGAGAGTCATTCCTTGGTGGAATTGTCTTCCAGACTCTATAGTTCTCAATAAAAATTTAAATAAATTCCGTACAGATTTGGATACTGTGAATTTCAGCACCTATTGCAAATATTTCTAAATTTTAGTTTTATATTAGGCTGTACATAAGCGGTATCACTAACCTTTTACCCTGTATTCTGCCTGTCATGGCATTTTTATTTATTTTTTGTCATGCAAATTAAATCTATCTATCTATAGTTGTCAATTTATCAACATCTCATAGCTGGCTGTTTTATACAAAGTAAAAGTAATGTAGACAGTGTCGCCCAGAGCCATCTATTTACAAGAGTTGGGACACTTCTGCCATTTTTGTATCTTTTTGCCTGGACCCGAGCACGTTTTTAACAGTGCGCATGTGCAGGAGAATGTTGTGTGTTTTTTCAGCCATATTGTATTGTATTTTTTCGCGCGTTTCACTTGAAATGATTGAGAACCTGTTTCCAAAAGAACAAAGATGGCATCCAAATATCACGTGACTGGCATCTGTCCAATTGGAGACGATAGCGGCACATGAAAGCGTGTCCCAACTCTTGTAAATAGATGGCTCTGGTGTCGCCCTACCAAAGGCATATATTATATACAGGTTTAACTGTAGTGATTCAATCCACAAATTCGACCTATCAACTTGGGATATTCTTTGCTAGTACAGTACAGTGAAACCTGTATATAACAGCCAGTTAACAGATATCGAGAAATTGACGGCTATACACAGATGGCCTTTATATACAGGATTGTTGCAATAGAAAATTGTATTTTGAACATTGCTAGATAATGACCTCATAGACAGGTGGTCACTATATCAGGTTTGACTGATATAAATTGTTTCTCATTATAGCAATTTCAAGCACTTGAAGAAGAGAGAATCAAATTCTTGCGCAATTCCATGTGGATCTATTCTAATGTTGGCTCAATGACTACAGTCAATGTTGATCTTGTAAGAAAAATTTATATACAGTGAAACCTGTATATAACAGCCAGCTACTAGAGGTGGATCGATTGACCACTATAGACAGGTGGCCTTTATATACAGGTTTGATTCAATAGAAAATACTATTATAGACATTGGAAGAGTGACCACTATAGACAAGTGGCTGCTGTACCGAGGTGAATGTTATAACAAGTTTGACTGTAGTACAACTGTTAAAAACTTTTTGTGCAATATGGGTTATATAAACACAAGTGTTGCGTCATGAGATGAGGCACGAGAACTGCGTAAGAAAATCAAGAGCTGCGCCGCGGAGTGTTTTTCTGAAGCTTTTTGAGTGTCTAATAGCAACCCGTCTCTTATCCAACCCATATTGCACAAGAAAGTGTTTAATACTTGATTTATAAAATGGAAATATATTCAACGTTTTCAACAAATCCTTGCTCATGAACGTATGGCCATGGGCATCGTTCAATATTGGTTTTAAATGATCAGGCCTATTGAGCTAACATTTTACTAGGTAAACAATTTGTCTTCCATGCAAACAAGTTTGGATTATTCTAGAAAAATTAAAAATCAACAGAGGATCAACAATGCTAGTTGGGTTTGCCATTTTAAATTAATAGCTTAAATAATTTGGAGGCATTTTGAATTTTTTGAAAGAAAGCTGCAAAACACAACTATGTACTTTGTAAAAGTAATTGAGACGGTAACGCCCTACTGAAGGCACCTGTACCACTCCTCTATTTCTAGAAGAGTTATAAGTTATAAGATTGGAGTTATAAGCGTTTTATTGCTCTGTGATTCCCAATAATTCAATAGAATTGCCCGAATTTATTCTATTTGTAAAGTATAAACGATAAGAAATGAAAATTGACGATAAACTCGGATGGCTTATGTACATCTTTAGAGTGGTTAAATAAAGTAATGTAGACGGTGTCGCCCTACCGAAGGCACCCGTACCACTCCCCTATTTCTAGGAGAATGGCTTTTTCACTGAGTGCAATAATGTTAAATGCTCTTTATTGATCTCAGCCGTTACACTGCAGATCAATTTCAACAGACTTCATGGTAGATAGGCCTTGATTGTCAATGCGCAACGATGCGCCGCAGCTACTCACAATGCAATTCTCTCTGGACCATTCCATCCGTCATCCTTAGATGGTACTCATTTGATTCACAGTTGATCAGATCTGAAGTTTGGTTGCTTTGCCATCTGAGCTAATCCTCCTCGATGTACTTTGTAGCCTTCTGTAATTCTTAAATGGAATTATCTGACAGTCAACTTTTCCAATGTTGATTACACCACCGTTAAATAAAGGCAATCCTGACATCTTTGCCTCAACCGCTGCAACATGAACCGTCGCTCTATCAATCGTAGTGTCTACCACATTTTATATTTAATATATATCTAGTTGTTTATACTGATTTGAGAGAGATGTGCTTGATAGTTGATGAAATATTTATATTATTTTTTAGATGAATGAAAAGATGAGGATGGCATTAGAACACTGCGATGAAATTAATGACATCCAGCAATTTATACAAATGAAGCAAACAGGTTCTGCTAGACCTGGTATGCAAAGCTACAAATTCATATCAAATCATATTGCATTATTAGCTCAATGGCAGAGTGACCGCTAGCCTGCGTACCAATCCAGAGGTTTGTTTCTGAAACCATCAAAACCTCAGGGTTGGTACGCAGGCTAGATGACTGCACGATTCGTGGGTGACCAGACCGGTTTCAGTTTGTTGTCAGAGGAGTGGTTTTTTATTCGAGAACAATGAAAAAACATGTCCAATGTCCATTACTTATATTGATCACAACATTGCATATTAGTTTCAAAAGAGTTCATGAATGCCGAATGGCAGAGATGCCTTCAGTGTCATGGTGCGTTGTTGACAATTTACACTACTGTATATCGTTTTTCTTCTTATTGTCCAATTTGATGACGTCATTTTTTGTCACTCCAAAACAAAGACCTGTTCCACTTGGACAAAATTCTTTTGGTCTTTTGAATGTTTCATCATGACATGTTTGGCAATATTTGATCAATTTTGATTATGTGCCGTAAACAACTATGTGCGTTGTGCATGCAGATGTTTGATAAAAAGTTACAATCCAGAAGAATTGCAGAAGTCTCATGAAACATCAGAAAGCTTGCAGCAGCTGTCTTCAATTATATTTTAATGTTATAAAACATTTTTCTTCTTCTACTCAACGGATAGACATTCCAATTTAGATTGATTATTGTGCCATTATGACTAATGAACCATCAAAACATGATTCACGTAAGGGCGGATTAGCTTAGATGGATGACAGAGCAGCTGAACTTCAGATCTGGTTATGTCTGATCGACTGTGGTTGAAATCCCCCTAAGGTCAACTCACTCAGCCTTGACTTTATCTGAAACATCAAATGACTCAATGAGTACCATCTAAGATTGCGGATAAAATGATCCAGAGGGAATTGTATTGTGAGTAGCTGCGGAGTAACCTTGTGCATTGAAAATCGAGACCTATCTGCATGAAATCTGATGGAATTGATCTGCAATGTCGCGTCTGAGATCAACAAGGAGCATTTAAAATCATTGATCTTAGAGAAAAGAGCCATTCCTCTAGAAATAGGGGAGTGGTTCAGGTGCCTTCGGTAGGGGGATACCATCTCAATTACTTACTTACCTAAAGTGTAAGGACAACGTAGCACAAACTCACATCAAACCTGCTTTGTGTGGAACATGTGAAAAAAGGTTGTGGAATGTTATATTCTAAATCATAAAAATTCTGAAGAAAGTCTTCAAAAATCTAAGGATTTCTGAGAGTAAAAAATTCTATCGGACCCCGTGTGCGGGAGGCCAGGGTTTGGTTCCTTGTCAGCCCCCAATAAACAAGCACTTGCGCTTACAAGGTGACTCTCAGTCATTGATTAACAATAAAATGTAATATTATTAATATTATTATCTTTTTCCCGTTTTAGCATCTGTACATTATGAAAATTACTACAATCCAGCGCATAACATATCCTTTAATCAACATCCGCATCATGATGTGTTTATTAGAAAACCAAGTAGTAGTAGTATTCATCCACAAAGTAGACTTGTTAATGCTACTTATTCATATACATCAAACATGGCTCCTAACACTGTACCAGATAAAGAAGGTAACAATGATAATAGATTATGTTCTTGATGGGATAGATTGGGGACAGGGGACAATTAAATAGAGGATTGGATTCCATTGGTACGTATTATAGACGGAGCGCCACAGAACTAAAACGGCACGTTTCTGCGGCAACTTGAAAATCACATAAAAGTATTCATGAAAATATGTTGAACAATTTCCTATTTCTTGTTTCAATTCAATTTTATTGTGAACCCTTCAAAAATCCAATTTATATTTCATGATTCACGGTCAAAGCATTCTTATCGTTTTGAAGAAAATGTTGCATGTGAGCTTCATGGTCTGTGATTATTTTGTTCTCCCTTGATTTTGCGAATCCATAGAAGCATGGCGAAAACACGAAATGTATTAATAAAAGAGTGCTCTGACCGTGAAATGATTTACAAATTCATTGTTGGTGAGCTCCACAATAAAGTTTGACTAAAACAAGAAACAGGAAAGTATTTATGGTATATTTATGAACATTTTGTGTGAATTTCAAGCTGCCTGGAGAAACCTGCTGTTTTAGATATGTGGTGCTCGGTCTATCATGTCAGCATGGGCAAACACAAACTAGTATGGTAAAACAATACCAAGATTGCGTAAGAAGAAGAAGCATACTAATCCTTATTTGTTGCTACATAATCAAATTTATCCTCTTACCTACCAAAATACTTCTTACTTTGCTTTCTTTCTATGAGGAGTTAGCTCAACACTCCAACATAACTAACGCAAAACTTGGCATAACTGACTGACTAATACAAAATCGAACTATCTATACTACATTATTATTTCATTAAAAAGGTTCATTATTACAATATTACACATGCTTACATAAAAGGAGGTTAACTTCTTACTAAACGAGGCTATTTGGAATGTTGTAAATAGTTACTTATAATAGTGCGGTTTTCGCCCAAACACATACTTTAATTTAATTAGGAAGCATGCAACATAATAGGGAAGGGTACAATGGAGAGAGCTAAAATAGTTAAAATCAAGACATTGTTCAGAATAAAATTTCAAATTTGTTGCTATTGAGGTTTTCTTTGAAGATTACTAGCAAACGACTTCTTATACGAAAGCAATCTTGCTAATTGAAAACCTTCTAAATTTATGCTGGCCTTCTTGGAAACTAGGAACCAGGCTCACATGATCCTGCACTTTACAACAACCTGGATCACAATTAATTTTACTGATACAATGAAACCTGTATATAACAGCCAGCTACGAGGGTAGATTAATTGACCATTATAGACAGGTAGCTTTTTATAGACAGGATTGAATAGAAAATACCAAATAATTGTTTTAGTGTTGAATTACCTAAAATAAACACTCTGAATATGTAATGGAAGAAATATGTTTTATTATTTATAGTATCAAAATTACTCAACATTGATAATAAATTGCACCTTTATCAAAACTTTTTATTTGACATATTACAGTATTAATTTTTACACCTGGAAGAACCATTGATAACAGAAATTGCTGAAGTTTCTATCCTGTATAAATATTCGGTTTAAAATAAAAATAAAATAAATTCACTTTATTTTGTGTTCTGTAACCCATGATTATGGATTATTGCTACCATTATTAATATTCTTTCTTTCAGACTCTGATTATTCGTCTATTCAAGAACTTAGTATTAAAGCAGAACCCTCAGTTAATCCTGTACCAAAGAAGGTTCGTGCTGCATATGATTATAAGGCACAATGTGATGCTGAATTGACGTTCAGAAGAGGCGATATAATACAGGTATGATTAATTTCATGGCACTATACATTATGAATGTTGGATATACTAAATCGCTACTAAAAACCCACTAAAAACACACTGGAATGGGATTGGGTACTGACAGGCTGTCACAAAGTGCGGGATCATGGGAACCTGGTTCCCAGAAGGCCAGCACAAAATCAGAAGGTTTCCAATCTTATCATGATTATTTTCTTATTCAAAATTTATTATTTTTGGATCTCATGTATTGAAATCCATGATTCTTGCTTCAAAGTAGGTCAAATATCTGAGATCAATTCTTCAAAACTACGAAGCATTCATTCTAAATTCAATCCCAGAAGGTTTACAATCGAACAACACAGTTCCCGAAAGATCAAAAACTTTTGTTACATCCTGGGTACTGAAACCATACTGAAATTCACCAGACCAAATTTCTAGATTCTTCTAATTCTTCTGAAAAGCTACTGAAACTCACCTTGAAATTTGGAAGGTACTGAAAAATGCCCAAGTTAGTTACCTATACAGTACGTTTTCAGTATATTTTCAGTGGCATTTCATATTTTCAAAACTCGTAGTGGTATCAAACAATGCATCTCATTAGCCTTGCCAAGCCCCCGATACAGAAGGGGCAACAACCCCAGGGCTGAATAGGGCTGAATATAGTGGTCAATTTATCTACATCCCATAGCTGGCTGTTATATACGCCACTTGCTAAGAAAAAGGCCATAGTCTCATGTATGAGTCTCATACTCTATTCCAGGGCCTGAACAAATCATAAGGCCCTTTAAAGGTTTCGTTGCAATATGAATCGACCCTGTATAGACGAAGAGGTCACCTGCCTATAGCGATCATTTTCTAAACATTTTGTTCTCCTTTCTGGCTGTGATTTACACGTAATGTAATGCATACATACAAATTAATTACTAAAACTATGTAATAGTATTGTCATCCAAACTCTTTTTTTTTTTTTTTTTTTTTTATTTATCATTTTTCCACGAACCGGATAAGCTTACAGCTTTTTTTCACCGGGGTGGTTGGTTAATTTGTTAGTATTTTGAAGCTTGTGTGCGTTTAATAGCCGGGTGCCCTTCCTGACGCCAACCTATAGTGCTTCGGACAGGGATTGCGGGCCGTGGTCCAACACCCTAGCCACTACACCAAGGCCGCACTTAACTCTATAAATTTTGTATTACAGGTTCTTAAATATGAAGATCAAATATGGGGCTATGGGTTGCTAGGTAACGGTCACCAGGGAGTCTTTCCATTATCGTATGTAGAAACGGCCTAAAAGTTATAATGGACGTAAACAAAAACTAGAAGCAAAATTTACATAATGCAATATCGACGCTGGATGTCTATAAACGTCAAATAATAAAATGAGACGCAAAAATAAAGACCGAGTTGTAAAGAATTTGAAAACAATGAATTTAGAATAAGTTGTATAGTGTGTTTATTCATAATATTCTCTATCATATATTTTATAGTTTTATCCGTTGGACAGTATATTCAAAAGGATATTTGATGTTTTGTAAAAGATTGTGAATGAGCATAAAATGCTAATGGTAATGTCAATAAAATTAACATCTAAACATTTTTCTTCAAAAAAAAGGTTTAGTCTATACACGCAGGCTAATTACTATACCCTCCTTTATACTTTAATTAAATGTTAATCAAATAATAATTTTAATTAATAATTAAATAATGAATTTTGATAGATCATATGATGTGTATATTATTGAAATTTTATTAATGCTTATTTTTATTGCCATGTTTTTATTGTCTGATAAAACAAGGATTACAAAATGAATGGAAGATTTAAATTTTATTTTGTGACATGTTATATAAGCGAGTGCAGGCCGTTGCGTGTATCGGACTTTCGGTGTATCGGACTTTCGGCGCAACGACTGTAGCCCTATATAAGCAAGACAAAAATTCAAAAACTTTACACAGTTTACACGCAGGCTAATTACACTTCAGTAAGATTGATTTACAAATCATTGATACTTGTTCGTCGTCAACTCATTCATTATACATTATTCCATCGCTTTCAACATCGCACTGTGTGTATGTGTTTATAGTGGATGTACTTGATATACATATACTTTTGTCTTTATAGCACCAAGTAGCAACAAATGTACCTTTGATGTGCGGTCAAATTAGCGGTCTCTATAAACAGGTAAATTTTGGATTAAACTTTAGCAATGTACACAACAGAATATAGCAACTATATTGGTCATCGGCAAGATGGCGGGTTTCGATTAACCGGTCAACATACTCTGCCGATTTCAAATATCAAAGTTTGATCTATGGATATTGGTTAGCCTATGAGCAAGAGCACAAAACCTATTTATGTAATATGTTGCCTTTTGCAAAGCTATTTTCATGTATGGCTATGGCTTATGGCAGTCAAGGAATGCGCTATAGGAGGTTTAGATATAGGCTCGCACACTTTGGCAACCACCTCTATAAACAGTCACTTATATTTAGAAGTCACTATAGCAATGTCAAAATTGTTCTTTGAACATTAAGGCTACCTGCATATAGCGGTCAACATTTATATGTTTCATAGATGACCGTTTTATACAGGGTGTCTTGAAACCGGCTTATCCAACGAAAATATTTATGCATAATAAGAAAATAGACGCAGTCTCTGATAGTGTCTAGTTTTATTTGTTGCTTGAAGCTCCCTATTTTATGCTGGGAGCTGAACAAGTCATAAGTTAAGTTATTACGATGATTGTTCTTTATCTTTATGAATTCATATTTCTTCGTCTCTTCCATGATTTATTATACTTCATTTATTTCCCTTTTAAATTATGATTTTCAATCATAATATTTGAGATTAATACTCTTAATATCATAATATTCTTCGTCTCTTCCATGATTAATTATACTGCATTTATTTCCCTTTTAAATTATGATTTTCAATCATAATATTTGAGATAGTTTCACGTCACTTTCATATTGTTCGAAGTTGTCTGTTTTATTTTCCTCTCGCGAGATTTTGAATTTCCGCTTGATCTTTTACGATTTCTCGACAATGAAGTTTTCCTATTTCTGTTTGATTTGCTTTGATTAGCCACTTTCATTGGCCTCGCAAAACAAACACTTGTTAGAAATGAGGTTGGCTCGTATGGTAATAGACTAGCCTTAGTAACAGTTACACAGGGTTCTTCGTCTGTCAGTAATCTATCATCATATAGATCATTTAATGTTGGTATATGAAGACCTTCGCAACCGTTATAGCCAACAGAACGTAGGAAAGATTTGAGTTTCTTTAGCCGATTTGAATACTCTACAACGTAAAATAAAATAAACGGAAAAGTTATGAAACTAAAGAATTGGAAAAGAGACTCGTTTCCAATCTCAGGGTGGAAAATGGAAACGTCAGCTTTTCAAATTATCAAGAGTCATTATTGTTACCTCTGGGGGGTAACGCCCGTATGTTGGTTATACGGGGACGTGCCATTTTTTTGGATCTATATTCCAGATGAAAGAAACACGTTTTTGGTAAAAAATTAAGATTCTGGAACTTTTCAGTTTTTCTTTGTTGACTTTCTAGAGACTTTGAAATTTGAAAAAAGCTTACTACTCTTGCTTCCAATCAATCAAGGGTATATATAAAGTTATTATATATATCGACGTTCTTCTCCTCTCAGTGAGATTCTTATTGGAAATCACAGTCAGTTTATCAAATACAAATATAGCGCCCGAAACCATGATATATAAACAAGCGGAGTTCGAGCAAATATAGCCTCCTTCTTGTAGCCTCTTTGTACAGATAACTGGATAACACATACATCATAATTATCCAATCGCTATCCAGATGTTTTCAACAAATAAATATGCGGTAAGAAATATAAATTATCAATTATACTACCTTTTCCTTCCTCCGATCTATTGGCCATACTGTTTCGGTTAGTATAAAAAGTAAAAAAGGAAGAAAAATAAAAAAAAATTCGATTTCATAGTCGAAAAATCGAATGTTTTTACGATACCTAAAAACACGTGACAAAAACAGTTCGAATTTTGAGTTGTATCCACTTTTAAAATGCAATTCTTGAATACGCAATTTTACTTCGGATAAATGATCGCTGCATTATATGTCGAGTACACTTCTAAATAGTATATGTGATCCGCCGTTTGGTTTAAAAAAGCTTTAAAATAAAATTGAACACTCAATATTGAAGTGTATTAGAACATAGTTAATAGAAAGAAAACATTTCTCTTTCTATTGACTATGACTCATTTTTTTTCTGCATAACAATATATATTTCAATCAACTGATTTCTAAACGTAATTGTAACAGATATGAACAATTTTAATTTGCATGGTATACATCATAAGAAAACCTGTAGCTCTACTTAGTTCAATGTCATCGATGTCTGTTGGTGCAACTGCTCTAGAAATGGTTCGTGAACCTCTGTTGCATTAACTATGATTAGAATAGCATTGCGATTTATTGTTGAAATATCTGAAGAAGAAAATGATTTATTCTCGATAAATTGTGCATGAATTTTATCGAATCTTTCTTGTAAATGATGAGGTGATTATGTAGCGGGTGGAATGAATCGATGTATTGATAAATTACCACACGCGTACATAGACGATTCTGAGATATATATATATATTTGATGTTATAATAACTGTAGCTGGCCACCAACAGGGAGAGGATGAATGAAGATCTGACATGACCGTTGATAAACAGAACCTCTATGAAAATAGACCAGCTTTGCTAATGTAGATGTTGTCGCCACGAGGTCAATACATTACAGACAGTAATTTACATTTACAAGGTATACGTGATTACAAACGGAAGCTCTACAGTTAACAAAGAAGATACATTATATGCAAGACAATAGACATAAAACAATCCACTACAATTAATGCTTTTGTAATACGACGTTTTGATTGGAGGAGCTCCATCAAATTTGTCGTCTATGTCAAGTTCTATAAATACATTCTCTTTTTTATCAGAACATGAGAAATTGAGCTATTGACCTCAATGTTCTTAAAATCATGTTCTCAAATTAAATATTTTGCTGTAAACGCTCATTAATAGTATTATTACAATGTAGGTAGTGTTGCGTGTAGTACAGTACAGTACATCTGCTGCATGGGTATATCCAAAGATGAGATACTTGCGCTATCTTTGGGTATAAAATATATGTACAGTAATTTCACAGTTCGTTTTTACATGATACATTGCTTATATGTACTTGAATACATTGGATGTTGTTTATCTGTGTCAAGTTGTATTTGAAAATAGTTTTTTTTATAAATACTCTAAAAATAGATTCTTAACAAATGAGCATCAGACTAAAAAAAATTAAATTAACAAATTAAAAAATCAGAATATGAGTCTCAGGCCAATCAGATGGAATTTTGAATCAAATTATAATTGTTCTCATTAGAACCCGGGGTAGGGGGATACGTAATGTTCTGACCGGGTTGTGCCATTCTCAAAAATAGAGGAAACCGGAAAATTTCGCCCCAAATGAGAAGGTATGAGAAGGAAGACCGTAAAATTTCTTGTTTTACAAGCAATACATAAGAAAAGCTCTAAAGTTTTAAAAATCTCTAAATTGACATCGTAAAATAGTTCACAAGAATCTGGAAAAGGCACCCCTTGTAATTGCCCTTATTATGGCATGACCCTGTACAGCCAATGTATGGAAGTCCCCCCAGGCAGTAGAATCGATCCATTTTGAAGAAAGCACGCCTTATGGAGTGAATCTCAGAGTTATGTTTACAGACACTGGCGAAAATGTTGATATAATCCAGAACATAGAAACAGAGGAATGGATAAGTTTGCTTGTCTAAGTTCTGTCTAAATTACATTATAAATGTTCCGTTTTAAATGTTTCGTTTTAATTTGTAAACTGGTCTGTATGGAGTAGCTGGAGGGGCATATGCCAAAGACAAAGTGTATACCCATTGGCCTCGGCATTGTCAAGGCTAGAAGGTAAGTAGCATTTTGTAAGGCATATCGGATGGCGGTAGATACTAATTATTGGATTGTGTCCACCTCACTTTATTTTGAAGTCATAACTCTATTTTTAAATTTATGGATTTCATTATTTATTCCTGACTGCTCGAATGAGTCATGTCAACATTTGTCACGTTCATATATCTTCAAAATGAAGGGTATCTTTGATAATTTTCTGCTGTCATTGTATTCATTTCCCAAAAGTGCAATACATTCCCCATACATTTCTAAATTGAAATGATCCCTTGGGAGATATTGAAAATGAAAAGAGATCCGATGACATTGTCATCAATGATGGATTCTTTTGTTCTCTAATCAAAATAAATTTCCCGCCAAAGCATTAACCAATCAGCATGCTTAATCTTTTAGTAATAAAAAACGCGGGAAAATTCTGTTTCAATAAGCTGTACATTTCATTACGAAACGAAATCAGTTTTTGACGAACCACCGGACAAGCGTGTCTTTAGCTATCTACAACTTCAACATCAACAAAAATGAATAATCGAGTACTTCTTGAGATATCAAACTCAACATCAAAGGGACATCCTTTAAGTTACAGGGAAGATAATTTTTATTTTGACGAAGATATAGTGACTTCACCTGTGGTTGCAAATCGACATTTTGGAGCAAAACCAACATCACGATTTGAATTTAATCAGCATGATTCAGAAGATGAACTGCCATCAATTATTCTTAAACTTGCCAGCCTTCCTTTATTTATCGATGAAGATTTACAAAACAGACTTCGTTATCCTTCACCAACGCCTTCAAATTCTGATGAAGAAGATTTAGAACTTGGAGATTTTAATACCAAAATTGTACATCCTTCACCAAAACGACAAATCAACACTGCTTTGACTGGTCGAAGACTGTTTGCCGCAAATCAACGCCGTAGCTTCATTCCAATCAAACGAAAACACTCAAAATCACCAATCAAAGAAACTCGACTTAGAAAATTTCGATTTTGGTGAGTACATTACAATAAATTAGATAACAATCTTGAACAAATTCATGTCCGTGATTCCATTGCCATGCTTATCAAAGTAACCGAATTATAACAATAATTTCCAACCACAGAACCAATTAATATTAGAAGAACAAATTCAAGTCATTGATATTTGATAAGGATTTTAATAATTGGTCTATATTATTTTCTTGGATTATAAGATGAGGTTAAATATTTTATGAAATTAATCAGATGTATGGAATTAAACGTGTTCTTTTTACCCCCACATGCACGTCCCATTTTTTCTAAATTAATCAAGGCATATTAATACTATCCAAATTTTGTATTTCATTAGCCCTGATTAATATCATTAAACTATATAGGCTATTATATTTATTCAACTTGAATCGAGTGAAAGGTCGAACGAATTGCAACATATTTACAAAGCATTATCCATAACAAAGGATATTTTCTTTTTTTCAGATTACAAATTTCGACAATCGAACAATTACGTCTTCTTATCGACCTCGTTGGCTGCAAAATATCTATAAAAGACTAAAAACATGTATGACTTTATAAGCTCCAAACAAAATATGATTCAAATAAACTAATGACTTTGTCATTGAAAAAACACAAATATGCATAGCATTAAAGGAAAGTTATTAAATTATTATAAATATTTTATAAGTTGGTTGAAAATGTAAAGTTATAAATAAATTATATGAACAATTATATATGTTTTGTTTCTGAATTAACTTTCTCGTAAAATTTTCACAATTTCTGCTGTGCTTTCAAGGGATATTGGCAGTAATAACAAAAACGGGGGGTTTTGACCCTGGGGCAACCCCAATAGGATAACAACAGCTAGCAAATTTGAGATGTCAAAATAAACTAGAACGTTTCAGATCATAAAATTACCAATACCATGCCTGTCTGTATATGTGTATATAGTGTGTAGCCTGCGCGCAGACATTACGGCATCAAGATCTAACTTCCTTGTTTGTAAGTGCTTCTTTAAAGTCAAAAAAATATTCATATATCATTTAATATTTGTTTCACTCCATTTTATGTATGTTTGATGAATTTACAAGTCTAAAGAAAATATAATGATGCAAATTTTAACGGTTTTGAAAGATTACAACTAATTTTGATCACAAATTGAAAATGCTAGACTTAGTTAAAGAATAATAATTACCATAGTCATTACAATTTAATTTAAAGTTCTAATATGTTTTGATTGTTTTGGCAAGTCCAAGATAAATTTGTAACGCTAATAAACCAATACCACCAGTATAGAATGCTTTCACACCCAAAAGACTCCATGATGTTACACCAAACACATAACTTGCAAGTCTGTTTATAGAAAGAAATATAGATTATGATTAGCAGATTCTTAGAATTTTCACTTGCCCTAAGTCTCACTATCTCGTCAAATAGCAATTATCTAAAACTCGTCAAATTGTAGGGTATCATAGTAAGCGGGGCCTGGATCAGATCAGTCAACTGAAAGTTGACTGAAAATTCAAAAAAAAAACATTTTACAATTTTTTATTCATAATGACAGAGACATTATTAAATGATACTGCTTAACTGACTGAAATTTCTGTAGTTGACATTTCTATATAATTGTTAGCTCATTCAAATGGCTCAAAATTTAAATTCATGTACCGTACTACCAATTGATCAACAAAACAAACAGACATAGGGTATCTATAGAAACACACCATGATAACTGTAGTTATCGAAAAAGATTGGATCTACTTCACTATCAAAGGTGATCGCAGCTTGCATTTGATCTATGGCTCATCAAATATACTTTGGTTATTAACCAGGATAACTTACTCGAGTGCAAGAGGACGATAACAACATAAAACCAATGAGATCAAAACAACAGGAGCGCTTTTTCTTTGTAAATCAGTTCTTGACCAAAGCCACATGAGAGTTGCAACAGCAAGATATTGTACCTAAGAAAAAAATCATAGGGTATAAAGTGTCATAGGAAGAAAGATACCAAATTTCACCATGCACATCAATTAAACTCAGTACGCTATTAACAGTGATGCGCTATAAAATGTGACGTTACAGTGAAACCCCGTTAATATCACCTCAGATAATATCACAACCAACCTATTATCAAGAGTTTTCATAAACCAGTGACAGCTCTCTATGAATTTCAACTAATTTCATCTGCTTGATATCACTCTCGAGAACATCACAATCCACTTAATATCACGCACGATTCATGCTTGCTCCACCGTCGTCATATTAACAGGGTTTCACTATATAAATTATTTTTACTATATAATAAATTCTATAATATAATCGATATAATCATAATGCAGATATTAGTTCAGTGAGTCCTGTCTGAAGTCCAGAAGAAGTTCAACTAGAGGCACTCTAATAATTCAATCTTATTTCGATATGATTGTTTGGAAAATGTGGTAAAATAGCAGGCATGTATATAGTCTACCTACTGACGATGAAGTTTCAAAATCTAGTCAATTCTATAAAATAGGAAATTTTGAACTATTTAGTATGGCTATGAGTACACTATCTGCTCTCAGTAGAATTAATAAAGATAGTAGAGTTTTAAAGGTTGAAAAATAGGTTTCTTATGTGTGATAATTGTACTTTCCATTTTTCCTATACATGCTTAACAAGTTAACATTGCTGATCAGCTTGTAGATTAGCGCTCTAGCATGTACATTTATTTTAAATAACAAATATTATTCACAGATGTATCAAATTACTTGGGTTGAGTCAATGCAAAAATCACCCAGACTCAAACCAATATCCACATCTCAAACTAGTAAATCAGAATAATAGACCAACATTTTTTTTTTTTTTTTTTAATCATTTTTCCACGAACCGGGTAAGCTTACAGCTTTTTTTCACCGGGGTGGTTGGTTAATTTGTTAGTATTTTGAAGCTTGTGTGCGTTTAATAGCCGGATGCCCTTCCTGACGCCAACCTATAGTGCTTCGGACAGGGATTGAACCCGAGACCCTGCGGGCCGTGGTCCAACACCCTAGCCACTACACCAAGGCCGCAAGGTCACTTATTGGTAAATAAAGAGTTGAAACAACAAATAATCAAACATACAAGGTTTATGTTAGCATCTAAACTCATTTGTGTGTAACGCCAATCAAATTCTATGCCTTTAGCACCAACCCACAAAGGAAATAGTTTCGTTGTGAGAAATTCTGCAGCTGCCCATCCTAAGTATAAACAAATAAATAGTGTGACAAAAAAAATCTATAACTATAAATGCGAAAGTCTGTATGTGTGTATGTGCGGTGGAATTGCCGACCTATTTTCTCAGTCGGTTTTCAAGTAAAAATAATTGAATTAAAAATATCATTATAATTGCTGTCTTCTAGCTGCGGTTCGGACGACTTTCAATTTTACATAGCAGAAGCAAATCTAGGTTGTTTCAACTGTATTGAAAATACTGCTTTCAAAGAACACATATGTTATTTGTTGAAATAACCCATCAATGCGGGTGAACTGTTGCTAGTAACATCTAAAGAGTGTTTTATCCTCAGAAGGTCTGTTGTCATGGACAAAATATTTTCTCTATCTGCTCTATTTCACACATTGAAATAAGAATTACGACATTTTATAAAAATCTGATCAGAGGGTTGTTGCTATTCTAATTCAAAAGTTAGGACTCACCTAAGCCAGAAACAAGTATTTTGAGTTCTCCCTTTCCAGCAATTTGTGACATTAATATATGTAATCCTAACAAATCACCAATGTCCATTGTTGATTTCATAAATTCCTGGGAAAAAATAACTAATTATAGATATATGAAGCAGATACCAAGTTTAATATCCAAATATTCCTACAAATGTGTATAAAATTTTTATTGAAGATTTACATACCCCAAGGATATCAACATGATCTTCTTGAATGTCAGACATTGGGAAAAATGTAGCCAAAATTAGCATCTGAAAATAATATTACAGTCAAATCTGTTATAACGATCACCTCTATACAACTGTCACCTGTGTATAATGGTCACTCTTGATATGTCTAAGACAATATGTTCTATTAAATCAATTCTGTATAATATGACCACCTGCATATAGGGGTCATTTTTTCAAGATCTTACAACTGGCTGTTATACACAGGTTTGACATGAATTCTACCATTTGATTCAAATTGTCTGGTTTAAGTTCAGCATAAGCTTTGATGCAATAATATTTTGTCTACACACAAATAAAAGGGACTAGCGGTACTACGTAAGATCAATAAGCCTAGGCCTGATGGTGCAGGTCCACAACAAATGTACTAGCCTTAGCCTACCTTGCAGAGTTGTGTAACAAAATAAACAGCTCCCGCTTTGATACATTTCCAGAACGATCCATATTCTGATCTGAAATTTAAAAATGAGGGATGAAAGCTGTTGGGATACGCAAGCAATATAACTTAATGCATTCAATGCCCCAAGATCTTGTAGGAAAGCAACCTTCTCTGCAAACTGGCACAGTAAAACTCAGTCTGGAGATTATGGCAATGGCGCACCCGAGATTCAACGATATTAAGATATTTTACGGTCAAACGTCAACAAAGTATTTGCTGTTGCGCACCCGAGATCTTGGCGAAAACTACCATTATAGCCAGACTGAAAAGTTTGCTGTGCGTGCCTGAGATCTCAGACATGCAGCAGACGTTCCTACGTAGGATTTTAACTAAACTTGATTGAATCTCAGGTGCACAAATTGCAATATTTTCAATCTGGACATTATCTGCAGACTGGAGTAAACCCATCTACTGTGAATGATACAACTCATTACATTGGTTACTTAATACCACATCCACTATGTTCAACCATGGTTCAGATCAAAGTTTTGTCCTGTTTTAATTTGATTTTCCCAAGTGAACAGTGATGGTATAAAATTATAATTATACAGTGTAACCCGCTTGATTTTAACCAATTTTGACTTGCATTTAAGCGGTTTACACTGTAGTATGGAATTTATGACATAAAACAACTCTGATTGGAAAAGAGCCTATTCAGAAAGCATGTAATATTAACACTAGTGCCTAGTGGTACGTTAACAGTAGGTACATTTAAGAAGTATTAATAGATAAAGGAAATGCATATTCACATTGTATAGGGGGATCATGATTGTATTCAGAATTTGCCAAAATCTACAATCCACATGCATCAAATCTCAAGATGAGGTGACAACACTAAAACGGATCTAATATTATTCCGTAATTAAAACGTACAATTGAATCAACTTACAATCCAGAAGATTTGTATAATATAAAATATGGTGCTACGCCAAGAGCAACACAATTTCCAAAGTGAAATAGCGTCATTATAGTATATTATATTTATGATAAAAGCTGTAACTCTTACTAAACTACAACTTGCAAAAGAATGAACTAACAACAAAAGCGGACATGTTATACTAAAAGGGACTGGAAATAGATTGCAAAAAAGACATGGGGATAATCTAGTTTTTCAATCATAATCGTTTTTTATAATCGACTCTCTAACAATCCTCTTCGGATAGCATCTCAATGCCTCCCTAATATATAGTAGTCATTACTCATTTGTGTCATTTTTCCAAATATTCAGTACAATCAGATAGTACAACATTGAAAGATGTCGAAAGCTATGAAGATAATATTCATAAAGGCTTTTACAAATTACTGCATTGGTTGGAATTTGGCGTCTTATTTGATCCAAATGTCTTACAGATTTTCAAAACAATTCGCAGCTGATTTTGTGAGTACGACCTGCGGTCTTACCATTATATGCTCTTTGAAGTTATGGTTTAAATTCCGTATGCATAAAACTATATTCCAAAATCAAAACAATAAAAAAACATTTAATTAAATTTTGATGCAAAAAAGGTTACGGATTTTTGAAAACTTCAATATGCGATAGAAATGTAAATGTTGTTATCTACTATTGCTTAAAAGCAACATCTGAAAATTAAACTTACTGAGTTACTATCTTTATTTTGAAATATGGTGAATAGAAATAATACTGCAAATTTCTGAAGATAACAATGTTGTCATAGCAATGACTCATACACGACTATGTGTGTCCATAGTATTACAAAACTGCACGTGATAGATGGATGTTCCCTATGACGGTGACGTCATTTATTTTGATTTTTAACCAATGACAAGACGCTATTTCTCTGTAGGAATAGAACAAGCATGAGATTCAAAACAAACACAGAAATTGGCAAGGAGCAAGTAGGAACGCCTTGGACATGTTATCACTACTTTACCCCATTTTAATGACATAATATCAAAGATATGTTACTCAATGAAGATAAAATAAAATAATATAGTTTATTGCTGGCATTTTTAAAGAAAATTTAAAATGAGACCCGATAGTGGTAAGTTTATTGATGGTGAATTTTGGCCACCGGTCGACATATAATGTTTAACCTAGCTATCGCAAAATATCGTCTTTGGGATTTTTAGTTTAAATACTTTCCACATTCAATCAAGAAGCTATCCTGCAGTTTCCAATATCATATAAGTAGCAATTGATTCCAATTTAATGGGGTTCACTCTTCAATTTTGAAACATTATATTCTTAAACAGAATATATTTTTGCTCTCGCCACGACAATCTCACGACGACAGTGGTTTCGTGTGCGTGTCATGGATAAGGAAGAGAGTTGATATATTGTATTTATGTTGACCTGTGTCTGATTACTTCGACAGTGTATGAGAGTAATTATGCATATGAATCCTATTTATCCTGTTTTTAATATGTGATTTTGTATTTATAAGAAGAATACGTTACGACATTCAATGCGACTCCTGTAAATTCTTGTTATGTTATAAAAATTTAGCTTTGCATGGCGGTCACAAAGACCTATATTCCTTAACGCCTTGGCATAAACAACACTTTTTCTGTACCGTTATCTAAGTTGTATACATATCATTAGGCCAACTGATATGCTGATGTGTAATTTTTTCAATATTTTGCTCAATAAAACTGGTATATTTGTTTGACAGCTCACCCACATCGATATAGGGCTCAAGAGATTTTCCCAAAGTCACTGAACACGGATTTCACCATTTTAAAAATTTGAACTGTTATTAAAAATCCAATCAAAAGTTTTTTTGACTTTATAGAAAGGTTGAACGTATTTGTAATATGGGATACTACATGTTTTCTGGAATTAGAATACATTTTTGGCAGTTATATCTTTTCTTGGCTTAACACTCTCTCAACTTTTTAAAACGATTCGCTCGACCTGTTTGCTAATTCACGAGTAGCCTACAACTGAATAACACAGCGTGCCAGCTACCAGTCACGATAACAAACAAACCGTTATTTATATAAAATCGTTTTCTGTGAAAAATTTATAGTTTTAACTCAAATTAGTAATTCTCGTGTCATTGAGAAACAACAATTTCAAACACTTCAAGGAGTCCGATGTTTTTGTTGTTGTGATATGTGATCCCTTTGAGAATAAAGAGGTCACAAATTAGGCAATAATTAATCCCTTGGGGGCTTTTAACATCTGTTGTGGCTAATGCGAATCGATGAGAAGTGAAAATATTTATTTCAGAATCTTCAATTGTAGCCTACTGTATTATGTTATGAATTACCTTTTTTACAAGTATCTTTGACTTGTTGAAATGTCGACTGTGGATTCTGTACATTCTTTGTGTTGCAAAGATACAAACATGTTAGGCGAAAGAAGGGTATACGGCAGGGGATGTTTACATGGGGTGAGTTGACTCATTGTCTGGTTCAGTAATTGCTCATTAGCCTCTATTTGGATATTTTCAAAAGAGTATTTTGCAAAATCAAATATATAAGTGAATTTGAAACAAAGAGTTGACTAGCCTCATTCCATAACGGCCCTCAACTCCAAGCAAACACTACGATGAGGGCCTAATAAAATTCAGATTTTCAGATTTCGGATGAAAATGTTTCGATTGGATCAGATCAACTTTTGATCTTGAAATTCGTATCGAATTTGGATTTCATATAATTCGTACCCGTGGTTAATTTCTGGGAAATCCGATCTGACGCATGTAGCCTACCTTTATTCTTTATGTCACTTAAATTCAACGAGTTAGCTATATTTGAGTTTGTATAAATTAGGATGTCAAAGCAGTCATTGATGATTCTTGACATCTATTTTTAGGAGCTTCGATTGATCAATCATCAAGTTTTGAATGCGGTGTTACGCCATCGGAACTTATTCAAAGTATTGGACTGTTGATTTTTGAGGGTAGAATCCCTGAGCTCTCATCTAAAGGCAGATACGAGGGTGTTCATTGTTGGCCACTTGCGTGTGATGGCAAACAGCCATGCTGTAAGACTAAAGGAGATAGTCATAATAAATCGTCAATGGTATGCCTTTAATACCTAATTATTATTATTGTTATTATTATTATTATTATTATTATTATTATTATTATTATTATTATTATTATTATTATTATTATTATTATTATTATTATTATTATTATTATTATTATTATTATTATTATTATTATTATTATTATTATTATTATTATTATTATTATTATTATTATTATTATTATTATTATTATTATTATTATTATTATTATTATTATTATTATTATTATTATTATTATTATTATTATTATTATTATTATTATTATTATTATTATTATTATTATTATTATTATTATTATTATAATAAGTATAGGTTTATCTAATAGCAGACAAAATAGTGCTCAATGTCAATATTTGGCAGAGCGGTAAATGATAATAATGATGATAGATCAAAGAAAACACATTCTTTACTGTAACTCCAAGTTTCACGCTACTGCGATCATCAGATAGTTTTTTATTCTAGAATAAAAAACTGTCTGATGATCGCAGTAGCGTGAAACTTGGAGTTACAGTAAAGAATGTGTTTTCTTTGATCTATCACCATTATTATTATTATTATTATTATTATTATTATTATTATTATTATTATTATTATTAGTATTATTATTATTATTATTATTATTGTTGTTGTTGTCCGTAGACTATGTACATTGAATATATTTATACAGTTTGCCAGGATCAGACCCTGATCCTAAGGCCATATGGTTTTTAATGGGCTATTGACAGTGTTCTTCGTAGGATGTGATCAGAACCAAGCAGTACTATCTTTTGAATTTCTTCAAATGAAATGTTTCCAGGAATTGAAGATATATACTTATGTAAACTTTTTCGAATAAGTCCCAAGGAGCCGATGATGATTGATACAATAATTGTCTTTGTATGCCACATTTTGGAAATTTCCATCTCGAGGTCTTTGTATTTTGAAAGTTTATCAATTTCTTTCTTGGCAACATTGTTTTCTGATGGGACTGACAGTGGTGGCTCTAACAGTGGGGCAACTGGGGCAACGACCCACCAATAAATTTCGTAAATTACTTCTTTCAACTTTGTAATTATTTAGCTTGTATAGCAAAATAAAATCTCCAATTTTATCAAATAATATATTTGTATACAAGTATTATTTTCAGCCAAACCTTTTTTATTTTGCGAGGACACGTGCCAGACTCTATCGACAAAGCCCTTTGCCTAATGAATAGACACCTATTATATAACTATGTTGACATTGCTGTTGATTCAAAATGTTCACAATATCCTTTCTACTTCTGACAACGGCATTCTTAGGGCAAAATTCTATATACCCCAAATATGCTTTTGTTTTCGAGGCTTTGACACTTTGTGCGCATGACCGACTATCACGAAACAATAGCGTTTTGGGGCAGAAAACAGTTTGCCCTATTCACTGAAGTGAGAAGCGTCATTTACAAATATATAGGACAACGTCATACTGGCAAATCAATTGTAAACAAAAGGGAAATACATAGAATTACCACAACAGCAATTCCACTTACATACAGCCATTTACAAAATTAATTAGAACATTATTATAAGCTAAATTAAATACAATATAGCTAGTACTATAGTAACATTTAGTAAACAGTTTAGGAGTTCATTTTAAAATTTAAATCTGAATTTTTACAGAGCATCATACAGTTTATAGGTATGTATGACAATCTCAAATTATACACTTTTTGCCAACATTTCAAGCTTACATCACGCCACAGATAGGGTAATGACACCTCAAAATGGAAAAATTTTTCGGGGGAGCATGCCCCCGTACCCCCTAGAAAATCAGGTGCCTTTGGCACCCTAACTAACCCTCCTACCCCACCAACTATTTTTACCACAAGCCGCCACTGGGGACTGATAAATCTATCAAAATGCACACGCTATTACCATCATCATGTTTAGTTTTGATGACGATGTCTGGGCGATTGGCAGCAATTTCTTTATCGGTATGGATTGGCATATCCCATAATATAGTAACATGCTCATTAGCCACCACTGTTTCAGGCTTGTGTTGACACCACTTTGATGAAACTTCTACGTTATAATACTGACAGATTCTCCAGTGAATGTATGCCAGCGCTTTGTTGTCTCGGTGAAGATATTCCAAAATTGGACAGGCCGAAAGGATGTGTTCGATTGTCTCGTTACATAAATTGCATAGTCGACATTTTGGATCTGTTCTATTCTTTATGATTTTATTTTCGAAATAACTTGTTGATAAGCTTTGGTCTTGCGCAGCTATCAATAATCCTTCAGTCTCACCCTTAAGACCAGCACTACTCATCCACCTATGCGTAGCCTCCTGGTCCACATCTGCTTTCTTAACATTTTTAGGGTATTGACCATGCATTGGTTTCTCCTCCCATCGGTCTCTCATTTTCTCTAAAGCTTTTGATTTAGCTACATTTTTGATGGCCTTTGCATATTTAGACGCATTCACTTGCCCGGATGGTACAATGTCAGCAACATCTAATTTATTTGATATTTGTTCAGCTTTTCTATGCATAGAGTAATTTTTCTTTTCCTTCTGATGTCTGTAAACTAGTTGCAGCAGAGGGTCTGTTGATTTATACTGATATGCATCCATAGCTAAGATTGAGGTGTCAAATGAGCATTCCATCTGAATAAGACCTCTTCCACCTTGTGCTCTTGGGAGATAAATTCTTTCAACATCTGAATTTGGGTGATGCATTCTGAACATTGTTAAGAATTTGCGTGTTTTCCTATCCATTCTCTGAAGTTCTCCTCTCTTCCAGTTATTAATTCTAAAACTGTAGCTAACAACTGGGACTGCAAGTGAATTAATAGCTTGCATCCTATTGGCAGAGTTTAGTTCACTTCTCAATACCATTTTCACTCTTCGGTAGTACTCCTTCCTGATCTTTTCTTTCATTGCCGAATGCTGAATTCCATTCCCTTCGTATACACCTAAATACTGGTACGACCCTTCATATTCTAACTCTTGGATTTGAGTTCCATCGCCAAGTTCCTTTTATAAGACTTGTCTTTGCACATTTTTCAATACCAAAATCCATAGATATGTCATTTCTAAACCTCTTGACAGCTTCAACCAACGTTTCTAGCTGTTCGTCATTTCTTGTATACATCTTCAAATCATCCATGTAGAACAAATGGTTAATTGTTTCTCCTTGAACAGTGTAGCCTATATCTGTGTCAGCTAAGATGGTAGAAAGGGGTGTCAAGCATAAACAGAACAACAAAAGGTGACAATGAGTCTCCTTGAAATATCCCATTCTTGATATCAATAGTTGGTGTTTTGATGTTTCCAGAGGAGTGATTCGGTATTAAAGTGGTTCTCCATGTATTCATGCTGTGCCTTATAAAAGTTATAAGAGTTGTTGATACCTGATACATTTGTAGGACTTTGATAATCCATGAATGTTGTACACTGTCAAATACTTTTTTATTGTCAATCCATGCTGTACTCATATTTTTCTTTTTCTTTTTGCAATCCTGAAGGATCATTTTGTTGACCAATAGGTGATCCTTACAACCATAACTTCCCCGTTTGCATCCCTTTTGTTCCATATAGGGAACAGATTGTTAGATTCTAGAAAATTGTACGTTCGATTGGTGATAACTGATGTGAGTATTTTGTACATTGTCGATAATCATGTTATTGGTTGATAGTTTTTGGGATTTAGCATTTCTTTTGATTTTGCCAAGAGATACGTAATTCCTTCAGTTATTATTATTATTATTATTATTATTATTCTTATTATTCTTATTCTTATTATTATTATTATTATTATTATTATTATTATTATTATTATTATTATTATTATTATTATTATTATTATTATTATTATTATTATTATTATTATTATTATTATTATTATTATTATTATTATTATTATTATTATTATTATTATTATTATTATTATTATTATTATTATTATTATTATTATTATTATTATTATTATTATTATTATTATTATTATTATTATTATTATTATTATTATTATTATTATTATTATTATTATTATTATTATTATTATTATTATTATTATTATTATTATTATTATTATTATTATTATTATTATTATTATTATTATTATTATTATTATTATTATTATTATTATTATTATTATTATTATTATTATTATTATTATTATTATTATTATTATCATTATTATTATTTTTTATTATTATTATTATTATTATTATTATTATTATTATTATTATTATTATTATTATTATTATTATTATTATTATTATTATTATTATTATTATTATTATTATTATTATTATTATTATTATTATTATTATTATTATTATTATTATTACTATTATTATTATTATTATTATTATTATTATTATTATTATTATTATTATTATTATTATTATTATTATTATTATTATTATTATTATTATTATTATTATTATTATTATTATTATTATTATTATTATTATTATTATTATTATTACTATTACTATTAAGGGCCATTTACACTGCAGCAAAATAGGCACGGTACTCGTCAATTAACACATCAAAGGTGTGAAGGTGTCAAGTGTTTTTGAGCACGGGCCAAGCAAAAACACTGTCTAAACGGCTTTTTCAGACATTGAAAAGCGGCACCGTGCCTACTATTTTGATCGGGCCGAGATCATTTCTCGAGGTAGTCTCGGCCCGCTCAAAAAGTGGGCACCGTGCCGTTTTGCAGTAATTATGACGTCATCGTAGAAGTTGCGTCTCTTTACAGTGGAATTCTGAGGTTTTCTAATAAAATCAGTAACAGACTAAAGATTACCAAAGCTAGATAAGCACATTGAGCATATTTTGTTACGTATTTCTTTTGAAAATTAATGAAGTTTCTGTAGTATAAGGTTTAATTATGCAAATTGTAACTACGAGTGCGGAGCGTAAATTTAGATGTGTCTTTTGTCACAGAAATACTGATCTGGCGTGGCAGCATGTTCAGGAGGTGAAAGACTAACCCAAATGTATTTGAATTTTGCTCAATGGAGATAGGAATGTAACAAAAATTTAAATATTATAATTGATGAAAAACATAGTGATTTTCAGTTCAACGGAATCCTTACAAGTTATTTAACATAATTGAATCTCAATTGATCGAATTTCACCTGTAAAACCATTAAATAATGAGAAACCTATAATTCAGTTTGTAAGTTTTCAATCTCGGCCCGCGTAAAAATAGGCACGGGCGATCTTGAAAACAGTTTTTAATAAGCTGTGTAAACCCTGAAAAAAAACAGCACGGGCCGCATTCTTGTTAACACCTCGAGTGTTAATTGACGAGTACCGTGCCCTTTTTGCTGCAGTGTAAATGGCCCTTTAGGCTTATTATTATTATTATTATTATTATTATTATTATTATTATTATTATTATTATTATTATTATTATTATTATTATTATTATTATTATTATTATTATTATTATTATTATTATTATTATTATAATTATTATTATTATTATTATTGTTATTATTATTATTATTATTATTATTATTATTATTATTATTATTATTATTATTATTATTATTATTATTATTATTATTATTATTATTATTATTATTATTATTATGATGCAGCTAACGTTTACTATCTGTTATAACATCTAGTTATTATGCGTTATAGTGTGGTTATGCAAGTATCGGCAGACTTTCTATTCAATCAACATGGGAAAAATCAACAAAGTTTATTGTGAATGTTGCTGTTGACCAAGTGTGCATACCGTCGTCAGTATCACCTCAGCAAAGACTTCATTATCAAAATGATTTCAAAAAGAAAGGATTGGTTCTAATTGAGCAATGGGAAATAGAAGTTCAAACCTGCAGGTATATAGAAGATGAATGATGCGTGTACAGGAAAGGGTGTTAAGCCCCAATTAAATAATCAACTACTACAACTATATTCTCCAGTTTGGGCTTATTGTTGCAAAGTAAGACCAATCTGCCAGGCTTTTGTTTGATTCAAATTCAGCTTCAGTGCTGCATCCAAAATTGGTAATACAGCCAAACATGTTATAATTGTCACCTTTATGCAACAACCACCTGCATATAGTGGTCAATTTATCTACCTTTCTCAGTTGGCTGTTATATACAGGTTTCATTGTAAGCATTTACCATTATTCTTTGTAACAAGAAGAGCCATTCCTCTAGAATTAGTAAAGCTGTACAGACGCTTAGGGTAGGACAATACAGTTGTTAATACTACCTCTATCATTGGTCACCTGTATATAGTGGTCAATCTTCTTTTATATACTTAATAAATATAATGCAGTTATTATACTTGTCTTTATTGGATGATGCCACCGTAATAAAGTACTTGTTCAACCTGATCAGGAATAATTTCACGTAGAATAAAATTGTTGAAAAACTTTAATACAGTGTAACCCGCTTAAGTGCAAGTCAAAATTGCCAACGATTTTCATTGCATTTATCCGAATTTGCAGTTATCCGAACTTGTTTACCAAGGACTTAACCAGAATATTGTTCAACAGGCTTCAAAGCCAGGTTGCAGATAAGCGGGAATTTCACTTATCCGAATTGCACATAAGCAGGTAACACTGTACTAGCCTGATCACCTAGGCCCTTAAGTTTCTTAGGCGGCATGAGAGCTATTGTTTTGCATGCCACAATTTCATACAGAATAATTAAATAAAAAACATTGATTTGTCGATATATTAACATTGACATTACTGTACAGTATATTGAATTTCTTTTATCAGAAAATCTGCTGCACACAGCAGTATTCAAATGCTATTTCAAGCTTTGAGATCATTCCTTCATTTTTCTCAATTGAGTGCTTGGTGGACATCATCTCATGGTTCATCTCCAGCTAATGTTCATTTCAGGTAATGATTTATCACAAATTTAGAAGGTTGAAGATTTATCAAACTTATTTCATGACTTTTGGATGTCAAACTTTCTTTTCTTTGAAATTCATGTAATCATAATAAAATGAAAATAGTCACATTCAAAACTGTGATACATTCTTAAGAATTTTTGAGAATTATGAATCCCAGAAGGTTTTCAATCTAACAAAAGAGGTTTTCAGAAGACTAAAACCTTTGCAAAACTGAGATATTGAGATACACATGGCAGAAGTTGATGAACTAGCAATGTTCTGGACCAAGGACGGAGAATCATGCCACTTCATGATTAATTGTTCAATTGAGAAAATTTGAAAATTTTCGAATTCAATGAAAATAATGAACTAGTGGTAGGTAGGTCATATTGAATTCAAATCAGGAAGCAGTCAAGCTTTGTTTGAAATTGGAAGTATGATCAACCAATTACATTGCCCAGTTTTCAAATTAATCTTCTATTGTATTTACATTATTTGTATGTATTACATCTTTTAGCATTGATGAATCAACAGATACAAAATCATGTGAATTTACAACAGTTCCAGATGTCCATATATTTCCATTAACAATGATCTCACTTGACTTAGCAATAAAAATTACTGTTTTATCATTACCAAGAATAAACTTTAATAAAATATGTCTTGAAGAAACAACACCGGAACGAGATACTATTTGCAAAGCAAGTAAAATTGCTAGTAATGATTTACATCCAAAAGCTTGTCGCTCACTATTTACATCCAATGAACAATTTAACAATGTATTCCAATGTTCTAATAAATCAAATACGCAAATAAAAATCAAAGATAATGGATATACAACACATTATAATACGTCGTCGTCGTCATCAACGCGATGTCATACGGCGTCACAGCTGTCTGATGCTGTTGACAGAATGTGTGTCAATAAAGATTGTTCATCATCGGTAGAAAATGGAAATAATTTATCAAATATTGATAGAGCGAATCAGATTTTGAAAACTGAATCAAAAATACCTGATGAAACTTTAAACGATGTATTAACACGTCGTTCTCCGTCAAGTCAATGCCAAGATGATCATATGCATCGATATCCTGATTATTGCAAGGTACATAATCATGAATTACTAGATATCAATTTGTTTATCTTTTAGACATCATACATTACATGGTTCCTCCTAGGATCCAACAAAAATAGGAACCCTCCAATCATAGATTACAAAAAGTTAGAGGAAATTCAGAAAAAATCAATATTCTTTTGATTTTTAAACCAATCTTTAACAGACTACAGAACTACAATAGTCTATAATAATACAATATAAATTATCGGACTACAGAAAGTTGATGCTTTTGTCATACCCCTAGTTCCCGCAATCAGCCTTTTTTTTCTTTTAGTTGAAAAACGAAGAAAAATATAGCTATTGTTTGGACAATGTTTCCTCTTTTTTTAACTGAAGCTGAATAGGGATTTGTTTATGGAGCTTCAAACTATATATACGGTATAGCAATCACATTGTTAAATTGAGTAGTAGTAGTAGTAGTAGTAGTAGTAGTAGGCTATAGACAGTAACATTATAGGAATGAGCTGTCCCTCTTACGCCTTACATATTTGCTACACAAATAACGCCACAAATCACGGTCAGATATAGCTGACAAAGAAACTTGTACATAACACAATACAAAACATTATGAAAAGATACTACTTTCCCATTGCCCCGACGAAACATCTAATCTCATCTCATGAGGGGGCATACATCTTTGATCTTTTAAGGTGACCTAAAAAAGACATCTGACGTTAGTGAGCAATAGCAGAGGCAGAAGGGAAAAGTTTCCTAAGTTTAGTAGTAGACAGTAAGTTGGGCCAATGTAATCCTAAAGCATGCCGAAGCATGTCGTCATGCTGAGTCAAGTCAGGTCAATAGTGTGGTTGAGGGAACCCACTTTTGAGATGCATATAGTAGAACAGGCTCTATCGTGTGTCTGAACAGTCGTAACTTAACGTCATTGTTGACATTGTTAAATTGACTGCAACCAAGATTTTCCAATAACTTTCTCGTGTTCTCATTACGTGTTCTCCCACTCTTGTGACATTATCAGACTGTAATTCAAAGCTAGCTCCCAATTCATTATTTGTTTCATTACGGCATGCTAACCAAACTTTGTGTGTTTTGGAGTTGATTTTGTTTCGTAAATATGCCCAATAATTCTTCATAGCTCCGTTCGAATCGATGTTTCATAGCTTGACATTCAAATTGATAACTCATAGGTCTGTATTTGAATCGATAATCCAAGGCTAAATTCAATTGTGTTGTTCAATTTCTTTGTTGTTTATTATTTTTATTGTTTTCAAGAAACCAAAACTATGAAATTATAGCGTTTCACTGTCAAGTTTTCAAAGGAGCAAAGATAAAATGCCATGTCCAAACAACTAGACCATTTTAGTCTGCATTGAAGCCTTAAGACAGATTTATTCTTTGCATAGCCTGTCCGAACAAGTAGACCGTTTTAGCCTGCTCTTAAGACAAAGTTTTTCTTTGCTTAGTTGTCCGAACAACTTTAGAGACAATTTTAGCCTGCGCTCAAGATATACTTTTTTTCTCAAAAATCATTCCGCAAAATAACAAGGATAATTGCATACCTAGTGTTTGTACCTTGATCATTTTAATTAAGTCCCTTAGAATGAAATAGTTCACAAATTCATGAACAATCCATGAACTGTTCATGACTGTTAAATTTTCATGAGCTTTTCCTCGCAATTCATGAACTATTCATAAAAAGTTTATAAAATCAATCATTTTTCGCAGTGGTATATTTACTTAGTGTGATTCCTTGGCCCTTGTTTTGATAATACTTGTCAATCGTCTTGTTCTATCCGCATATTTTGTGAGCCAAACAGGGACCTCTACCAAGATACTGGCAGTGGAAAAAACAACTAGTACGCAATTCTCCTGGCTATTTTGCAGACTTGATTTTGCATAAGGAACAATGCTACACAATTCTGTATCATTTGAACATTTTTATTGCTTTAAAACTTATAAGGTAGTCTAACTATTACGGTGGCCCAAATGGCTCATGGCAAACTTTCTTTCTCCCACGGCATAATTCAAGCGTGACTTGATTCTCACTTTCAACCTCATTTCAAAACATTAGGTTGTCAGGAGGTATAGGTAGCCAAACTAATGATGATGATGACGATGATTTGTATGCTTATCTGGACAATCATTTTGTTTACAGTGCGGTTCAAAGTCAAGACGAGCAACCATAGCTGTTCCAAGGGCTCATCACTCAAAGAGAAGAACCATCAGGGACTGCACATTGCCTATTTTCAATCCAAAAACTGGTCTCCCTGTCTCATCAAGTCCTGTAAGTGTAATACAGTCAAACCTGTTATAGCGGTCACCTCTATATAACGGCCACCTGTCTATAGTGGTCACTCTTGCAATGTCTAAAATAGTATTTTCTATTGAATCAAACCTGTATATAGGGTCACCTGTCTATAGTGGTCAATGTATCTACTTCTCGTAGATGGCCGTTATATACAGGTTTGAGGTTTCATTGTAATGTTTATTTCTGCTTTCCCACTTTGTCAAGTAAAGGCAATCCTGTACATAATATCCAACTATTAGATGCAAGAAACTGCTGATGACTATGAATACACAGTGTTGACGAATAGAGAGTATATTGTAACAGTGTAACACTGGATCAGTACTGTAATTATCACAACTCATTTAGTATCATTAATGTTCCAGAAATAATTTCTATCAAATTCAACAAGTTCACTCTGACTATGAAATATTACAACATGCATATTATCGCGTGTTAATTAATCTCAAATTAAACAAGCTTTTGGCTAAATGAAATTTCTGTTTGTGTAAAATTGATAAATCAAAAAACGAAAGCAAACAGAATACCCTTCCGCACGAGGTAACTTCACTGTTGATTACAAAGGAGTCTCAAGCAAGTTTAACTGTAATATATATCGAAAACAAGATTGATTCTACAGTGTAACCCGCTTAAGTGCAATTCTGATAAGTGAAATTCCTGCTTAACTACAACCTGTCCTTGAAAGAAATTAACTTTTTTATAGTCAAATCATTGTTTAACAATTTCAGGTAAGTGAAAATCGGGTAACTCGGCTTTTCTGAATGTTTGTTAATTGTTTACTTTAATTGGGAAGCGTGCCGTTAAATGTTCATTGTTTTGATTATTATGGAGTACACTAGTACTTTTTATTCATGTTGTTGTCTTTTAGGCTCCTTATCGTAAACCTGATACATGTTCTGAAATCGAGCATGGCTTCAATGATTTTTGTGACATTTCTAGGTATGCTATAACATGATATAACAGTCACCTCTATAAAGCGGCCACCTGTCTGTAGTGGTCACTCTTGTCTAAAATTGTATTTTTTTATTATATATTTTTAATAAAATTGTATTTGTATTGCATCAACCCTCTATTTAAAGGCCACCTGCATAAAGTGGTCAATTTATCTTCCTCTCATAGCTGCCTGTTATATTCAGGTTTCACTGTATACAATAAATCTATCAATTAAAGTTTGTTTTAAGAAAACATTATGATAGTTTATTTATTCAATAGATATTCAGAGTTTCTGATATACTAATAGGCAACAGTTAAACATAGTCTAACAACTGATACCATGCAATGGCAACCTACCTATAATGGTCACTTCAGAGTGAATGTCTTGAATATAATAAGCTATAGCCCTTTCGTAAACAACCACCTGTTCTCGTTCACTCTGCCAACAACCACGATGACCGGCATTCTGCAAACACCTCATCCTTCTTTTTCGCTTTGACTTTTGTTGAAGCTGCATGACTGAGAACCAGCAGCTTCCTTTTGTCAAGATTAGTTAAAGAAATTGTAAATATTGTAATTCATCAAGATTCAAATTATAATTTGCTAGTTTTTGTTGTTATAATTACAAGTATTAGATACCACAGAATTATATATGCATTGAAAATCATTAATCATTCTTCTTATTGTATCAACTTATATCAAACAACAATATCTATTTCTTTCAAAATCGACATCTGAATCATTGACTAAACTGTACGGATCTTAGGCTGTATGAATATCGTCATAATGACCTGAGCAGACCTGATCATTATTAGCCAATATTCTCCTCACCTTCGTTTCATAACTGTTAATCCTACAGTCAAACATGTTATAACGGTCACCTCCATAGAGCGGCCACCTGTCTATAGTGGTCACTCTTGCAATGTCCAAAATATTATGTTCTATTGCATCAAACCTGTATATAAAGGCCACCTGTCTATAGTGGTCATTTTTCTACCTCATAGCTGGCTGTTATATACAGGTTCACTGTAATGTTTTGAGTTTTTGAATTAATCTGTACGTTTTTTCATTTCATTTATTTTGAATTGTTTTGAATTGCAGAGAAGGGTTGTCACCTGATTGTTGTTGTGGTGCAGACGTTGAACTGGAACCTAATGAAAATCTATTAAGTAGAAGTGCGCCTGCGTCAACTGGTCTTTTAGGAAATTTCGAGGTAAGGTTCCTGCATACTTACATTGATATATTGTGTGCTGTATATTAAAGCTTACAAATGCTTTTTATTTTAAGGGCAATTAATTTTTTTACAATAGGGATTCCCACCAGAAAAAGTATTGCCTATTTTTTCTTAATGGAAGCTTATTAATTATAAAGTCAATGCCTTTCAACAGGGTCCAACAAAAGTAGGAATTATGCAATCCTAAATTCCGTAAGTCTAGAGCAAATTTAGAAAAAAATTCATAATTTTATGATTTATTGGTCAAATTTCAATAAAATAATTCAGAAGAAAATGTTTAAATGCATCTAGGATTCCAGAGAGATCGAAATTTTGTCAATATTCAGGCAGACCGCTCGATCTTAAAGCTCTAATTTTGTTTGGTAATATTTGTGTGGTATTATGGTTCAAACCGCTGAAACAACAGCAATTAAAAGCATTGCTTAACTATAATGTGCTGTCCGTCTGAAGTATCAATTTACTGCAGTGACTATGCCATGGGGGTATCTGTCCCTGTTTCCCCTCCAGCTTTAACTGGGTTACGATACGTTGGAAGAGTTTCTTCCTCAATTGCATATTCATTGAATTATTTCAAATTTTGATTTGTGCATTATTTTTTTTGTTTTGTTTTAGGAATCGGTGCTAAAAGGTCGAATGCCAGCTGACGGAACAGTATCGGTAGGTGATGTCGAATTAGCTTAGATGATGTGATATGATATACATGTATATTTGTCAAAATGAAGTTAAGACAGGCAAATACTAGCCTGCGTGCAGACCCAAATCTTTTGTGATAATCCTACTGATCATCGAAAAAAGATTTGGGTTTGCACGCAGGCTAGGCAAATACAGGAGATCTAAATTACATAATGGTTTTACTTAAGTACATCCTAATTAAATTTTAAGAAATTTAGATATGTCTAATCTGAATTGAAATGATTAAAATGTGTTAGCGCTAATCACTACCTGACGTAAATAATTCCATACTGGTATCACACAATCGGTAGAATAGTGAAATGATGTTACACTGCTTTATATTCTAGAATTACATTAGCTACAGTCAAACCTGTTATAACGGTCACCTGTCCATAGTGGTCACTCTTGCAATGTCTAAAATAGTATTTTCTATTGAATCAAACCTGTAATGCCACCTGTCTACAGTGGTCAATTTATCTACCTCTCGTAGCTGGCCGTTATATACAGGTTTCACTGTACTATACTACAATACAGATTGTAGATTTGCATTCACCGTCACTGCTCTGAGAGAAAAGGGTGACTCCTCTAGAAATTGAAAAGTGGGTCTGGTCCATGGTCTGGTCCCTTTGATAGGGCAATACTCGGGATGGAAAGCTACTTCCATACTTTTGGTATACAGGGATGTTCAAATATTGAAGGAAGGGTCCGACAAAAGTTGGAATCCTGGAGTCCTCGACCCTTGAAGGCTAAATCAAATTCAGAAGAAAATTGATATTTTTAATGATTTTTTTTTCAAACATCAACAAAAAAAAATCAGAAGAAATTATTGAAATGCCTCTAGGATTCCAGAAGGTTGAAGTTTGTCGGATCTGATTTAAGGGACCTTTTTCAAAATTCAGAAAAAAGTTCTTTGCGTATTCTTATACTTTGCTTTTGATTAATTTTTAATTTTTTTTCTCAACTTTTGTTTTTACTCAATATTTTCTGATTTCTTGGGCCAGGTAATTGTGTATGTTCTTTTAAAATATATATTTGGATTATCTTTTTTATGATATGAAACTTTTTATGGTCATTTAATGTCCAAAGTGCTATTTGAACAACCCCATCGAAGCGCAGTGTTACCTCCACTCCAGGGGATACCGCAGATACGGGGATAGTTTGTCATTATGTTAGCATTTTAGGCTAAAGCTTCAATTCCTAATTTATACATCATGAAATTAAAATGCGCTTTTTGTTTTATTATTTTGTTCTTTCATCTTTAATTAATCAATACACACAATTATCTGAGATGAGGTTATAATGATTGGGCATCATCTAGTAGACATAATACGTCTTAATTGAGAGACGCTCGAATATTTACATTACAGTGTAACCCGCTCAAGTGCAAATCAAAATTGTCAACGGTTTTCATTGCATTTATACGAGTTTACAGTTATCCAAAATTGATTAACAAGGACTTGACCAGAAAATAATTTTCTAGGGTTTGCACTTATCCGAATTGCATTTAAGCTGATTTCTCTGTAATATACTTCAATCATATGTCAACCACCCAATGTATATCTCTTTGAAAACATGTTAACTTAGGAAGTGTTTGAAGCGAAGGTTTTAATCTGACAAAATCATAGATCGGATATCCTAAGTAAGATAATCCGATTATCTACATTTAATCACATCATCAAACAAATATTTCATTTCGTGGTTCACAAAATGTTTGTTCTAATTTTATGACAACGGAATTTCATTGTGTTTTTTTTTTGTTTCAAGTTAAAATCTATTGATTGTATTCTGAATTGAAGAAAACCGTTGTTCCTTTATTATGTTAAAAATGTGTGTTAGTTTAATTCTTCTGGATCATCCTAATCAGCATGATGTTTATCGTTTAATTACATTCCAACATGATGTTCTCACGATATCATTTAGAATTCACCCATCAAACAGTAACGTATAATATCCGCTTTGGATTAAAAACATCAGTCGACTGATATTTCGCGCAAGATTCTCTATGGAGAGTAGTGGACACAAAATATTTATCAAACACCACCGACTGAAGATGTATTTTAAAACGAGATAAAATCTACATCCAGCTTACCGTACGAGGATGACACTAGAAAAAAAGCTATTGTTCCCCTTTTTGGAGTACATAGTTCCCTGACAATTTTAATTGGGATAGATCCCCCCTGCTGATCGGGGGAGTTAATCCTCTTATCGGGGAAATCCTTGGTTTTATATCCAATGATGGTCTATCATACTCCTTATAATGTTTTATGTCCTCACTGCCTTGTTAATAGAGTTACAACCTAGATTTATGAATTTTATGCACCATAGTGGGTAATCGAATGCCTTACTCACTGCCCAAAGCGTTCCCGGGCTAAACTTGATATTAGCGGTATTGAGTGATTTTTAATGCTAAGATTTATGCGAAATGAAATTCTTTTTCTATAGTAGAGTTCGTTATCTGTATATGATACTCTATATGATAATATGATCTGAAGAGTTAGCCTACGCGTTGTAATACTAACTGATTACAATAACACGCAAGCGACCACACCTGAGGAAAGTTACTGCTAAAACTCTATATAGAGTAGTGAAGTCCTTGCTAAAGAATTTCTGATCAGTGCAAATGAAGACGGTTGGCAATTTTGACTTGCACTTAAGCGGGTTACACTGTATTTCTCTACACCATCTCTACTGTATTTCCCAACTGTATTTCTCATCATCTCTACAATTCGTTAACGGGACTTCAGGCGCGATGCCTGACGAGCTACGACATCAGAAAGGTCTCTGATGAGTTCCTTGGCAGGAACGAAACACGTGTAAGACCAGCCACTTTACACTGTATTTAATTGAATTAATCAACCTCAGTCTTGGTAATTATCCGTACCGAGTACCGAGTGACAAAAATTTCCTTTTCAAATATTTTAGTCTGTTCATTCTTAAACATGTTTAATTATATGCCTTGCTAATTACTGGTTGGTGATTGGAGGGGGGCTATTGGTTAAGTAATAGATTATGCGTGGGTAAATGTTGCATAATCAAAATATATATGCAATTCGAGTTTCCTGAGTGTATGGCGTAACTAGATTTGAGCAATGGGTGTGATTTAAGTGTTCTCCTAACTTCGATTCTATATATTATTTGCCCGTTTAATGATGATATTAGCTAAGGTTGTCAATTTTTTTACATCTTGTTTGTCAATGTTTATTTCAAAGTCAAGACAAGCAAAATGATCCGTTTATCTAATTCAAGTGGTTGTATTCTAAATCACACATAATGATTGTATTAGCCATCTCCCTATAAATGCTATATAAAATTGCCACCCATTCTGTATATAACTGTAACAGTAGTAGCACGTGGAAGCTTATTTGAAACTTTGAGTGGAGTCAATATAGATGATATTTACTCATCACGTTTCTGTTGTAATATTTACTTCACAATCGACGTGTTTGTCAAGGGGTGCACTTGTATGATCATGTTCGTATTTTAATTTTTTATATTTCAAATCAGCTTTTGCCCGAACTAACTTTCTTTATCTGTAAGGTTGTTATGGGTCATTCAAAGCTCCCCTATACTATTCAGGAGGTTTGCAACAGTAGCCTATGCACCGTATACTCTCTTTATCTTTCCAAAACAGTGTGATGGATTATTGGGGACTTGGTTGTTATACATGACGGGGAAGATATTGAGGCCTATATTTGTCAACTATTACCGTGGCAACACTTTTAAATTTAACTTGTGTGTTACCGTGAAAAACATTTAAGCAGTATATATCTTCCTGATGTAGTACATTTTATGCAATTACTGAAAAAACGTACGATGACTCCCAGTAACCATATTGTCTATTAATATTTCTTTTATAGGGATTTACAATTAACCTGGGCGCTAGTGGCTCTTTCTGTCCTCATCACGTGACTTTACCAGTCAGAGCTCATTTCTATCGATTGTCAGAGGATGGAATGCCGTCACCTTATATGGTAAGTCAAGAAAATATAGTTGTAGGATCTCTTTGAAAATGAAAATGGCAATCCTAATAGCTGAGAATGGTAGACGAGGCAGTTGGTCTTGTAGTTTACAGTCTAAATGGACCCGGGGAGTCCGAGTAACTTCCTGATGTGTGTTTGACAGGGGGTTACTTAATAAAGAACGTTTGAATCCTGGTTTGAATGCTGATACTGTATTTGTATTGTAAAAACACATTACATACGAGAGAGTGTTACTCCTAGGTTTTGCACAATTAATTAAATGGATTTTAACGGAATTGAACTTTGGAATTGATTGGGGTGGGTGGGTTCCCTCGTAGTATTCATTGTGATTGAAACCGCATACCGTATCAATGTCATCAATGCTAATCTACCATATTATGAGTTGAATTCTAAGCATTCAAACTAAATCAAAGCTCAACTCTGCGAATCTTATGCATCAGCAGCGGAGGCTCAAATTTACAACCAAAATGTACTACTAGTTGTACAGGGAGCCCTTGCAAGCCCTATAAATTTGCGTCGCCCCGGGCCAATTACCTCGTTTACCCCCACCCTCTTGGTGGCCCTGCTTTTTAAAACGAGTGTATAATATATCAGATATGACACTCTACAGTGTGGATGAAACTATATGCTGATGATTTTCCATACGGTACATTTCTCACCGCTTGTCTAGCTCCCCCTGACCTAGCCTTGGTGTAATGCCTTACTGCAGGCTTGGTGTAGGGGTCAGGGTGTTGTACATGGTGCTTGGGTTTCAATCACTGGCTGGAGCACTATTGATTTGCGTCAGAAAGGGCATCCGTCCATTAAACGCATACAAGCTTCCACATACTAATACAATAACCAACCCCCCGGTGAAAAAAAAGCTGCAAACTTATTCGGTTGGTGGATAATTGATCAATCAAATCAAAATGAAAAAAAATAGCTGCTGTGTCGAATACATGTGTCACAATACAAAAAAACAAATACTTGTCTGCATCTAATACGTATGTTATATTCTTAGGGTTGTATTAGTTTGAAAGATCCAAGAGTTGGCCGAAAAGGTTATCATGTACCTAGAAAAGGAACGATTCAATTGGTAAGGGTAATGTTATCGCATTGATAGAGGAATAATTTGCCCTGATGATTGACACAGCCGTAACTATGTACTTCTGACCGGGGAGGTATTTTTCGATGTTGCCCGTAAAAAAGACGTGGCATTCGCATATTTAGGAGCTCCAGTACCATAATACTTCAAATTTGCACGATTTTTTTGGCAAATTTTTGTTTCATCATTGCTCGAAATTTGACCCAAAATTTTTATTAGGACTCACTCCCCAGGGTTTATTTTCATGATGGTAGAGCAACTGGACTTTCAGCAGAACTTTTGTATCTGTTTGATTTTTTGTTGATGTTTGGCTTATAAATAAAAATATATTAGTTTCTTTTTCTGCATTTCTAATTGCCTTCTAACATTTGAGATTGCTTGATACCTGGTTTGCGTTTCCGGCTTTTTGATTGACTCGTGCATTAGTTTCTGATTAAAGAATCCACGTTTAACCCCCGCTAGTAACATTATACTCTTATCAGTGTTAGATAACACAATGCGTTGAATCTTTTCATTTTAAAATCAAGATACTATCTCAATATAAATTTATCCAATTTAACAGAAAAAGGATCTGAATAGTCTGTTTTTCTTAAATTTGAAAAAGAAAAGAAATGAAAAAGAAAACTTATGTTTTTCATTATCGCTCTGGTTTCAATTTCTTCCCACGCTGCTCAAACTTTTTTTCTTTGAACAAAAGTTATCGGTTTATCGAAAAATGTGCTGTATTACTCGCGGTTGACCTCTTGTAAACCACGCCTAATGATAATATTCTTATCTAAAACCAAACCACTGGCTTTATTTCGATGTCCATCATTATTATCATCTTTCGAAACATGGTGGTATTGATAATAATTATTATTGATATCAAAACCCAGGAGGGGGATTCGATATTTTTTTGAATTTTTTTGGATGGGCTGTGCCACTTCCAGAAATTGGGAACGATTCAATTTCACATTAAGTAAAAATTAAAACCCTAAAATTTCAAAAATTGCAGAAGAATTTTTTGAAATTTCACGTTTTTACGACCAGAGCAATAGGAAATTTCTAAATTTTCGGAATGTTCTAAATTGATTATGCAGTAGTAAATACGTCAGGAAAAGATTACCCCTTAATATGGCACGCTATAGATAAATATAGTACCCCTTGGGGTTTTCAATACTGGGGACAATGGCACTTAGTTAGCTAGTACGTAATGGGGATCAGAAATGGAGAAGTAAGTTTCATCACGTATTCAATTGAATGTGGCTTCAAAATTAAAATAGATTTTTTATAAAATGAGGAAAAATTCAAATTTGAACTTGTCAACATCTTATACTTAGCTCAGCGCGGTAGAGTGACTGCATCACCTAGTCAATAAACCGAGAGGTACTGTGTAGGCAATTCTGAAGTCTTGACAAGAGCCACACCGAAGTCCCGCTAAAAAATAATGTAGTGATGGAACAACCTAGACACAAAAGGAAACGCAGGAAAAATTTAATTTTTAAGAATACTTTGTTTGTTGGAAGCCGAAAAAATTGTTGTTTTAAGCAAAGATGACTTGTTTTAAGTCGCTACATTTATTTTGATGTCCAACTCTTAAGCGATTTTAATTAATTCTTTTTGTGGTTTGGAAGATGAACGAATGTTGTTTATTACTCAAATCCGATATGCAAATCAAACTCAAATTTCCGATCAGCCAAAATCACAATTTAATTATATAGACTGTCAGCTTTCTTAGGAAAATATGCTTGAAAGGGCTCTTCGAAGTATAGTCCACCAAACTACAATTTTTGTGAATTTTTCTAAATGACATCTTTGGAGTACACTGATTTCAAAACCGAAGCGAAGACATTTTCATTGGTTTGATTTTCAGATTTTAATACTGTAGAATATTGAAGCAGCTCGGCTTTGCTAAAAACGAAACGATAAAACGTTCAAATTTCAATCTCGATCTACAAAAAGCCGACAATAGCGGGCGTTTCCCAAGTAGACGGTTCTGATTTGAACAGCTTATAGCATAATCTAGAATGTATGTATAGAGATGAACCTAGAATTATATTATTGATTTAATAAAATGATAAGGCAACTTAATCAGCTGTCGATTACTTTCAATTTTTTAATGTTCAAAAAATCAAACGCCGTCACTATTGAATCAAACGTTATCACCAGTCGCGATGTTGTTGATATTTCTATAAATTTCATTACGTTATCTTGTGTTTGACCTTCTTTTTTTTTACTTTTCTAGACGCTATTCAATCCTAACATGACTGTGGTTAAAGTATTTGTTGTGCTGTACGATCATCAAGATATGCCACATGATTCACACACGTTTTTAAGACAAAAGATTGTATCGTGTCGATATGACGTCGTTAACCAGGTGCGTTATGCCGTCAATACGTAATATAGACTTTAAAGAGATGCGGTTGCGTCATGTCGTTAATATAGTCTACCGTCGTTCTTGAATATGTGGGTATCAGATAGGTCGTACCCTCTTCTGTGACCCTTACAAGACCACACCCAATAACCGGAATCACGGATCTTTCTCAATTTGTTGGTGGTTGAATGATGTAAGCTCTGAACCTTTATACATTTATCGGCTATTTACCGAATACCTACCTTACTATTAATCCAAACTTTAATCCAGGCACTGTCATTCTTAGTTACTGTTGCCATTGCTCAATCTAGGTCTATTTCTATTAGAGATCTCCATCTGATCGGATTTGAATCGAATTCGCAGACCTCTATCTCTATTATAGAAGCATGCGTATTAATAACTGTGTTTACAATTGACTGGTGTATTGAAGACGTTACATGCTGTTAGCATTATTTTGTAACATGGTGAGCTGGCTTAAATTACAGTTTGCAAGAGTTTAAACTGATTCTAATTAAATGGGCTAAAATAAAAACATGTTTAAGCGATGATTTGTATGTGTAATAACAGACTTGTCTTTTCATGGTAGGCCATAGATTTCTTCTCACATTGCTTTTTAATCTAAACATTGTAAAATTTTATAATCAATTCAAAGGTCCCCTAGTTCGGTGACTATACTTTTGAATATTACTTAACAACCTCTCTACTTCCCAAAACGTTACCCCTTGTCTCTTCATTGTTATTTTTTAATAAAAAAATATCTCAGTACTAACGCTTCCAAATATCATGCAAATATGCAAATGCCACGCCTGTTTTTCGGGCAAAACATGTTGTTACGGTCGTGCAACTCTCATCTATATACGGACCTCGTAAGTAGTAGTTATTTGTTCTATCTTCCTGCCCTGATTGTTGCCTGTCATGCTCTACGGTGACAGATATCTCTCTATCTATGCACGTTGAAAACAAAATTTTCACCATGACAACTGAGCGATTCTAACATTGTAACTGAAGCCTCGAAATGATTGGTTTCGTCTGAGGTTGGGTCTGATGAAAATATCATAACAATTCGGATGTCATGGAAATTAACTTTTAGGTTGTTAAACAAAACAAAGAGTTGAGGATTTGAATGCTTTCTGAATTTTACTTTTGTGCTCTCAAAATATTTTTGTAGTTATGACGTCTGAAAATGTCGACCATTTCTTGCAGGGGATGGAATGTTATGATTTTGTTTGCTTTTGTTATATATAGTATGCAGAGTTTCAAAAACATTTTCTCTTATTTTAGGAAGAACAGCGAAGTTTACATTATTTAATTCATCTTAGGTAAGTTTGGGATCATCATTCATATATTTATTTTATTTTACTTAATTTATTCATTGTCCGTTGCTAACAAGTAAGGCTGATGGGATGTCTATAATAATTTTTATAATATATTAGTATAATTTTTCCTGCTTTAGTTAACAGTGCTCGATACCATGAATAATGGAGAGCCATTTATCATTAATGATTTTTATAACATTTATTAGCTTGTTATATACTTTTATCTCATCTATAAGCTGACTATATGCTTTTATCGCATTTATAAGTTTGCTTTTTCGAATCGAGTTTCGATGAAATGTTGCTGATAGTTTGCGAATTCAGTTTCTAGTGTTTTACATGTAGCCTGCTATTCTAGTAGCCTGCCTGCGTTCCAACCAGACTTTTTTTAGTTAAACGCTACGAAGAAAAACGTTTGTTTACTCTATATTCATGTGTTGACTTTCAAAACATTATATATATCGTTAATATATCATATATATATATATATGTTTTTAAATTGAAGTGTCCTATCTTGCTTGATATGATATTTTAAAAATGAGCCCCTCAAATTCTGAAAATACTACCCCTATTAAAAGTTTGCCATATAAACTCTCCTCCTCCTCCAAGATATAAATGCGCTTCCCTAAATATTCTTAGCCTATGCGATTCAACCAGAATTTTTCTATGGGTATGGTATGTCTGCGTTGCATAAACTTGCAGGCCAATAATTTCTTTGCTTCTTGGCTTTGTTCCACCCTAGAATTTGTGGCATGGAATAGGCGTGGAACTTTACTGTTGTGATATTAAGCCTGACGTATTAACGAATTGTTAACACTGCTCTAGTAATCCATTGAGCATTATTATATCCAATAATTCATACTCCTGATTTAGCTTCTATTGACTGCATCAATGGAATTCTATCTTGCAAGTCTTTAACCTTCGTTGCATGAATATTTGGAATATTATTGGTCATTTTCCTTGCCAATAGTATTTGGTATTTGTCAGACTTCATTCACTATTTGACGATGTAGACAGACAATAAGAAAGAATTGGAGTGTCTTAGTATTTTTGTAAAAATCGTCTTATTATGCTTCTGACTAATAGTACAAACAAACCTAATTACAAATCATTCACGTCTTGAAAAACAATTATTTTGTGAAGTATCAATCGATTTCAATCAGTGTCAATCTAATAATGTCAATCAAATGATCATCCAATCAGAAGTGTCAATCAAATATTGTCATTAAAATAATAGAGTTTGCTCAGCCAATCAGAATGCAGAATAGCTCGCTAGTTAATTTCTACTAACTATAAATATCTGGTGTCGAAATAACAAATATATTATATAGCATTATAAGCATTTATTGACAAAGAGATATAGCGAGATGCTGCGATTTTACATAATTTGACTCCTTCTGGATCGTTTCCAAAGTGTTTTTAGAGTTGACCAAAAACGACGAATTATTCGCAAATGTATACATTTTTTTTTGAAAAATGAAGCTTTGATCAGGCTAAAATTCTAGATTCACCTTTGAAATCAAAAATTTACTTGAGATCAACGTGATTTTTTGTAGACATGAATGTATTAAGTTGGACCTAATACGCTGCATTTTGGTTACAGCATTTTTGAACTTCCAAAAGTCATTCTGGATATGCATTTAAGAAATTAAGTTTGACGCTTGTCTAATGTGATAATTTTTCGTGGGGAATGTAATGAGTTAGAGCATATGTATTAATTATGCGATGGGAAAAGTCAGGATTTTCTTGAGCCAGACTGAGTGTTAAGATGCGATTAGATTTGCCTACATTTGCTTGGTTCTCCAACTATTTCAATTAGAATCTCGTGCTAAATCGATCAGAGGATGCGGACGGCCGTTAGAGAAAGGTGGTCGTTTAAATAAGTATGAACGCCTATGTAGACACTGTGTGGTCTGGCAAATTGAGTACTTATGAACCATATGCTACCTTACATCCACTCGAGCTAATTGTGCTAGTCATCTATTTTTTGTCAATTAAAGTACTAGTTTATCACAACAGCTTGTATTAATCTATTATGGTGTTATAGTAAGTAGTAGTTTTATAATAAGCGGTAGCTACTTTAAGAAGGATAAATCTGTAAATAGATCGTCTTTAAATGGCCACGTTATGACCTCAACCTATTTTTGTTTTCTTGACTAAACGCGAACAGATGTATATTTCTTTATAATCCTCTTGAAAATAATCATGTGTTCTGCGATGGGCTATATACGATGAGATGATATACATCTATTCATGATCTATTAAACCAACTGTTAAACTCGTATTGTTGCATCAAAGATCGACCGAAATTAGTCAGTACAGTCGAGTAGACGTTGTACTCAAACTTGAAAATATATCCTATATACCTGTGCTAATGTATTGTTGAAGTATTTGCACTCAGAACAGTGTTTATCTAAGTATCAAACCTCAATACTCAAGCATTTGCACTTAGAATTTCAGTAGTGGGCTATTGTAGCTTGATAATTGCGTTCGTTTTTACAACATGATTGCATAGTGGTAGTATTATGTCTCATTAACAATCACATTATAAGAATATGTGGTCCCTCTATCGCAATATACGATTTCATATATGAAGCCGGTGTTAACTTCAAATGAGAATCGAAGTATATGGACATTTTCCCTTGCAAATGTGCGCACGGATTTTCCGCAAGTGATGCCCCTCCGTCAACCTATTTATAGGAAGATTTCCCCAAACACGAAAAGTAAGTCGTGACTATTGTTAAATATAACATTATTGAAGGCTTTTGAGATATATAATTCACAAAATTCAAGAAATAAAAGGTTGAAATGCTAGAAAAGCGGTTAATTTGGAAATAATAGACCGCCAGTGATCCTTGTTATTTGGCAGATTTGAAGAATGTCAACAATTCAAATAATATAATCTAGGATAGAGAATAAGCTTATTTAAGACTTTCTGGTACGGCGCAAAGATAATTCGCCAAATCTGCCATCCTTAAAGAGGTTTAATGATTTCGTTCACGCAAGCTGTTATTCGTGGTGTTACATATATGATATTTCATGCGCAAGTTGAAATCCTATTTTGTTGGACAATACGATAACAATATGGTGCATATTTGCCTCTCCAGAGCGAAACTCTCTATTTTAACGTCAATTCGAATTATCTAAGCATTCCGAGAAAGTATCGCGCAGACAAACAATCGAAGCTACTTTCTGAACATTATTTAGATGCCTCTGTTATGTATTCTGATAGTTGGAAACTGGCCGAACAAAAGAAGTGACCTTATTAGCACAAATGTGGAATATCATTCACCAGATATAAACTGCATGCATGTGCAAAGTTTGTCTCTGTATGGGTGCTGAATATCTCTAACTATATGCTGGATATTCCGTGGATTCCCTCGTACAAAATCTTTGTCAATCAACATGATCAAACCGTTGCTTAATTATAAATAGCATTTTAATCAAATGCTACTTTTATACATTTTATTTATTTTACATTACATAATTCACTGTAAATCTGCATGTTCCTACATGCTATGTTTGACCATGTATGTTTTGTAACGCTTGATTACTCTGTAGTGCATGTACTTAATATAATCATCAATCCGTCACATGAAGAATTTCGTTTGTTTTCTCTTTACTTATTGACAAACATACCAGTTAATTTGAGAAAAGTATTTGATAATTATTTTAAACACATCGTAGTTGAATCAAGGAATATAAGAAATGATAATTTGTTGTCGATTGGAAGAGAGTTAAAACTGACGACAGTTATGTAATCGACTACTGTAGTCAGTAAAACAGGACAAATCGTTTGATCTCTCTTGAAGAATTTGACTCGTCTAATAATTTCTATCAAAGTATAACACGTTATTCAATAGTTTACCGTTCGCGATTATAGCCTTAACATTATAGGCTATTGAGATTACTTTACTAATTCAGGTTGAGCTTATATAGTCTTTCAATTATGCGCTTGTCAATAGAAAGCCTATACTCGCTATCCGTGGATATGGCCGCTATTGATTGGGGATGAGCAATAACGAAATTCTTGCTGAAGCTGGAAGTGGAATGTCACAGTGGGAATTTATAAGATATATATTTATATATATATGCAGCAGGCTTTAGAGATCAAGGTAGATTTTATCTGACATATAGAGACTAGGTTTAACCAATGTAGTTGTTTGGATTTCAAGATTTTGGCGTGCTGGTCTGCAAATGTGCTTGGCTACAGTTTTCAGGGTGTTATAGATTTATACTAGAAACATAAAGCTACAAGCGTCATTATTATTATTATTATTATTATTATTATATAATAAAGAAGTCAAAGACTACACATTTTGATACTGTTACTTAAAGTTTCACGCTTTATGCGATCCTCAGACAGTTAAAACAGTTAGACAGTTATTATTATTATTATTATTATTATTATTATTATGATTATTATTATTATTATTATTATTATTATTATTATTATTATTATTATTATTATTATTATTATTATTATTATTATTATTATTATTATTATTATTATTATTATTATTATTATTATTATTATTATTATTATTATTATTATTATTATTATTATTATTATTATTATTATTATTATTATTATTATTATTATTATTATTATTATTATTATTATTATTATTATTATTATTATTATTATTATTATTATTATTATTATTATTATTATTATTATTATTATTATTATTATTATTATTATTATTATTATTATTATTATTATTATTATTATTATTATTATTATTATTATTATTATTATTGTTATTATTATTATTATTATTATTATTATTATTATTATTATTATATTATAATAATAATGGAGTCAAAGACTACGCATTCATTTTCTGTAACTTAAAGTTTCTCGCTTTATGCGATCATCAGACAGATACTATAGTATAGTATAGTATCTGTCTGATGATCGCATAAAGCGAGAAACTTTAAGTTACAGAAAATGAATGCGTAGTCTTTGACTCCATTATTATTATTATTCACGCTCTGTCAAATGACATCGAGCACTATATCAACTGCTGTTAGATACCATATCATCATTATTATTATTACATTATTATTATTATTATTATTATTATTATTATTATTATTATTATTATTATTATTATTATTATTATTATTATTATTATTATTATTATTATTATTATTATTATTATTATTATTATTATTATTATTATTATTATTATTATTATTATTATTATTATTATTATTATTATTATTATTATTATTATTATTATTATTATTATTATTATTATTATTATTATTATTATTATTATTATTATTATTATTATTATTATTATTATTATTATTGTTATTATTATTATTATTATTATTATTATTATTATTATTATTATTATTATTATTATTATTATTATTATTATTATTATTATTATTATTATTATTATTAGTAAATTAGATCTAGTCTAGTATATCAACATTTATACAAATTCCATCTTTGCTACACCCTAAAGAATTACATGACATGAGTTGTTGGCAGGAAACGATACGTTTAGGAATTTGGAATTAGATCAATTGTGAGTTCCAAGAAAATTTAGTTCCGTGAACGTACATTCTACTTCATGTATATATGTAGCTGACTTATATGAGCTACATGTAGCTTAAAACATATTTAAAAGAACTCTGAACATTTTTAAACCTTTCCCAAATTAAGCCAGCATTTTCGCAACATCGATTTTGTGAGTATGCTAGCTTCATTTGGCCATTTAACTTCTTGGATGCGGCGTACTGTATTATTATATTTTGTTGACTAGACGAATACTTGGGCGAAAGGCTATATGTCACATTCTTGTTCTGTGACTTGAGTTTTCATGCTTCATGCGATCACATCAAAACAGATACTTTGTCAAAAGTGTCATTATACTATATTATTATTTACTGCTCTGTCAAATGACAAGGAACACTATCTCGACTGCTATTAAGACCATTAGTACGATTAGGTATTATTAATAATATTATCATCAGCAGTAATACTTGATTTATAGTATAATTGTTTCAGACATTATATGCTAGCATAATATCTTATGGTTTGATATGGTATTCACTGTTGATTAAGACATGTTTTACAAAACGATTGAAAATATTGCCGTTTTGATACGTGCATGCATTAAAAATCAACTGAATTGCATGTAATAATTATTCCTGTTGGAAAAAACTTTGGTTTCTTAAAATTTTGTTGCAAAGTTCTCTAAAGTTTTCTAAAATTTTTGAAAGTTAAGTTTCTTATAAAAGAATTACTTGAAGTTTGAAATACATATGTGAGTTGAGAAGTATTACTTTTCTACCTTCATTTAAAATTGTGTAATTTCGGATAATCACCAAACTTCGAACAATAGTTTTTTCAAGCGTATACCTCTTTAAGGAACGGTTAGGAGTACGATACACTAATATTAATAAAGGATAACTTTTCCTACAATATTTTGGTCTGATATACGTCTTTTATTTTGAAACAAACGTCAATTGCAACAATTTAAAAAGTTTTTATTTTGAAAAGTTTTACAATAAATTTTGCAACTGAAATTATAAATTTGTAATTATGATATATCTATATTTTTCTTGCAGATTTGTTAGCTCAAAGAAAGGTAGAATTTATTTACATTCTGATATTCGTTTATTATTTCCAAGACAGCCTCCTGATATTAATTCTTTTGGATTACTTCAAACTATCTCTGATGAGCCAAAGAATCCTCGATATAGTTGATGATACAAATTGATATATATATATATAACAATTTATTTATTAATTTAATATTAAAAAATATATATGTAATTATTATTATTATTAAAATTTATTTACACAAATTAATACTATACTATCAATTTATTTGAAGTAATAATTAATGTATTAAAAAAAAAACAGAATTGTTTCGTGTTGGTCTTCTTTCGCAACAATTTTACGTTGCTTTAAATACATCTTTCAAAAACAAATTTGCCAGTTAATCGCGATAGCCTCATCCTTGACTATAATGTTTCCAAATTATTGATTTTTACAATGGAAGTTTTCAAGTACCCGTAGGTATTGGAGCAAATCAAAAAGTATAAGTTATTGTGTAAGTTGATTTATTCAAGGTAAATTATTCGCGTTTTTTGAAACATCAAGATTTCTATTTCAGAGTTTGTGATCATTACTTATTTTGAACTATTTGTTTAGCTTGAATCTGTGTTTTACATTATATATAATGTTTGTGCTCATATATTTCATATGTTGTTTAATTAGTGGGCTCGTCAGTCCCACGTGTAATATTTGTAGTTGATAGTAAAATTTATCCGCAAACAAGAATCAAATGACTCAAGTATATAGATATATTCAAAAATCGCTATGAAAATGTATAAGCAATTTTACCAGTCAGGATTTTGATAGATTAAAAAAAGTTTAAAAATTTATTTTAATTTTGAAAAAAAATATTTCCGTATTCAAATCTCAAATTTGCGGTCTGTTTTGAAAATCAGCTGATTTCAAACCACGTGGCTAGACTAAATTATTCAAACATTACGCGGGAATCCTCATAGCTTGTAAATAGCATGTATTAACCAATCAGATGCGACTTAGTGGAAATCCCATCAAGTATGATTGGTTAATTGATAGTTGATTATCCAATCACATAAGAAGTAGGGTTATGGATCTGCGCAGGTTCAAGAAATATGGCACATGCTTTTCTTTGCTAAAAGATAAATACAATGTCTACACTTCGGTCATGTTTCATTTTTGAATTACTAAAGAATCAATGAGATATTTAATAAAACAGTATGATGAATACAAATTCTGTACAACAAGATATCAAAATTAAAGAAGAACAAGATGATATGAAATTAAATCAAAAATCAAAACATTGTACAATTGATAATGATATTACAAAACGGCATTCCGTGTCGAAAGACTATTCAACGACGCGAAACAAAATTGAAAATTCTCAAGTGAATTTATCTCAAGGACAAACGACAACGTTACTTGTACAAAGAAATCTTGAGCTTCGTTTAAGGTAAATAACATATATCTATATATTCAACATTGAAATATACCATGTGCTTTGAATAATTCAGAGGGCTTAATTTGATTAGATTATACCATTACAAGAATTCTTTTTGACGAATCTGCCTCCTCGCAATCATTATTTCTCTCTCGAAATTGTTTTATATTTTGTCATGAATGAGATTCAAGTAATCATTAAGCAATCCTAACATTCTTTTGATACTAAGAAACTATAAACTTTCGAAGTTCATATTTCGGTAAGGTCTACAGACATCATTTTTTAAAATTCTATTCAATTTGCACGTCATTTTTGGAGATGGCGTGGCATTTCTCTCACGAAAGCATTTCATTGCTGATTACAAAATTTGATTAAATTAACACAAATTAAATTTTCTTTCCATTGCCTAAATTAAAGTTATTTACCTCCTATTCCTGGCTATTTATTACTATGGCAGTTTAGACCACGATGTTCTCGTATCACGTGAAATTCCAGGTCCTGTTTTGATCACGAATCTAAACTTTGTAGTTTCAGTGTTTAGCTTTGATTTTATTTGACAATGATCTACCTACAAATTCGTTCACAAACATCAAATATAAATGATTTTCTTATTATTTGTATCAAAATAATGTGTTTGATTTTCCTTTAAAAAGTTTGGTCCGATCAAATCAAATTTTTCGAAACATGTGCATAACAAAGGCGCAGTAAGTCTGTTGTTTGAACCACATGTTTCTAACAGTAAGTTGATTTATTCCACAGTGGTTTATACTCATATTGCCGGAAGAAACATACTGATATTATAACTACAATTCTTAAACCTTTAAAACAGAATTCATGTGAATTATCCTTGCATAAAACGAAAGTCTCTACAAGTTCACACCTTCGAGCATAATTACAGCCATCCCGTTTTGGAATATCACAAAAGAGCAGGTTTTAGTTTGTTTTTACGTTTTAAATCAAATTTAGGACCTATGTTATACTGACAGCACCCCTGATGAATAACTGGCATTTTTCAACAAAGGCCTACCTATTTTACTGTTGTGTATTTTTACCGGTTAATTCTCTTTTTAGCTTTTGTACTTTTTATGAAATAACTTTCCGCATAACATCGTATCGATGAAATCATTATCTCAATGAAAGATCTTTTGACGGTATATACACGAGCTTTCCACATTTCTTGATAAGAGCTACTACTTTATCCCAACGTTTAGATTTCATAAACTTTTTGAAACTTTGATTCCCGCTTTGATTTAATTATTATATTTTGACATGTACTTCAGAATTGATAATGGGCTTGGTCGTAAAATATTCTTGGAATTTTATAGGATGTTATTGGAATATTATTGAATTCCTTTCTGGCTAATTTTGTTACGTTATTTAATTAAATTGTTGTCGTAATCCCTCGTTTGAAAACAGCTATATACAACCCTTCATAAAACACAATTAAAAAAAATTATTTTCTCGACAAATATATAAAAATCACAACACAAAACATATTTTTGTGAGTAGTTGTTTCGTTTTTAATCGAAAATCACAACATTTCTGTGTTTTGTTACTGTCGGTATAAACTTTTTTTAAAGATTTTTCTATACCAGTTATAACGCTTTTAAATATTTTATTAGGGGTATATGTTTCATGTTCATTGGAATTGCATGATTATTTTGTTTTACATTCAAATTGTATATATTATTATGAATTGCATGTTACTGAATTATTATCATAATAAAACAGACCTCGTGGTAGACATAGACGGACGCCTGAAAAAAATGATTACTTTTATTACAATTGTCAGAAGTTACTCACTCAATTGAATGTAAAATAAAAAGCATGGCATGTTATTAACAATTTAACAATAGAATCACATCTGTCCTTAGTTGAATTGTTTTATTGTTAGAATTATAATTGTGTCTGAAAAGTTCTCAACTCATATCCCAGACACAAATCTTATTGATAAAAATCTTTTGGTTATAATTTTTTTAACTCCTCTTTTGATGACCAGAGAACAACATACTTTTTTGAAAATTATTTGTACACATTTTTTTTGCAAATCACCAAGTTGGTTTTATTCATGATAATTGTGATATAATGTAATAATCGAACATTATCATCAGAACTTAATATATTTTGGAGCTGATGGTTAATTACTCGCTTGGGAGAGGGTTCACTACTAGGGGGCGCAGTTCTCGAATCACAGACAAAATTTTTTCAAAATTTATGTTTCACGCATATCTAAAGCGCCCCAAATTCCCGTTCGTAGAAATCACTTGTTTAATTTTCCATTTTTTTTTAGCCTAAGAAGACAAATAAACCTTCTATAGCAAAACATAGTATATTTCTTTCGTATTATTACCTATTTCACACAGAAAATGAAATTGATTTTACATATGTTTTTGAAGAAAATATGATTGAATTTAAATGATACAAGCATTTTGTTGTACATTAATTATGTTGAATTCTCGTTTCACAGGATTATTCTTGACAAATTCCCTTTCCACATCATCAAAAAAGGGTGCCAGGCTATTTAACCTCTTTGTGGGAGTTGGCCTATCAGTGCAATTAGGACATGTGTTATATTGACCCTTTTTTTCTATAACAATCTTGAAAAATTCCACTGATATCCTCTACAATTTTCTCCATGTTATACACTCTGTTTGATTTGGCATAATTCACATCCATAACTATAACTTATACGATATACATATGTTTTGCCTAGGCCTTGTTGGGGCCGTGGAGGGGGCTAGGGAGTTACCCCACAATGATTTGTTGATTTACTTTTGTGTACTGGTGATAAACTAATAAGCCTCTTCGGAGTTACTTTTCGATTTCATATTTCTCATTGTTAATACTAGTTCCTAGGAAGAAAAGCGCAGGATAAATCTTTTGCATATATACTTTGTTTATCCCACCTCAGAACAATGAAACTTTTAAGCTGTGAAGAGGCTTATGGAAATGCGCTGTGCAGCAAATAATTACGCATGTAAATAATGGTCCAATAATGATCAAGTATGCATGCGAGTCTGTACAAGAAAATTTATTTGCATATATGCAATATTATAGAAGCAAAGAATAGTAATTAGTTACATATTACTACTTTTGTATTCGATGCAAATTGTTTCAAGGCATTCAAAATTGACTTGCATTCACTACGGTATGTCAGAGTTGTGTAACCCGAATAGGTCATTTGCATATATTCCTCCTAGATATATTTCTACTTCCAAATATTTATTTTTCTTTGGACTCCAGAATGTAGGAGAGAGATGTGATTTGGATTTTCAAAATTTTCTTGGCGTGCATGCCGCCGGACCCCTTAGATGAAGGGCCCTACGAGCCCTATTGCTTGTTATGATCAGCCCCCCTTCATTCCAAGTTTGCTTACAGGCCTTGTTTTTTCACATTGGCAAACTTGTTAATATAACAGAAGATTAAACCAACTGAAAAAGAATTTCAGATAAGTGTTTTTTTTGGATTTATCATTTATCCACAAACCGGATAAGCTTTTCTTCACAGGGGTTGTTGGTTAATTTGTTAGTATTTTGAAGCTTGTGTGCGTTTAATAGCCGGATGCCCTTCCTGACGCCAACCTATAGTGCTTCGGACGGGGATTGAGCCCGAGCCACTACACCAAGGCCGCAAATTCGATTAAATGCAATGAAAATTGTTGGCAATTTTGACTTGCATCTTTACACTGTATATAGGTTTTCAATTAATCAAATATATTATCTGTGTTCCTTTATAGTAATAACTCTCAAACAAAAGTTAGATCAATATTGGTAAGTTGAATGCAAGCTTGACATTTTTAAATGTGCTATATTTATAAGAGGATTAGCTCAGATGGCAGAGCAACCGAACTTCAGATCGGATCATATCTGATCGACCGTGGTTCAAATCCCCCTAAGGTCAACTCAGCCTTGACTTTATCTGAAACATCAAATGAGTACCATCTGAGGATGGCAGATGGAATGGTCCAGAGGAAATTGCATTGTGAGTAGCTGCGTCGCATCGTTGCGCATTGACAATCAAGACCTATCTGCCATGAAATCTGTTGAAATTGATCTGCAGTGTCGCAGCTGAGATCAACAAAGAGCGTTTAAAATCATTGCTCTCAGCGAAAAACACCACTCATCTAGAAATAGAGGAGTGGTACGGGTACCTTCGGTAGGGCGACACCGTCTACATTACTTTTTATATTCTTGTTGAACACTTGTCTAACACCATTCCATACAGTGCAATCTATGCGTCGATATCGAAACTTGTTTAATATCGCGGATATTTTATTGTTAACGAGGCTACAACGTAGATGTTGATAATCACAACAAATTATTGTATTTATGTTTAATTTTGTTTTGCAGAATGACGTTCATCAATTAACAGACAAAGAAAAGTTATTGTTATATTTAAAATTACCAACAAAAGATAATTATTCAGAGGATGAATGGTAATTAAATATTTATCATAATTTATCTTGGGCAATTCAAATTCTTACCAGTAATTCTTTTATTAGACCTTGCGTATCATACAGTAAATTATATTTCAGTAATCTTGCTTTTTTAACCATAGTTTATTATATTACAAACTACAAATAAAAAATCAATATCAATTACAAATTTGTATGATACCTCCTTAAGAGTTCATGAACAAATCATGAACTTTCATGGATTTCCATGAACAGTTCTTGAAAAGTTTATAAACATTTGTGCAATTTCACCTTCCCGGAATCATGGACTTTTTTACAGGGGATAGAACGAGTAAGATTGTTGTGTAGTATCGTTAATACAAGCAATGAACAATGAGTTGCAAGAGAAAACTTATAAAATCATAATCCGCAACAGCGAATGGTTTTTAACTTAAATGGTTCTTGTCTCATCATCTCAAATGTTAATATAATGCTGTATAGCCCATATCGCATTTATGAAATTGCAAGAGAGAAAATGCATGAGTGCGCATTCTAAAACTACCTTATGATTCATATTAATTTGATTGGTCGTTAAGCGTGCAGATAAAAGCCGACGAAGGTCAGATTCCGGAAGGTTGGAGCAAATTCAGCAGAAAATTGATATTTTTATGATTTATTGATTTAAACATCAACAAAAAAGTTTAGAAGAAAATGTTTTGAAATGGCTCTAGGATTCCAGAAGGCTGAAATTTTGTCGAACCCTTACAAAGGCACATGGCACCCGTAGTTTAACATAATCGAATGATTCACATTAAGCGTGCCCAGGTAAAAATCAATAAATAGCGCCAACGTTGAAATATGGTTTTGCGACTCCAAAAAAACACAAGTAATCGAAATGGCAGAACAACCAAATTTCAGTCTTGGACATGATTTAAATGAATCACTCGTACAGAGCATAGCAACCCTTAATTGCTGCATTATGTATTGTCGTATTGACTCTTATTTCAATGTTGGATAGATCAAACTTTGTTAAGCATTGTTGTTAATTCATTCATGATAATTTTGTTTCAGTCATCTTATCCCGTTATCCAATACCAGACAGGAACAGACACAAGCATTCCAGTGGTGAGTTTTTCTATTCTAGATAAGAATTTAATTTTTTTTTGATATTATATCTCAGCCTATAAACACTACTGATGTAGGGTTCAGATATATAGATAAAACTACATATTTATTGTGTGATGTATTTAGGGTGTTGACCCTACAACGGTTGCAAGGAAAGAGAGAGATTATATATTACAGTTGATTATTTACATGAAGTGATAAACGGAAGTTACAATATAAATACGACAACAAACAAACCACTACACTGACACCAAAACCATGTAAAATATCGTGAAATTTCATTGCGTTTTCATGGCATTTTCATATTTCTATCTCGTGGGTATAGATGTTTTTATGGTTTAAAAAATTTGTTGTTTCACTTTTATACATTTTCATTGTGTTTTCACAACACTTTCATGGCATCTTCATGGTTTTGAGGGTGAGATGCAAACGTGGTTCTATGTTTGCGTTTAGTCCAATAAAATCTGTCCAAACACTTCAACGCATTCATTAACAATTTTATATTTTTTACTAGGATTCAATCTAACCTTGAAGAAACTGATTCCAGCTTTAATCTCCCAAAACATGAAGTTTACGACGATTACAAGTATGCATATCTGAACCGATACTAATTTGAATTTATACAAGTTAATCTTTGATGTTTGATTTTGAAATGAAATATGATGTATAACCATTTCTAAGCTCATCAAAGGAGTGTTATCCCAGTTTGCACATCAACCAGATTTCAGGTTTGATTGTCTGGTGTTAGGCCTAATATTCACGAGGCTTAAAAAGCAAGGTGAAAGGGGCAACAATGACCGGCGGTCACCACAAGCTCAACTTGAACTAAGCTTAGCGTAAATTCAACAATTAATATCAGTCATGGCTTCTGCATTGCTTCAAATTTCATGTGTCAGCATGGTTTCAGGCGCTGAAACAATGCGAACGACAAACATGCACATGACTCTAAGCGTGTAGAGCCCACCGTTCATTTTTGCCCCTTTAGATTCCTTTTAAAGTCAATTCAGCCTTGACTTTATCTGGATATCAAATGAGTATTATTTTGCATCATATAGAGCTGCTATGTTAATTAGTGCATCTCATTGACAATCAATAAGACCCATCTGTCATTAAATATGTCGAAATTGATCTACAGTGTCGCTGCTGAGATCACTAATAAAGCATTTACAATTATTGCTCTTATGCAAAAATTGTCACTTCTCTAGAAAATATAGAGTGGTACTAGCAGAGCCATCTATTTACAGAGTTGGGACACACAACATTTGAGGCTCAAAAAATGCCATTTTCTTTCCATTGAAAACGAGGTTTTGCTTTTGACCAAAATTTTTTCTAAATTCATTCCGGATATTATTTTGTGGGCTTTGTTCAAATTTGGTGAGCCTGGGTTTGACGGAACGAAAATAGCGTCCATAAAATCACGTCACTGGCATCTGTCAAATTGCAGCTGAGAGCGGCACACGAGAGAGTGTACCAACTCTTGTAAATAGATGGCTCTGGGTACTAGTGTCCTCAGTGGATATGATATAATTCCAATTACTTTTTCTTTATCTTTCTAGAGAAGTGTCTCTTTTTGTTTCAATCTTCTTTCAATAATTTTTTATTTTGCATTGATGTTTTTTTTTGTAGAGCCTACTGTGATACATTATACATCAATCGCACGTTAAGTGCTCCTGATTTTGGTAAAATCATTAAATGCGTATTCCCTACTGTCAAAGCCAGACGCCTTGGTACAAGAGGCAATTCAAAGTATCTTTTTCAATTAATCTATTATTAAGCTACAGGCAATATGAGGGTATGAAATACCTACTGTAAACCTTGTTCTTTTAACAACACAGGAAGAGAGACACCAAATAAAAAGTTGAATCTTCGGAAGGAATCGTAGTTGATAGTTATTAGGGAATAAATATTGATCTCATCTTCATCTATAGTTCAACATTTTTTGTATTGAAAAACTTTTCATATATACCCCTGCGGAAAACAATTCAGGAGTTCATGAACAGTTCAAGAAAAGTTCATGAACATTAAATGGCTCCAATTTTCATGAACTGTTCATGAACTGTCCGCAAGTGAGAAGTGATTGATATATTTTATATCTTGTATGTTTGTCCGCAAGTGAGAAGTGATTGATATATTTTATATCTTGTATGTTGCTAGTTTAATGTAGAATGAGCTAGATGAATGGATTATTTAATCCATGCGATGCTACGGATTATAGAGCTAAACGTGACTCTCAAACACTCAGACAGATTTTTTCTCATCTTTTTAAGTTTGTATATTTGTTGTCTGTTTTTATTTTTGTTTGTTTGTTTGTTTATAATATTGGTATAGCAATACCTCCTGGTAAACAATAAATTTTCTCTGTTGTATTATTTTTTGCTCAATGTTACAATCACATAGAAATTCACTTCACTATATATATGCTCTAATTTTAAGATATAATTCCTTTTAACCTGAATATGCGATTAAGCTATGTTTAAGCTTAAGCGATTAAAGGAGCAAAAATGACCGGCAGGCGCTACGCACTTAGAGTCACGTGCATGTTTATTGTCTATAACAAAATGTACATTGTTGACATGAATTTATAACAGATTAGACCTGCGTATAACAATAGTTTCAAAGCGAGACGGTTGAATTACGCTAAGCATAAATTCAACTTGTGCTCGCAGCGGTTGCCGGTCAATCTTGCCCCTTTAAGATTGTTTAAAATTTAGTAATCTGTTAAGTTTTAGTCGCGTTGCTAGTTTATTGAATATATTTGAACTATTAGATCTTTGTCTGTCCTTAACTAATTATAGATACTGTTATAGTGGATTAAGAAAGAAGTTAGTTAAAGAAACTTCATCGCCACAAGGTGAATGTCCAGCTTCTAATGCAGAGGTAAACTCCATCACTCTTTGATCTCAGCATTTAATACATTTGATTGCCTTACGGGCCAATGTTTGGTTACGACAAATTTAGGAGTAACCAAAAATAGTTTCCCTTTTGTTGTGCATTCCAGGTTCATATTTTCATAGTCCAGGTCCATACTTCAAGAAAATATTTTAATTTTTTATCTGTATTTAATTTGTTGCTAGAATCACCTCCAAAAGGGTGTTTTTTAATATAAATACTGCCTAAGAAAAAATTGAAATTGGATTGAAATTTTTGTCAACCAATCAAGTGATATTGCATTGTTTGTCATACAAAAAACTTTTAACGTATTATGTAGTCGAAAGTAATTGAACCTTCACAATCTTTCTGAAATAGAGACTACTTTTGCTGGTATTATTTCTTTAATAATACATTGTAGTTTCATATCCTTCTGCTTCGTCTTTAAGTCTCCGACAAACATTTTGTCCAATGCTTGATAATAATTTTGAACAATCTTTATCCTAGAATTTCCAGACAAACAAATGAACCAATCATATTGCAAGAGAATGACGTCATATTTTATACATAATTTTTCTTGTCTCTTTGTATTTAGGTCAACAATAATGATGGAACAGTAAACAAAGATACAAACAATCAAAATCATATCCTCATGTCTGCCTGTACTCTTGTTTGTGAATGGGCTAATAAATTATTAGGGCGGGTCTTCAGTAGTGTTATTGAATTAGCAAGATTTTTAGTTGGTGGTAGTTATGTATCAACTAAATCGATGGCTGCTTTTGTTGTAATGTCTGCGACTGAAGATCAAAAACAAAACGAAACAAGGTAGGCTTACAATATTATGATTAGCCTGCCTGCATACCCAAGGTTTGTTTCTAAAACAATAGGGTCTATGAACTAATGTGTGATTTTCCGCCCATCGGAAATTGCACCACATAAATTTTGGTAATTTATTCACACCCCGATCCACACCCTGTTACAAAACATCAATTGTCATGAAATGACAACTCTTCGTCAAACACATTTTGTTAATCAGTTGTCACATCGATCTTAATGATAAGACGATATAATTCATAAATTTATATGCAAAACTTAGTGGAGCTTGTTAGGTGGAAAATCAAACTTTAGTTCAAAAAAAACTTGGGGCTGATATGCAGGCTATAACATGACATGCAATTCAACAACATTTTAAATGCATGTTGATTTTCCTCCAATTTTCATTTATAGCAAACTTCGTAATTGTAACTCCATAGATGTCTTATTTTCTCTTTATTGTTATATTTTAATTTTACGGGCTACAGTGAAACCTGCATATAACGGCCAGCTACGAGAGGTAGATAATTTGACCACTATAGACAGGTGGCCTTTTTATACAGGTTTGATTCAATAGAAAATACTATTTTAGACATTGCAAGAGTGACCATTATAGACAGGTGGCTGCTCTATAGAGGTGACCGTTATAACAGGTTTGACTGTATCCAGAAAGTATAATCATTCACCTATTAAAATCTATATCTGTATCAGTCAAGTAGTAGTTTATTGTTTTGCTTTTGGTGCTTGGTTGGGATAGGACAAAGACTAACAATGACTAGAATACCTTAGATAACAGACCTGTTATTTCAAGTGACGCTGCTATGTCAACGGAATACCCTATATGCTTACCTAGCAGCATGCGAATATAATAGCCACTTCAGTAAATTACGGAAATCATTATTATTTGAATAAAACCTGTATATAAAGGCTACCTGTACATAGTGATTAATTTATTCAAATCATTATTCACTCCCCCTTTGAACTTGGCGGTATGACCCCCTTAAGAATATTTCAACCCTTTGTCCAAAGATTGATTCATGTTCAAGTTTTCCCAACTATTCTTGAACATTACAAATTAAATTCCTCACTACAGTAGGCCTATATACAAATGCATATGCAGTATGATAATTGAACCCCTTTGGCCTACATACTCTTAGTTTGACCTCTCCATCTTATAAACTGATGTAAAACTTTATAAATATCCTTTATTTATTATTTTCTTTCTTTTTTAGGCTTTCTGTGCAATCGCCAATGTCAAGAATTAGTATACGAAAAGACGCAACTCCATCTCCTGCAATTTTGAGATCAAACTCAACTGACATATCTATCGATTCAACAGCAACAAGTCCTTTGACGCCTTCATCTGAAAATGCTAGTTCGCCAGCCAGCAGTGTAGATAGTAGACCACCTTCATCTTTATCAAATAACTCATCACTTCTAATAGAAAATAAACCTAAACAAGTAGAAGACAAAGTCGCAGAGACTGAACTTGGAAAAAATGCAACATTACCTATGAGTTTATCTGTTGCTCGTACACTAACACCTAGTCAGTTAATTCCATTGCCTCTGACAATTCAATGCTCATCTAAACGGGATATGTCACCTACAGTGTTAATGTCACCTGTGTTTGCCACGCCCCTTGGTACTCCAAGCAGAAAAATACCAATTACAACTACAGGTGTGATAACACAAAATGAAGTAATGATTGAAAACAGTCACGCTTTACCTCAGTCACCTCTTCAAAGACAATCTCATACAACACGGTCACCTTTAACTTTAAAAAGAGCAGACTCGAGTCCATATCCTATGAAATCACCAAGACAGGCCAGGCATAACTCGACGGCAAGGAATCAAACCAGTGTTGTAAATTCAAGCAAGTCACCTGGAAGGAATAAAGGAGATAAGATGAATCAACTTAGCACTAGGTAAGTTTATCAAAAATAATTAATTATTTGCTGCCTAGAACCTGAAGTTGACTTTGTTTTTATCATAGAGATGTTTTCTGACTCCCTGGTATTCGCCTTCCGTAGGTGGTTAATTATGACAATAGATATCAAATCATTTCAAACCTATGTGTTTATTTCATTTTGGAAGATATAGACAGAAGAGTTGATATGACAATTACTTGATCCTACAATCTAACCTGCTTAAGTGCAAGTCAAAATTGCCAAAGGTTTTCATTGCATTTATCCGAAATTTTTTACCAAGGACTTGACCAGAAAATTGTTCAACATGTTTCAAAGCCAGGTTGCAGATAAACGGGAATTTCGCTTATCCGAATTGCACATACGCGGGTTACACTGTATTACTGTCTTGTTTATGTCTCCCTCACATCAACCATAGTCTTACACCTTGTTTTTGTAAGGTCAGCACAAAATCAGATGGTTTGTAACCTCACAGCCTTAGTGCAGCCAAAAATTGCGGTAAGAAACTGATTGGTGATAGTAACAGGAGTGAAATAATTGACTTTGATGGAATCTGGTACTGAAAATGAGTGATATTAATTGGCGGAATGTGATATTGAGCGGACTGAGATAGTTGAATTTGAGAGCGAAAAATAAGCATGTCTCAGTTAGACAACTTGTGTAAGATTTTGTTTATCTTCATTGAATTGTGTTTATTTTTCAGTTTACCAATTTGGCCTGCGCAAGCTGTTGCTGCGTTTGTTAATCATGGGACTCCACTTCCTGAATCATCAATTGCTCAACAGTACCAATTGCCAGAAATGCCTTTGCAAGCATCTCCAGTTTCTTTAACGAATAAACCACCGATTCTTCAAAGACATCATTCAATGCCTGATTCACTAAGCTTACAACATTTTCCATTGTTTAATGATATTGGCCAACAGCATCTATCACAATCTCCAATTCATGAACAAAAAACATCAGATGTTACTATGCCAACTAATCAAACTATTAATTCACCTATTAAAAATGCGGTTATGCTTCGTAATGTACGAGATAAAGTATTAAATGTCGGACAATTCAATTCGATTGATCGTCAACAACCTGCAAAACGGAACCTTTTACAATATTTTGAAAATGGTACACAACCTAATAGTCATGAATATCAACAATTGACGAATATTAACGATACATTTACAACGCATCAAATAAATAATAATATTAATAATCAAAACAATAATAGTAACGATGATGGATTGTTTAATATATTATGTGATTTACCAACTACAAATGCTGATATTGGATCATTAACAGAACTTATGGATGAACAGACAGAAGAATTATTAGATAGTTTAACAGCTGATCATCTTTGGAATAATGAATGGAATACTTCTAATGTTATTACTGCGATGATGGAGACAACGTAATTACCTTCTGATTGTGGATATATAAAAAAATATGATAATCTAATTATATCTCTAGATTAGATATTATATTGTTTCAATTGTAGTGTAATTAGTGTTATTATAATTATGAAGCCTGGTTTGCATCAATAGTGTTGGGGTTTACGTATGGGGATTTGAAGACAGACTTCGATTTGAACATGGAAGCTTTGGTGAGAGATGGATTTGCGTTTATTGTATATTATTAGCTAAAGTTTACAACTTATTACTTATTACATCATACATTGTATACTTTAACTAACAGTAAACTATATACCGGTACATGAAATCATCTCTCGTCAACACATTCGTTTTCAAACTTAAGTCTCTTATCGATCCCAACAAATTAATACACTTATTGCTTACCAGGAGTCTTCATATCAACCATATCACTAATTACACTAGATCGATGTGATAATTAGTTCCCTTTGAGATATGACAAATACATTTAGTAAGTTATTGACGGAAAGCTTACCATTCAAGAAATTATATAACAATTGTGAAAGGATTTAATTGTTTGTGAGCTTGATGATTCTATTGCTCAATTATACATTTTGTTCCAATTTTATTTTGACGTAACTTCCAAATAAAATGTATTGGAATGTTGTATAGTCATTAAAATGGTGTAATAGAAATCTATGATAACATTCGCAAATATATTTGCAAGCTCACAGTCAATTGAATTTCTTCACACAATTACAAATAATTATATGATGTGTTAGCAATAATAACAATCTAAGTTTCAAATGATTGAATATTGAGCGGAGCTTTTGTTATTACATCAATTATAGGAAATACTATTACAGCATGATTTTCATTAGTTAATCAAAAGCTCAACCCCCACTTTTGGAATGTGTTTCCGATTTTATCATAAATCCATATTTTGCTTTTTAATCACCCTTTTGCTTATGCAGTTTACGATTTGTATAACAAAGAGTAAGCGGAATATTACTGAAAACTGGCTAATGAAACTGTAGCAGGGTCATATCTCATATTATGCACTATTTTACGACAGTTAATATTTGCCCCAGGCGTAGGGGGTGAATTTTGATTGATTTGTGCATTATGACTAACTTGTTATAGCTTATTCTGAAATATTGTATTTAGATCATAGATATGTTTGTATGTACTGTAGTTTAGCAGAATCAAGGATTTTTAAACTCCTGTTTCGATGGCTGGTTCCATTTATGAGACGTTTAAGTTTGATACGTTGATGTTTATGATGCAAGTTTTTGTTTAATGTTCACACATCTGTTCTTGTATCCACATATACATTATTGCGATCACTAAGTTATATCTTATACTCTATCTCTGAAATTATATTGTCGTTATTTGAAGTTTGTTGAGATCTTTGTTTAATTTTAACTAAAATTCTTATCTTACCTGTGTGGACTCGATTCGCTTAAGAAAAATGTTGCCTATCTCAATCCAGGTTTAGAAATAAAATTATTTTTAACTCAAATCCTTAAATCAATTTCTGTCAGTTTTGACTGGCCAAGGTGGCACTTAAATGCCCTCGTGACTATGGCTTCGTGTAGCAAACAATGTTACATGAAATCGGAATAGCATGTTATTGTGATGTGACTGTCTACAACATATTGTCGAGCGTAAATAATAAGTAGTTTTATTTGAGTTCTGATGTACCTCTAATCACCTAGAATTGTAACCAATTTTTATTCTGACCGCACCCAGTTTTGTTCCATAAAATGAAAGAGAGGCTGCTGTTGTCAGGTGAGCGCCAAAACAAGCAAAACATGATGGTGGATTGGAGTTGATGATAAAGGAGAAAGTTTATTAACTTTAAACTTGATAAATATGGTAAGATCAACTCTACATTGCTTCTTAACAGATTTATTGTCAATTTTAGATACACGGAGAGCTTTATTGACGCGATTTTTGTGTGGCGACGGTATATAGAAGTCAATCTGACGCACGGTTTGAACATGGTTTATGGTTTGAGTTATGACAAAAGGTCATGAATCAGGTCCTATCCGTTTGCTGTGCACGATCAGACTGGTGCGACGATCTTAAATAAATAAATTAATAGAGTAGGGCATATCCTTTATAAGAATGAATCTGAATGGGGCTTCTTCTCTGTAGTTATCTTAGGAATCTACAAACAACTGAAACTCTTAAACTCACATTTTCCCATATAAAAGTAGACTTTACATAACAGTGCCATGCCCGTGGCCCAATGCAACAGTGTGTTCTACCACCAACCCAACACACCTGTAATATTTTTCAGTCAAATTTCGCGCAATTTCGAGACAAAATATTGCAAATCTCAAGAGATTTACCACTATTTTTCTTGATGTCCCCTTTACATACTGTGAAAGGCCACTATAGTCTCTTCCAAATTGAACATCGTTTCAACCTAGCATAGATCTTCATAGTGATAAAATCTGGAGTATTTACAACATTAACAATGAAAGTATCACTTTTTATCATCTCACCTTTAGATTTTTTTCTTATGAAATTTAATTTGCTCTTTCATTACACAGGCTATGCTCAATCGCACACAGAGTAGTCATGCTACTCAACAAAAACTCCATTTGGATTTCAGGAGGAAAGAAATAGAACGAGAACAAACTGTCCGGCAGTTGCAGCAGGTATTTTGTATATTTGGTTGATTGCCGTTCTTAAATCCATATCTGAAACACTTTACACAAGTAATTAATTAATAAATTAATTTGCCTGTTAAACAAATTATTTTGTTAGTGGCATAATGACCTATGTAGGTCTACCAGATTATTAACCCTGCAAAAAACAGTTCAGGAGTTCATGAACAATCAATGAACAGTTCATGAATGTCAAATGACCCCAATTTTCATGAACTGTTCATGATCTCCTGGACTGTTTTTCGCAGGGAATTAGCATCACTGTACTTAAATATGACTTGATTAACTCTTTGCTGATATCTTAGCAATTTGATATTGTCAAAAAACAGCTAAAACGGAGGATAAAAAATTCAATTATATAGGCCTAGGCCTAGAAATTCATTCATGTTTTGACCATGCACAAATGCAGCTTCTCTTACTTGGGGATCGGGATACTGCCTGGGACACTCGCAAAGCTAGAACAAACTCGCCTGCAGCTCATTTACTCATTATACTCGTTTCTCCCAACATCACTTATGCAATAATTTTGTGATGAATCTTAAGTAATGAACTATTAATCAGGGGACATTGATCTAATGCAACTTTAATTTATTGCAACTTTCTGACTTTCAGGAGCGTATGCTGGAAGCTAACATGGAAAGTGAGGATAGAGTTGAAAACAGACGATTTTTGAGGAGATTACAACAAGAGACAAAAGAGAGAGAAATGGAGGAATCTATTATCAAGGTAAGTCCAAACATGGTAGAAACATTTATAATATGACTAGCAATGTCTTACGGTACCCGGTCAATTTTGGCTGAACTAAAACCTTCCGAGGGTACCTTTGACGTGAAATGAAATTGGAGAACAAGTGAATTTCAATACCAAACAATAGAAACGCGAAGCAAAAAGGCATGTCATAGCATGCCGGCTCCAAAAAGCGAAACAAATCAATGTGTGAAATGACATTTTCTTTTAGTACACAAAGCAAAGGGAAACTTTGAATAAACAAAGCCCGTTAAGTACAATTATTTGCAATTATCTATAATATGATATGCTATTTGATTCATTTGGTTTTGAAATAGCGGAGTAAAGCACGAAAAACCATCGCAAACACACATACACAAAGACATTCGCATTTATTTAGGTATAATGTTGTAGAACATATATATTACCTCATATCATCTATTGCTGTGGAACTCGGGGTAGAGTAAACTAATATAGGAACCACAAAGATATAAAAATTGACCACTGTAGACAGGTTACCACATGTACTGAAGTGGCTCCTATAGACAGGTGACCTCTATAGTATGAATATTTTGCCTGCATCTAGACTGCGTAGCCTACAATTCGTATTCCAACTCAACAGTAGAATTAATCTAATATAAACATAAGCTACCACTGATCTACAGGCGTACTGTTCATGAACTTTCAGGCAATTTCACGTTCATGAATCAGTTCATTAACCCCGGTTCATGAAGTGTTCATGAACTCTTTGTGAATGTTCATGAACTGTTCATGAACTCATGAATTTTTTTTCGAAGGGGTTGTTTGCCTGCAATTTAATGAATGATGATTAATTTTTAATTCAAGGCCGAAGAACGTCGACTCTTGAAGGAACAACACAGAGAACAAGAGGATCGTCTTGCGAAGGTAAAATGTACCAAACAGGCTGGTTGTATAGATACTAACTTTGCAATATTTATGGGACTCTTCTGTCCTCTATAAAAACAGGTCATGAACAGTTCAGGAAAATATCAAGGAAAAACAGGCAATTTGACATTCATGAGCTAGTTCATGAATTGTTCATCGATAGTTTAGGAGGTTCACGAGTGTTTATGTAGTTCATGAAATCAACAAATTTTCTTGCATTGGATTATGCTAATAGGATGCCACATCCGATATTTAAACTGCAATGTCAGAGTTATATTGACGTAAATCTTGATTTATATTTTTTCAAGGAACTTGAAGCAATGAAGTTAGAATCTCAACGTGAGGAAAAATATAAACAGCAAATCCGTGAAAATAGGTAAATCTGTTTTCATTGCTCTAACTTTAGGCTACTCTATTTAGAACTGCTCAGACATTGTAAATTATGGGAATACCTACTGCGGTATGGAAATTTACATTTCAACGAAGCGACAGAAACTTTAGACTTTGTGTAGGATGTAGTTATGATATTGTTTATGGTGACATGTCTTCCTGGTCTTAGTTGTATATCTGTGTGAAGTGTTGTAGTTACTATGTGTTGAATATGTGATGCTATGTAGTATTGTGCATGTTTTTCATGTGATTGTATTTTTTGAGTGCATGTGATGCCATGTGAAAATTAATGATATATTATAATGGGTGCTTCGTATTGTCATGTGATTAATAACTGTATATGTATTTTGAATGCCTGTTGTTTCGCTCTCTTGCTGGTCGATCATTGCTGTGTGCAGTAATCAAGTTATAACGTGAAATTAACTGCGTGTTTTCTGTCTCCTCCATGCCGACCCTATAAGAATCTTACACTTTGATCGGAAGTCAAATCAATAGATCCTTTGCATTACATCAGCAGTTTCATTTCCTATTCTATTTCCTCATCATAATCCTTGCCAAAATAATTATTTTATATATTTAGGCCTACATTGTAGCAAACTTTCATATGGAGCCGTTATCAGTGTAATTACATTTATATTATTTCTCGGACTTGTAAAGCGCCTAGAACATAGTGCTATATAAATGAGCCTTATTATTTATCATTTATTGTTTTTATTATTATTATTATTATTATACGGTAATATATCATGACACGGAATATAAATTTCCGAAAATTTCATGAGGAATACGGCTTTTCATGAACTTCATGAACAGTTCATAAACATTTTTTGTAGGTTCATGAACTGTCCATGGACAGTCATGTAGCCTACAGTTCATGAACAGTGAACATGAACTGGTTCAAGAATGTAAAATTGCTTAAGAGTTCATGAGCAGTTATAAACTTTTGAGCAATTTCATGTTCATGGACTCATGAACTTTTTTTCACAGGGGTATTGCTGAGTCATAGTGTTATGCCGCGGATCTTTATATTGCAATTATGCCTAGATCTTTCCATCCACAACGACTGACACCAAAACCATAATAGAAAATGGGAATTTTCACACATCTTCTTGCATTTTCACAAAAATTTAATGTTGTGGATATGTATATTTTCAAATTTGTTATGGCTTCAAAAATTTATGTGTTCACATTTTTTAATTTTTCATTGTACTATCGCAACATTTTCATTGCTATATGTTATTTGAATTATTGTAGTAAAATAATGATACTACATTGCAATAATGATAACCCAGTAGCCATTCGATATAGAATTATTTGTTATAGGCTACCTACATAACCTACAAATTCTTTCTCTTTGGTATGTAATAGTGTTGAATTACGTGAGTTGGAGGCAAAGTTGCGTGCAGGCTACATGAACAGAGAACGCGCCGCTCAAGTTGCTGAAAAGAAAGAAAGAGAAATTGATTCCAAGGTACTATATTAATTACTAATTACTTTGTAATTAAAAAAAAATGTAGTCTACATATCGGTAATGACCTAAGCTGGATGGTATTTGCTGATTTCTATTTTCATGGCCTTTAGCAACTTTTTTGATTGGTTGCTTCCCAATCGTGTAACATAAATTAAATTGATTATTTCCTCCAAGAGCGAAAAATAAGTTGTTATTCACCGCTCCCCTGTAGCAACAAAATTCTTCTGTGGAATTGCCGGTATAGCAATCAACAAAGTACACAACGATTCTCCAATCTTTCATTCGTTGCAATTGAGAAATTAATTGAAAATAAGGACCTTTTAGACCTTCAGGGAAATAAAACTCACTATAACTCCCTCTGCATAATAAATTAGTGTTTACTATCGCTTACATATTCCAATGTATTGGCTTACATTAAAATGTTATTAATTAAATGCTTACTGTTTTCCTTCTAGGTTCGGGAAGCTGAAATCGCCCAAGAAATGGAAAAGCAATATTCAAAAGCTGTAGCTATGGAAACTGAAAGAGAACAAAAACGATGGCAAGAAAGTGTCCGTTACCAAGAACAACTCGAAAGGCAACTTCAAGAACAGGAACTAAAAAAACAACAACAATACGAAGAATTCTTGAAAGAAAAACTCATGATCGACGAGATTGTCAGAAAGATCTACGAGGAGGATCAAAGGTAGGTAGAACCTAATCTATATTTTGAGGTGCAATGCATGTATCTCTGTAAAGGCTTTAGATGGTTGATTTTAATGAATAACAGCCTACTTTTCTTATATTACTGAATTGGCTGCTATGGACAGGTGGCTTCTACTTAGAGGTGGTCATTTTAACAGGTTTAATATTAAGTTTTTGTAATGTGACTTGTACTAAAATCCTGAAAGAGATAAATCTCCCGCAAAAGTAATAATTTGTTCGATAATCTAATCACTAACTGTTATTGTCAGATTGCAACTCACATCTTCTTGTTTTTCTATTTTCAACAATTTGAAATTAAACATTTTATTTCAGAGAAATCGAAGAGCGCCTAAGAAAACAAAAAGCTACTCAAGAATATGTTGGAGAATTTATGTCCAAAAGAGAGGAGGTATCCATAGGCTACATGCTATTACCTTGAAACCATCTGGTTGCGCTGTGTTGAACAGTAGATTGCAGGCTACTTAATTGAGACGGTATCGCCCTACTGGATACCATTCTTCGATTTCTAGAAGAGTGACTCTTTTCGCTGAGAGCAATGATTTAAATGCTCTTTATTGATCTCAGCCGCTACTTCAGACCAAATTTCAGGGCAGATAGGTCTCCTCACTGTATGCAGCTATTCACAATGCAATTCCCTTTGAACCGTTTCATCAGTCATCAGAAGATCGTTTTCATTTGATGTTTCAGATATAAAATCAAGGCTGAGTTGACCTTCGGGAGATTCAAACCACATTCGATCAGATATGATCAGATCTGAAGTTCGGTTGCTCTGCCATCTGAGCTAATCCTCCCTTTTTTGTTGAATGATTAAACTCTAAACTCAGTTTATCTTTTGTTGTTCAGTGGAAGAAAGAGGAACGGCGTGTTATGGAAGAGGAAAACCGTCGCATTCTTGAATTCGCTAAATTACAACAACGGAGAGAAGAGGATAGGATGGAGAAGAAGAAAGCTAAAGAAGAAGCCATGTCATCAGTTCAACAACAGGTAAGTCACTGCAAAAAATGTTGATTAGTTCATGAAAAATTTGTTAACTTCATGAATAGTTCATTAAAAGTTATCGTCAGGAGGGTCCATGGTGGACTGTTCACGAGGCAGCTCATAATCGTGAAACTGGCATGATTTTAATGAACAGAACACTCCGATATCATTTCATGAACTGTTCAGAATTAATGGAAAATAGAATGTTTTTAATTGTAGTTTGTGTTTGTAGCTTGAGTTTTTGACTCAACTTGACTCTCATGCCTGTAAAACTCAACAACCAATATTTATTTGTCACATGAAATCTGTTGAAATTAATTTTCTATATTGCGCCTGGTCTATGTGATATACATTTTATGATCTTATTGCTTTGTTAAAATAAGAACTACTCGAGAAATAAAAAAGTAAAATCATATTAAAAATAATATCATGTTTTTTCTCATGGTAAAACACAAATTCGACTGTTTAATAAAAGAGATGGTATTCATTTCAAAAATTAAACCGTCGTTTCAAGTCCCTACCCCTGTGAAACGAGTTCATGAACGGTTCATGAACGGTTCTTCAGTTCTTGAACGGTTCATGAACGGTTCATGAACGGTTCATGAATGGAGTTCATGAACACAATGTTCATGAACATGTTCATGAACTGGTTCATGAAATATTCATGATAAAAATCTTCCTCTAAAGTTCATGAACGGTTCATGAACGGCTCATGTGTAGAGTCGGATAAATACATAAAGAATACAACGTTAGTAATATAACAACATCAAGTATAATTCAGATCCGCTTCAAAACTCTTCTGTCTCACATCTCTTGATCCTCTTACTTATACATTCTATCACGAGGCTGGCCTCTAACTCATGCTAAACCAACACTCGCTTCTTCTTCAAAAGTTTATTAATTTTAGTTATTAATTATGTATAATTATATGAAGTATTTAAATCAAATTATCGAATAAATATGTAACAGCAAGAAGTATTTAATTATAAGAAGAACAACGTTAACGACACCTGATTAATGTGTAGAAGGATCGGATGGATCAAAACGCACAGGCGGTTTACTAACTCGTCCAGATCGTGTATGTACATTATCATTATTATTAAATCTTGAGGTTGGTCTCACATGAGACCTAGCCCTCACAAGTTGCTGACCGGAATCTGTTGAAATTGTTGTACGGTCTTCAGACGAACTTACTGCAATACCACGGACGTTATTGTTACCATGTCTAAATAAAACTCTTTCCCCGTCATTGGGAATAGGTACATTACTAATATTATTACCGCTATCGTGATATTTTTTCATTGCTAACTTAGCTTTTAATTGACTATCTACATTTACAGCTTTTGATGAAAATAAAGCAGGAATTGCCGTTATAGGACGTCGACCTGTCAAAGCATGCAAAGGCGATGTACCGATCATACGATGATGAGAAGTACGCATAATAAATAAAACGTGACGTAAACGTTGGTTATTACTAAGATCGTCACAACGAGACCATCGTCTTTTAAAAGTCCGGTGAAAACGTTCAACCATCCCATTAGATCTGGGGTATCGCGGGGCCGAGTGTCGAATTGTAACGCCCCATGATGACAAAAATGACTTAAACTTCTTAGACGTAAACTGCGATCCGTTATCAGACATGATCTCTAAACACGGACCATGAGAACAAAATACAGATTCTAAAGCATCTAAAATATCAGGCGTTTTCTCACGTTTTATAGAAAACACTTCAGGGTAACGAGACCCATAATCAACAATACTTAAATATGGTTTACCATCTACATGGAAAATATCCATGGCTAAAGTGTGCCACGGCGGTAATACATCAGATGGCTTTAACTCAGTATTAGGCCACCGTTCATCGAATTCTTTACATTGTTCACAATGTTCAATAATAGTTTTTACTTCTTTGGTCAAACCAGGCCACCATACTGATGATAAATTAGACAATGTAGATTTTAAGCCAACATGACTGTCGTGCGCAGAATAAATAACACGTTCACGTAAGGTAGATGGAATGACAATCTGTGAACCTCTTAGCAGTAAACGTGGCTGTGAAGAAACAGATAATGAATAACGTTCTTTAAAATAACAATCCAAATTTTCAGGTAAGTTAGACCAATTACTAGTCTCTAAACAATTGATAACTAACGACAACGCATTACTTGCAGCTGTTTCGCGGGAAACTTCTTTTATAGACACAAATTCAGGAGTAAGAAATTGTGTAGCGTCATCAAGAACAACTGATGCAATTTCACTATAATCTTTAGTAGACAATTCAGTGGTGTCATCCGCAATAGGTGAACGAGATAAAGTATCTGCTAATGTATTCATCTGTTCACGGGCCGGTTTATAACAAATAGTGCCCCCAAAAGAAGCTAATCTCATTAACATACGCTGTAAACGAGGGGCAACATCGTCAAATGGTTTTTTCCAAATAGACTCTAAAGGTTTATGGTCAGTCCAAAATTGTACAGGACCACCCAAAATAAATTGTCGGAAACGAGTAGCACCAAACACAATAGATAATAGTTCACGCTCCATCTGCGAGTATTTCTGCTCAGTGGAGGTGAGGGATCGACTAGCGCACAAAACAGGCTTCCATTCATTGTTATGCAATTGCATGAGCACAGCTCCTAATCCATGTGGACTTGCATCGGACAAAACAGCAGTAGTAGCATTACAATCATAAAATGCAAACGAAGTAGTTGCAGCACATCGTAAATCATCCTTCATTTTATCCCAACAATTATCAATAGCGCTCTGATCATATGAGCCCTTCAATATATCTCGTATGGCTTTTAAATTGTTAGATAATGAAGGTAAAAATTTTTGCAAGTAGTTTAACATACCTAACAAACGACGCGCTTCTGTGACAGACTTTGGTGGTTGTAATGCCAAAGCTTCAGTAATTTTTGTAAGATCTGGAGCCAGACCAGCAGCAGAAATTGTATGACCAAGATAAAGCAACTGTTCTTGCGCAAATTTACATTTCTTTTTATTTAATTTTGCCCCAATGGATTTTAAACGTCGTAAAACAGCATTTAGACGAGCGTCATGTTCAGTACGGTCTTTGCCAAATATAATTATATCGTCGATATAAACTAGACATCCAGGAAGATCAACTAAATGATCTGACATAACTCTTTGAAACAATTCAGGAGCAGAGCTCACACCAAAAGGTAAACGTTTAAATTTATAATTTCCAATATGAGTTGAGATTGTAGTTAATTCCGAAGAATCCGCATCGAGTTTGATTTGATGAAACCCGGACTCTAAATCCAAACAGGAAAAGTATTTGGAACCAGACATCTTAGCGAAAAATGAATCAGCGTTTGGAATGGCATAACGTTCTCGTTGAACAGCTTCGTTTAAACGTCTAAAATCGCCGCAAAGACGTACATTTCCATTTTTTCGCCAAGCGACAACAATCGGCGATAACCATTTACTAGGGCCAGTCACTCTCTCCAATATATCAGCTTTAACCATCTTTTCTATTTCTTTTTCAACTGGTTTATGTAATCTGAAAGCAAGCTTTCGTGCACCTTGAACAATAGGTGTAACATTAGATTTAACATTAATTGTTGCAACACCAATATTTCCTAGCGTTTCATCGACAGCACTTACGCTGACATCGTATGCTTCAGGTAATTGTAACGGCTGTCCTCCTAATAATAAATAGTCGGAATAACTCAACAGAGGACATTTTAATTTCTTTATACATTTAGCCTTGATCAAAATTGCCTTGTCGCTTGATGAGGCCGACACTTTGATTTTTCCTTCAGCAATAATAGGTATCTTTTTACTATTCCATGGTTTCACAAAAGTGTCAGTAAGCATTTTAAATTCTTGACCTTTCTTTAAATATTCTACAGGTAACATCGTTGCCGTACTTCCAGGATCGATTAAAAATTTCAAAGGGTCTCCGTTTACAAACAAATGTACATAAGCACGCTCACCTGGCTGAGCGGAAGTTAATGCAAAAGAAATTTCCGACTCATTCGATGATGAGGTGTTATCCTCATTGTCAAGAGCAGCGCTTTTATCAGAGCGATGTGATTTACGCCTGACAGATACTTTATGCTGTGATGGCGTCCTTGTCTTGTTAACACTGTCATTCGCATATTTACTACGCTGACAAACGCTGTGAAAATGATTACGAAGTCCACATGATGAACATGATTTCCCATATGCAGGACAGCGTCCAACAGCGTGCGATCGTCCACAATATTTGCATGAATCGATAATCTTTGTATTATTTGCAGTTGTAGCGGCGATAATCTCTGTTTTAACAGCATCTGATCTATTAACAGTTTCATAACTTGAGACTAATTTTGTACATTCGTCAATAGTTAAAGAGTCAAAATCCTGTTGCAATAATAATCGTTTTGCGTCTTCGTTTCGGACACCACGAACCAACAAATCCCGCATTAACATATCTCCGGTTAGGGTGCGGTCAGTGTAACCAGTCTCATCATATAAATTTCTCAATTGTTGTAAGTATTCATGTATTGGCTCGTCTTCACTTTGACGACAATCAAATAACTTACAACGGTAATCCAAATGTCGTCTCTGTGGTTTCAGGATCTTAGTTATTCCTTTGAGGACATTAGTGACAGTTTCCGTGTTGTCGGCCAAATTAAACGTACAGTTTTTCTTGGTAAATTGCCGGAACTCTTCGCCTGCAATGTTGTAGAGAATAGCAAGCTTCTTTGCTTCTGATTGCAGTGCTAAATCGGTGGCAGTCATATAGGTTTGGAAACCGAATTTCCACTTCGTAAATCGGTCATATGCATCACGTTGACCAGGATTGAATTCAGGCGGAAGACGCCCACGAAAAGTTGCCATAACGTAAAAATATGGTTGATTATATATGCATGAAAAAAAAAATATATAAATCTATCCACTGTGCCAATGTAGAGTCGGATAAATACATAAAGAATACAACGTTAGTAATATAACAACATCAAGTATAATTCAGATCCGCTTCAAAACTCTTCTGTCTCACATCTCTTGATCCTCTTACTTATACATTCTATCACGAGGCTGGCCTCTAACTCATGCTAAACCAACACATGAACTGTTCATGAACGGAGTTCATGAATACAATGTTCATGAACGCGTTAATGAACTGGTATATGAAATTTTAATATTAAAAATATTACTCTCAAGTTTATGAACGGTTCATGAACGTGTTCATGAACTGGTTCATGAAATGAATAATAAAACTATTCTTCTCAAGTTTATGAAAATTTCATGAACGGTTCATGAAATAATCATAATAAAGCTACACCTCTCAAGTTCATGAACTGTTCTTAATTTCCTAATTATGGCATCACATTGGTAGTACAGTGTTGGGATTTCTAGCCATGTGCACCACTTGATAACATTTTTTTTTTTAAAAATGATAGTTTGATATATATCAAACCGGGATATCAAACCTTTTTTGTACAGCTGTAAGTGTTTAAATAGTCAATTTTATTTATTCTTTTATTTTGTATTATTATATTATTATCCTTTGTATATTGTATTAAATTAGCCCTTATAAATAGTCCTATAATGAATTTTACTCTTTTAACTTGAAAATGATTGCATGATGCGATCGAAACATGGTTAATTACTATGAATAAAAATTTGATTTTTTTTATTAAATCAACACCAAAGAAGCTTTTTATAATAATAATAGCATATTGTTGCGCATATAAGTCAACACTGTGTATAATTAGACTTGATTTTCAAGTGTTGAACTCTCGACTTATATGCGCACCAATACGATATGACATCTTTAATGGGGAAATACCATTTTTTCAATTGCTTTGTAATCATCATCATGATAATCATTGTTAACCTATTTTTTTATTTTTTATTTTTTCATTTATCATTTTACAACAAACCGGGTAAGCTAGTAGCTTTTTTTCTCTGAGGTGGTTGGTTATTGTTTACTGTGTTTTTGTAATACAAGTTCATTGTAATTTCAATTAGATGTATATTGACTACTATTCAGTCATTCGTTCCCACGCAAACAAGCTTATGTGGTTGTATTTATGGTAACAGGTAAACTACGAAGTAAAAGAGAATACACACATACGCATATTATTATTAACTTTGATTTTTTTTTCTGTTGTTGTATTTAGTTGCTCACTAAACTTGGACGTGATAAAGAAACGAAGGAAGAGATGGAGAGGTATCAATCTGCTAATTGGCTTACCACCATGATACTTTATCTGCTAACCTTTAGATTTCCGCATGCAAAGTATTTATGATTGTATGTTGTGTCTGGGATGGTACTGCTAGAGGATACAGAAAAGCTATCCTGTTCTTGACTTGCAGCCTATGGTAAAGCCTTAGTGTAGTGGTTATAGTGATGGGCCTCAGCCCGCAGGGTATTGGGTTCAATCCCTGGCAGAAACACTATTAGTTGGCGCCAGAAAAGGCATCTGGCTATGAAACACACACATATTTCAAGTGCTAACTATTTAATCAGCCTGTTGAAACAATTTACTAGCTTATGGACTGGTTTATGAAAAAATAATAAATGCGATAAGAAAAATACTTTCCTGGGGTAGTAGTTTGTCAACAGTGTTGAAAATGGTTTATGAACTCACATTGTTATTCTTGTGATACAGTCTTGTGCAAATACAATAAAAACCCTGTGAAAAAGGTCCATGAACTGCTCATGGACATTTTTTTGTTGGTCTATGAACAATCACAAGCAGTTAATGAGCGTGAAATTGTTCAAACGTTTATGAACATTTCATGAACTTTTGGGCAATTTGACATTCATGAACTCATGAATTTGTTTTCCTACTGCCAGTCATTAGATGTAGAGAAATTGTATGTTTACTGTTGTACAGTAGTTGACTAATTAAGTGTGTTAACGTATGTGCTATGTGATCTTGAGATCAGGTAGGGATGTGTGATTTGTTTGTTTAAATATATTGCGTGTTGTCCCTTCCAGTGATCGTAGCCTTAATGTAATATAAACTTGTAAGATCTGCCAACTGTCTGCGGTATGGCATGTCAGCGGTGCTCGTGTTTGTTTTAATATAAAGATTGTTTGAAGTCAAGTGAACGGACTCGCGTTTTGAGTTCTTCAAGAGAACAGTTTTATATGATAATTACTCGAATCAATTACTGCGTCTTTCATGTCTCCCTCACATCGACCATAATCTTACAGAAAGTAACCGATGTACAATTTGAAACATCTACGACTTATTCACAATATTGAAATGTGAAAATGCCATCAAAACGCCATGAAATTTCATCCTTTTTTCATGGTCTTTGTTTCAGTAGTGTGTTGAGGTTTTTCATTTTATTTTAGAATTCTCATGGAGTTATACATGGAAGAACAAGAGGAAAAAGAAAGACAACGCGAAAAGGTAACAACAAAACTTTCATAGATGACTTTATGCATTTGCAAATTTAATTTACTAATACCTTATTTCCTACCTATCATTGCAATTTGAAGTCAATATTTAAAAAGTGTTTTTCTTTCCTGAATCCTGAAATTTTGTTATTTAACCTTTAATTGGATTATCAAAAAATTCACTTATGTATTAATTCGATTGAATTATTTTCATTTTTATATAAATTAAATTTATTTTATTTGTTTTCTTTCCAATTTACTCTAGTTTTCGAGTTCACTTAGTTTCCAAGTTTTTAGACTTTGTCAAACCCAGCATCATGTAGGAACTAAGGAAGAGTGTTCTACACATCCACTTCTATATACAGTCAAAGCTGCTATAACAGTCACCTCTATACAGCGACCACCTGTCTCTAGTGGTCACTCTTGCAATGTCTAAAATAGTATTTTCTATTGAACCAAACCTGTATATAAAGGTCACCTGTCTATAGTGGTCAATTTATCTACCTCTCGTAGCTTGCTGTTATATACAGGTTTCACTGTATAACTTTTTTTGTGTTTTATGATATGATATAAGAAAATCCTCTGTTAAACCATTTAATCATCTTTAACTTGGTCCAATTTTCATGAACTGTTCATGATTTTCAATAAAGTTCAGGAACTTTTGTTTATTAATGTTAAACGGCCCAATTTTCGTGAACTTTTTGTGAACTGTTCAAGTGTTCATGAACATTCATGAAAGTGTGTAAATTTCATGAACTCAACAAATTTTTTCTCATTGGAAATGTATAAATTTTAAATTTATACGGATTTGTTAGTTAGTTACCTGGATGTAAATTTGATTCTTTGAACGTATTTGATATTACAGGAATTATTGGAACTCAAAATTCGACAGAAGCTTGAATTACAGCAAACAAATCGTGAGCAAATTAATATGAAAACTAGAAAGCTACAAGCAGAGAAAGACGAAGAAGAAGACTTCAGGAAACAGGTAATTTATAACACATGCCTTTGTTCTCCTAAGAGAGCTCAATTAGTTCATCAAAATTAGTGATGTGTTCGATTTGTTGACTAATCGATTCCTTGATCAGAAATTTGAACAATAAAATACCAATAAAATAATGAAAAAGATTCAATATTGATTTGATAAGTAAAAACGGACAATGATGAAGTCACAGACGGAGGCTGCTAAAGTGAATTGTGACGTGAAAACTTACATAAGCAATCAAGGGTATTGTTCTATTGTTTACATGCAGGTGCCGCCAAATAAAATATTATGTAATCATTGGTCTCGAATATAAGACGAGGTTGTGTTTTAGACTATTTTTCTTGAAAAAAAGGTTGACTTATACTCGCACTAATACGGTACTTTATTATTAACATTGTGTCCTGATCTTTCAGAATATCATGGAAATATGTTCTGCGCTACCAAGAGGATACTCCTTAACAAAATTTTTTTTCGACATTTATAATAATTATAATAATAATGTTAATTGTGATCTTAACAGTCTTGTACTTAATCGTAAAGTTTCTAAATCCATTTTTGACTGTATTGTGTGTAAATGTAATTGAACGTAAGTGGAACGGGTTGTTCAATTGAACAACAGCGTCATGACTGGACGTATTGATAATCGTGTGATACTAAGCTCTACTGCAGAACTTTATTTTTGCCAACAGCAAAATACAGATGAGATTCCTCAATATTGAATAAATGATGTTTTCTAACATGGTTGTCTCATAGCCATAGATGTAAATCATGCAATAGTTACTCTGCAGGCCTACAGTTTAAGGATGTTTCTGGACATTTTCTAGCCTGAGATTTTCTAACGTTGATTTATTTTCAATTGCAGATGATGGAGAAATTTGCAGAAGATGATCGCATTGAGCAGATGAATGCGCAACGTCGCCGTATGAAACAATTGGAGCATAAGAGAGCAGTTGAACGTCTGATTGAAGAAAGACGAAGACAACACGAGCAAGATAAGGTTTGAAAAACTAACATTACATTAATATAACTATCTATGCTAACATTCAGTTAGTTCATGAATTGATCACAACACCTGAAATCCTGAATACCATCCATGAATGGTTTATAAAAAACAATCCATTTAATGTTTCAGAGTGCTTGTGAGTTGTTCATTACTATTCATAAATTCTTGACATATTTCACAGGTGAAAAATAGGATTGACTCATAGAAAATTGAAACTCTAATTTTTACCTTAATTTGTCGTGCTAAGTGCCTTGCTCATTTTTTCAATTTTTCTTTTCGATAAACGGACAAGTATTATTTAAGAATTAATCATTTGATATAATTAGAGTGAACGGAGAATGAAAATTAAATGATGTCATACTGTAAAAATTCCTATCACGACAAGTGGATGTGATATGATCACAACAGCTATCGAGCAATTTGTCCATAACAACAACACCATGTTTGAATAAGTTTTGTTCTTATGAACGAATGCTCAATAACAGCTTGTCGTGATCTTATTGTGGTGACAGGAATTTCTACAGTATGACGTCATTTAACTTTGAGTCTCTGTTTTTCAAGATTTGAAAAAATTCTCACTTTTCAAATGCTTATTTCTCAAAAACACTTATCCGTTTATCGAAAAAAAACTTTGCAAAATAATCAAGACACTTTGTACAACAATTTGAGGTAAAAAATTAAGAGTTCTAATTTTCTATGAGTCAACCCTTAGTCGTCACTATCATCATCATGCATTGTAGATCATCATTTCCACGACAGCCTGTATACTTATTATAACCAGATGTATACTGATGTTGTTGTTGTTGTTTTTTTTATTTTAGGAACGTGAATTAGAAGAGCAACATGAGCTAATCAGAATGGAGAAATTCCGCCGCGAAATTATTGAAGAAGAAAGACAACGCATGTTAAAAGAACATGCATCTAAGTTACTTGGATACCTACCAAAGGTGAATTAATTGAACTCAACTTTTAAGTAGCCTACTTTAACTGCAGAAGTGTGGATTTGAGAATTTTTTTTGAAGTCAAAATGCGTATTGGCTATTTGCCTATTTATGAGTTTTGGATATTGGTATTGATTAACTCTTGACCCTAATTTCGTGACATAATTATAACGTTTCCCGATATCATTTGTTGTGCGTTGACAACAACTTGACCCCAGACAATCATCCACAGTGAAAAGGTTTTATTGAATCAACCCTGTATTTAAAGACCACCTGTTTGTAATGATCAATTTATCCACTATATGTGTTTTAAAACAATCTCCAAGGCACAGTCCTATCCATAAATCACAGGAAAATGATTTTTGGGATAGTTTAGCATTTTAGTATCATTTTAGTGCTTTGTTTGGATCGACTTATTAAATGTTTACTGTTATTTCAAATGCAGCTTCATTTTTTTCAGGGTGTTTTGCGAAATGAAGATGATTTGAATATGTTTGATGACCAATTTAAACAAGTTTACTCCCGCCGACCAGATAATGAATTTGATGACGATAGCTCGTATTAGAGTTTTGATATGTTTGCTGCACTGTTTAAAATGTATCATACTGTACTATATTTGTAAATTATATTATCAATTATATATGATGAAAATAAATAGGCTAGCTATAGAATTTGTTTGACGTTTGAGTTGAATTGTACCTCGATAATTATAATATTACTGTGCGATGGTTGCATGGGATAATAATTGTTTTGCTTTTTATTTCTTTTTCCACCTGTATCTTATCTCCTGTTTAGGCTATGTAAGCGAGCGATGTAAGTATTGAACTTGTACTTGTCCGTCAATAGCTTAAAGTTGGCAAAATAACTATCTACATTCAATTTAGCACATAAAAATTATTGGGTAATAAAATATATTGATTCTCAATTGAATAACAGTGAAATTGTTTCAAAGCCATTGTAGGGTCACTACACAGTATTAGAAATTCGTCAGGTTATCATTTATTTTTGAAACATTTTAATTTGAACTCATTAAAACTTTGTGTTGTTCTTCAATTTTCACGTGTACTCTTATTTTCGCGCGCATTGTTCAAAATTCATTGACCCTGTCGTGATAGAATCATATTCACGTGACTGGTTATTGTCCAATAAGGGCGGCACATGAAGGATTGTTCATACTTTTCAAGATAGAAGTCCACTTCTCGTATTACACAACTCTTTGATTTTGATCAAAAGAAAGAAACATAGGCCCACATTGGCACAGGCTCTCTTTCAGGATTAAAATTCGACAGTTGGCAGAAACAATCTAAAAGAAATATGTATGTCAACACCATCAGATCCCTTTGCAATACGTCGCTTCTTTTGTGTATACGTTATTAAAATTCAAGATGGATCCGAAAGATCTATACTGTAAGGTAAGAAGCGATGAAAGACGAAAGTCTGATTATAAAATCTCTGCAAATGCAGGCCTCGGCATATATTCTGCTTGACCAACCACATAGCGGGTTACCCATTCAATATCGTGTATATTCCTTGAAGTAATGATGCCTAAGCTTAGTTGTATTTACTAGTAGGCCTAACGTTTTAATTGGTTATGTTTTCCCACAAACAATTGGTTAGTCCTACATGTTGGCTACACACGAAAACACAGTTTAGAAAACCCAAAAAAGCGGATTAAGTTTAGGTCACGTTAGCGTTTTAGTGACACATCAAATACAATCAAATTGGTCGTTAAGGACGCTTTAATACTGTTCTATATGTAATTGTATGCACAGCCCTTCAAGCAATGCACATATATTCTCCCCGATACACTCAATATTCCATCATTTTGAATCATAGATATCTTATCTAGTCAACTGCACGATTAAAAGAAGCTAGAAGTTTAATCATTTTTCTACCAGGTGTCTGTTTGCTGAACTTTGTGATCATTCATTGATAACAACACAATTTTAATCTATTTTAAAATTTTCATAAAAACACAATTTTGATTTTGTAATTCCACATTACCCAAATAACGTTTATTCTATTTTATTTTCAATTCAAATATGTAATTTTGATGACCATTTGCCTGCATTCTATGATTGTACAAAAAACCCGGTCTTTCCTTAAAGTGTTGATTGTAAATCTAGACTTTTTGTTTGACAAAATCTCTTTGTTTCAAAGTTTAATGAATGGGATGTTATTGTTAGAATTCTTTAGTCAATGAGGTGATAATAATGAGTCACATCAAAGTGCAATGTTTATGTTCTTGTCTTAAACAAACATCGACTGGCAAGCTCACTCCTGTAAAACCAAAACCATAAAAAAATCCTGAAATTTAATTTTGTTTTCAAGGCATTTTATTATTGTGAATATGGATGTTTTCATGGTTTTCAAATTGTTTCATAGCTTAAAAAATTGTGGTTTTCACTTTTTTATACATTTTCATTGTGTTTTCACAACACTTTCATGGCATCTTCATGGTTTTGGTGTTAGTAATGGAGTAGGCTACTGGCAAGTGCCTATGACTGAGCCATCCAACATTAAGTTGAGCTACTTTTTTACGTTTTGACTCAAACTTTGTAGACAGCATATTAATATATAATAGATATTGCTCAGCTCAATGCAAATGATACAATTACAACCCTTGATTTTTCCCTCATTCCTCTCCTCGGAATTTGCTCCAATTTAGCATGCAAAGTAGCACAGCAACTTGCTAAAGGAAACCCACAAATTTTGTTGTCAAAATCCAGAATAATAACAAACAACATCCCGAAATTTGGAAAAGCAATGAAATTATCACAACATAGGCCTATAGGCCCATGTATAATCTACCACTCATTTCTATTTCTAATAAATTGAAATAAGTGTGGCTCTTTGGGTATTTTGTTTGATAGGCCTACTAGCAATCAGTCCATCGCTGAGCTAATTTCGGTTGATTTAGTTTTACAATGAAACAACTGATTGGTCAAAGTTTCAAGTAGCCTGCTTACCAGCCCCAAGGTCTGTTTCTGAAACCATAGGGTCTGTGGAGTAATGTGTGATTTTCCGCCTATTGAAAATAGCACCTACATAAACTTGGTAAATTATTCACACCCTGATGAAAACATCAATTTTTATCAAATCACATCTCTTCGTCAAATACGTCATAGTTATGAGCCGCCATAGTGATCTTAATGATGATTTGACGTAATGCATAAATTATATCCCAAGCTCATGGGAACTTGCTGGGTTGAAAATCACACTTTAGTTCACAAACCCTATCAGTTCAGAAAAAACCTCGGAATTGGTAGGCCCCTATGCACAGAGCCATCTATTTACAAGAGTTGGGACACGCTTTCATGTGCCGCTATCGTCTCCAATTGGACAGATGCCAGTCATGTGATATTTGGATGACATCTTTGTTCTTTTGAAAACAGGTTCTCAATCATTTCAAGTGAAACGCGCGAAAAAATACAATACAATATGGCTGAAAAAACACACAACATTCTCCTGCACATGCGCACTGTTAAAAACGTGCTCGGGTCCAGGCAAAAAGATACAAAAATGGCAGAAGTGTCCTAACTCTTGTAAATAGATGGCTCTGGGTAGGCCCCTATGCAGACTAAGTTTGAAGCTAGTAAGATCTGATAAGAAACAACGGAGATTTCGATATTCTAATACGTTTATTTCATAACTACCATATTAAATTTTTTCTCGGACCACTTAAAAATAATTGGGATTGCCAAAACTTAGCCTGCGTACCAGCCCCTAGGTTTTTTCTGAAACCATAGGGTCTGTGAACTAATGTGTGATTTTCAGCCCAACAAGTTCTCATGAATTTGAAATATAATTTATGCATTACGTTGAGATCATTGTCGCGGCTGATAACTATGACGTGTTTGACAGAGAGTTGTGATTTTATGACAATTGATGTTTTGTGACAGTGTGTGAATTGGAGTGTGAATAATTTACTAAATTTATATAGGTGCTATTTTCAATGGGCTGAGAATCACACATTAGTTCACAGACCCTATGGTTTTAGAAATAAACCTCGGGGCTGGTACGCAAGCTAGCCAAAACTTTGCTTGAATGCTTCTGAAAAATAATTATAAACATACACATATGTTGTAAATTCAATCTGTAGTAAAGAATATAAAATAGGAGACGGCAATATCCTAATGACACTAGGTAGTTCTTCTAGATGTTTATAACATTTGATCAAGCTGCCAGCCATGCTACCAAGCTCAGCACATGCTTGCTCCATGTCAAATAGTACAACTAATATAGTAGCCTACTTATGTATATAAGAAACATGGGGTTTACATCTACTATAAAAACGTCAATGTATGTGTGTCTCTATCTACTGTATTCAAGATTCACGCTTCTCATGGTAAACGTATCAAATCCATACTTTCCGTGGAGTATCTTATAATTTTTTGCGGCAACATAGGCCATGTTTTATGTTCATAATTTCATATCTTTATATTCCTTCAATTGACGGTCCGAAGTTTATATTTTTCGTAGGATTTCTCTTGCGGCTCCATAGAAGGAACGAATTACATTGTCATGTTCGTCACGCAATATCTTTCACACCCAGCTGACCTTCAGTTGTAGGCCTACTGTTTATTTATCACTTGGGTAGCCTATATTTTTATTTTCAAATTTCACCCAGCGGAGCGGGTACTTCACTAGTTTTACATAAATACAAAGTTGACATAACATAATATAATAACATCTAAGTCACATATACGTTCATTAATGTAGGCCTACCAATTTATTATATCTTTAGGGTACTAGAGTTTGGTTCCCAGATAAAGAAAAAGTATGGGTTGGTGCTACTTTAACGCAAGATCTAAAAGATGATAAACTATCAATTGAATACACTGATGGAAAGGTATGATGGTATTCTCTGTTATAATTATGACAATGCAGTGTCAATTTGTTAACATGTGATCTTGCATTAAACTCATCCACTGATGAGCTCTGGTCTAGGTGCTTGGTTGGTGGGATATCTATTATATACTTTATGCTCTATATATTTTATCAGAGCCATCTATTTACAAGAGTTGGGACACTTCTGCCATTTTTGTATCTTTTTGCCTGGACCCGAGCACGTTTTTAACAGTGCGCATGTGCAGGAGAATGTTGTGTGTTTTTTTCAGCCATATTGTATTGCATTTTTTCGCGCATTTCACTTGAAATGATTGAGAACCTGTTTCCAAAAGAACAAAGATGGCATCCAAAAATCACGTGACTGGCATCTGTCCAATTGGAGACGATAGCGGCACATGAAAGCGTGTCCCAACTCTTGTAAATAGATGGCTCTGTATTTTATGCTTTCAATATGCTTTTATGCTCTACTGCTCTGTGTGCTTTCATGCTTTCAATATGCTATTGCTACTGACGAACCTGTCCAACTCCATCTATGGATCTCTGTCCAACCAAGCACCTGTCACACTGATAACCAATGGAATTAACTATCATTAATCAACTTACAATCATTAATAACACATGAACTTGCCTTAAATTGTATTGAATAGCGCAGAAGTAATTAATGTTAACTTCTGTTGTTTGTAACAGTGTTGAGGGAGAGTTAATAATAATAAATAATATTACATTTTACAGTCAATTAATGACCGAGAGTCATCTCGTAAGCACAAGTGCTTGTTTATTGGGGGAAATTAACAAATTAACATATGCAAATAATTACTAACGATAAACATGTGTGCACCGACAAGGAAACAAACCCAGGACTCCCGCACAAAGTGCGGACACTCATGTCATTGAGCTACCAGTGCACAAATTAATGGATTTTATGTCTGTATTTAGGCAGGGGTAGAAAGTGTTGAGGACTGACTGGGACCGGCTGTCGCAGGCGCAAATATTGGACAATGGAATTCCTTTAGGAACATTTTTTCTAATTTGAAAGTATTCTGAATCTATGAATAATTCATAAAGTTTATCAATGAAACCGAATAAGAGGTGCATAAGGATGAAACTAATAGCTCTAGGTATAAATACGGTAGGCTACGTTTAAATTGCTTGACCAGGAAAATTTTCAGTAAAATATTTGCAGGCATTTTCAAGGCAAAATTATGTGATCACAGACACTGAAATTTGGCCCTGGACTATCAAGGCTACTTCGCCTCTTGCTTTCTACTTTGCATTTCTGTAGCTTTTCTTTGTCGTTCAGTGTTTGTGTATTGTTCATATTTTGTATTTTAGACTTTGGACATCAATGTTTCTTCTAGTTCAAAGATATTGCCTCCTTTAAGGAATCCAGAAGTTCTGGTTGGTGCTAATGACCTCACAACACTAAGTCATCTCCATGAACCTGCTGGTAAGGATTATTCGTCATTGCCCAACAGGTCAAACATTGATCAATTCTGAAGCTGTATTGACTGCTCCACGTTTTCTTGCCGTTACAACGGGTAGACTTGACAGATACTTGCTGCATTTAAAGATTTAAAATACTTTAAAATTCTTGATTCTGAACAAAGATCTGAAATAACAACTTTTTCATGTGACCTGGCAGCAATCTCTGTTGTTGTACAATTCACTACTATTCGAAACTTACTCTCTAAACGATCCATCCCACATTGGATTGTATTTTACAGTTCTTACCAACTCCAAATTCTATCCTCAAGAGCTCATTTGACATTTACACATAATCTGCATTTCCACTCTACCCAGGGTCAGACAAAAGTAGGAATCCTACAATCCTAGATTCTGGAAGGCTGGAGTAAATTCAGAAGACAATTGGTAATTTCATGATTTACTGGTCAAACATCAACAAAAAAATTCAGAAGAAAATTGGTAATTTCATGATTTACTGGTCAAACATCAACAAAAAATTCAGAAGAAAATTGGTAATTTCATGATTTACTGGTCAAACATCAACAAAAAAATTCATAAGAAAATTGGTAATTTCATGATTTACTGGTCAAACATCAACAAAAAAATTCAGAAGAAAATTGGTAATTTCATGATTTACTGGTCAAACATCAACAAAAAAATTCATAAGAAAATTGGTAATTTCATAATTTACTGGTCAAACATCAACAAAAAAATTCAGAAGAAAATTGGTAATTTCATGATTTACTGGTCAAACATCAACAAAAAAATTCAGAAGACAATTGGTAATTTCATGATTTACTGGTCAAACATCAACAAAAAAATTCAGAAGAAAATTGGTAATTTCATGATTTACTGGTCAAACATCAACAAAAAAATTCAGAAGAAAATTGGTAATTTCATGATTTACTGGTCAAACATCAACAAAAAAATTCAGAAGAAAATTGGTAATTTCATGATTTACTGGTCAAACATCAACAAAAAAATTCAGAAGAAAATTGGTAATTTCATGATTTACTGGTCAAACATCAACAAAAAAATTCAGAAGAAAATTGGTAATTTCATGATTTACTGGTCAAACATCAACAAAAAAATTCAGAAGAAAATTGGTAATTTCATGATTTACTGGTCAAACATCAACAAAAAAATTCATAAGAAAATTGGTAATTTCATAATTTACTGGTCAAACATCAACAAAAAAATTCAGAAGAAAATTGGTAATTTCATGATTTACTGGTCAAACATCAACAAAAAAATTCAGAAGAAAATTGGTAATTTCATGATTTACTGGTCAAACATCAACAAAAAAATTCAGAAGAAAATTGGTAATTTCATGATTTACTGGTCAAACATCAACAAAAAAATTCAGAAGAAAATTGGTAATTTCATGATTTACTGGTCAAACATCAACAAAAAAATTCATAAGAAAAGGTTGAAATGCCTTCAGGATTGCAGAAGACTGAACCTTTCATCGGACCTTGACTCTACCAAAATGTACTTATGTGAATTACACTGCATTGTATAATACAGTGAAATCTGTATAAAGCAACATTATTCTATCTACAGCAAACCTGTTATAATGGTCACCTGTATGCAGTGGCCACCTGTCTATAGTGGTCACTATTTCAATATCCAAAATAGCATACTATACTTCGATATACAAGCAGCCTTTATGTACAGAGTTCATTCAATAGAATAATGCTATTTTGGTGTAAATAAAGTGGTCATATATAGAGGTGGTCGCTACAGCAGGTTTGACTATAAACTATAATATAGGCCTACTAACAATATTGATAATCAATTTGTGTTTCATTCCATGCACTGTATAAATATTTAACAATGTCTTTAGCATGGCTTATTTTATCATGTGGTTAAAAATACTTCTATTCAATTCTATTCCAGTTCTTCATAACTTATCTGTACGTTTTATCAGCTATGGAGCAATTTACACATATTGCGGTAAGTTTTTTAATCTAAGCATGGTGTTAATTTATTAAAAGGGATATACCTCAAATTCTCATTGTATTCAAATCAAATTATGACAGAACTATTACAATTTTATAACAGAGTTATAATAACATTTTTGATCAATTATTTCCAGGTATCGTTCTTGTGGCAATTAATCCTTATACAGATTTATCGATCTATGGTCCAGAAATTATTTCTGCATATAATGGTCAACAGATGGGAGAGATGGATCCACATATTTTTGCTGTTGCAGAAGATGCCTACAGTAAAATGATAGAGTATGTTGTTATCAGTTGTTGCCCCTGAAAAAGGATTAGTTGAGTATATGAACTGTTCATGAAGTTTACAAACTTTCATGAACTGTTCTTGAACGTTACAAACTTTCATGATCTGTTCATGAACTTTACAAACTTTCATGAAATGTTCATGAACATTAAAAACTATCATGAACTCTTCACGAACTTTACAAACTTTCATGAACTCTTCATGAACTTTACAAACTTTCATGAACTTTACAAACTATCATGAACTGTTCATGAACTTTACAAACTTTTATGAACGGTTCATGGAGCTTAAATGACCCAGTTTTCATGAGCTGTTCATGGACTGTTTATTAGCTGTTCATGAAAATTACATTTATGCCATTTAACGTGAATAGGGAGGTGTAATGCTAAAAGCATAGCCATATAAATAAACTGAAAAAGTAAATCCATGATCTTTGAGTTACTATTTACATTAATTACATGCAATATATATTCTGTATATGTAAATATGTAAACCGCACTGATTTATTGTTAATAAAAGTGACGTAAACCATATAAAAGTTATCAATTCAGAAAATCGAAAATAATCATTTTAATTGTTAAAATTTGTTAACATTTTGGCAAATGTAAATAATTCTGCTGTTCTCAAAATATGCGCGCCTAACAATCCTCAATTCGCAAGGGTGTCGCAAAAAGGCTGCTTTGGTTGACAATTAAGCAGTTCAATTTGAATAACCACCCCTGCAAAAAACAGTTCAGGAGTTCATGAACAGTTCATAAAAATTTGGTTCCATTTAAGGTTCATGGAATGTTCATGAACTGTTCATGAACTCCTGAACCGTTTTAACTTGAAGCACTCACGAAGGACTTTCATAGACTGTTCTAACAGATTGCTTCTGAACCGTTTATGGAAATATAGAACTGGGTTTCACAGGAACCAATTATTCAATTTTTGACCTACAACATTGATTGATAAATCGTTAAATTTGAATTAATCAAGATCTTAATCTAGATCTTAATCTTGATCTTAATCTTGATCTTAATCTTGATTTCAATCTTGATTTCAGTGAGGGGATTAATCAATCAATTATTGTATCTGGTGAATCTGGTGCTGGTAAAACAGTGAATGCTAAATTTGCAATGAGATTCTTTGCTAATGTTGGTGGATCTGCCACTGAAACCGCAATTGAAAGAAAAGTGTTAGCATCAAATCCTATTATGGAGGTAATGCACTGCAAATTATATTTAATTGGATGATTGAACTGCGACTTCTTAAGCCCCGGCCAAATAACTTTTTAGGATTTTGTTGGCTGATGTTGAATTTCAAGTTTTTGCCAACATCCGTAGGATTTGTGAAAGATGAGCCTTCTTCTGATTGGTTAACAATGATGTCACTCGACTCAGGATCGGCAGGCTCAATTCACAAGTCTCCATCCCTCAAAATATCACCGCTGTTGACGAAAATAAATTCACAAGATCCTATCAATGTTGGCGAAATAAAAAGTCATTTGGCCACCCTTAAGATGTTAGCAAAAAAACGACAACATCTGTAGAATTAAACCCTATCAAAGTTAGCAAAATAAAAAATTCATTTGGTCTGGGCTCTAGCATCAGTAATTCACCAAGCATGGTCACACAATCCAAATATCAAGCACAGCTTGACGCAAGCCACAATCACTAAATCCATCCAATACAAACCCATGCTATTTCTGAGATAGGCTACTGCTATGAAGTTCAAGACCTAATTTCGATCAATTTTAGAAAGATTTAAATGAATTTAGATTGCTTAATTTTTCACCATAGCATTATATAATTTTATTAATGTGAAATTATATTCTTGCCAGATTTCGATGCTTTTTAAGTAAGAAGAATTTGACCGCAACTATTACAGCTTTCTAGTCCGCTTCAATCTGTATTCACACATTCCATGTACTTATAAATCTCGGAGAACAAAATCCTTGCTTTGCTAGTTTGCGGTCGGGAGCCGAGAAGAAAGCTATAGAATTTTTTTGTTTTATTTCAATACAAAAAAGATAAACCATAAATAAAGATTGAGCTTCGGCCATAACCTGATTTAAATATAAGCGGTTATACTAATACCATTTACAAAAAAATTGGTTGAAAATACGAACTAATGGATGAACATACGGTTTGGATACTCTCTCTTATATGTTTCAAAATAGAGATTTGACTGTGTTTCGTTTACCAAACTCAATGCATTAACTGTTTTCTCTTCTTATATCCAGGCAATCGGAAACGCCAAAACAATCAGAAATGATAACAGCTCACGATTTGGCAAATATATAGAAATTGATTTTGATAGTAATCAATCTATTATTGGTGCCCATATGAGAACGTATTTATTAGAGAAATCACGTGTTGTCTTTCAAGCTGAAAATGAAAGAGGATATCATATATTTTATCAAATGTGTGCTTGTCATACGAGTGAAGAACTCAAAGAACTTGGTTTAGGTCAGTTATACTATATAGTCAAACTTGTTTTGGTGCTAAAAGTAATGTAGACAGTGTCGCCCTACCGAAGGCACCCGTACCACTCCTCTATTTCTCGATGAGTGGCTTTTTTTGCTGAGAGCAATGATTTTAAACGCTCTTTGTTGATCTCAGCCGCGACACTGCAGATCAATTTCAACAGATTTCATGGCAGATAGATCTTGATTGTCAATGTGCAAAGATGCGCCGCAGCTACTCACAATGCAATTTCCTCTGGACCAACCCATCAGCCATCTTCAGATGGTACTCATTTGATGTTTCAGATAAAGTCAAGGCTGAGTTGACCTTCGGGGGATTTGAACCACAGTCGATCAGATATGATCTGATCTGAAGTTTGGTTGCTCTGATCCTCCTGAGCTTTGGTGCTACTGTACCGAGAAAAGGGCTCAGCAAATGAGAGGCGATATTTTAAGTTGGTTAAAAATATTAGAGTCTGTATCACTACTGACACCAAAGCCATGAAAATAGCGTGAAATCTCATTGCGTTTCCATGGCATTTGCATATTTTAATATCGTGAATATGGGTGTTTTCATGGTTTTCAAACTTTTTCATGGCTTAAAAAATTTATGGTTTTCACTTCTTTACATTTCCATGGTGTTTTTCACATCACTTTTCATGTTTCTAGTGTTGATATTGTATAGGTAATGGATTATTATGGTGATAGTAAACACTGTGGGATGATGAAAGAGGGGATATGATTCAATTTACTCAACCGTCTGATGATCGCAAAATAAACATGTGAATTCAAAGTTACAGAAATGCTCTTGCCACATCTTTGTTTTAATTCTATCTATACCTATACAATTATGTAATTCGAAGAAACATACACATAATTTGACAAATAAAATGGGGTAATTATAGAACTTGGAGTCCTGAAACGCGAAAAGAAATCCAGAATGAAAAAAAATGAAAAAAAATTGTTGAGCTAACACTTCATGACCACGTTCTAAACAGTTCATGAACGTTGAATGGCCTAATTTTCACGAAATTTTTCATGAACTGTTTTGGTCTGGGCTTGGACAAGTAGAATAGATAGAAATATTTTTCAATCATTGAAACAAAGCAAATTAATTAGAATACAATAAAAAAAACTTTACATAAATATATGTGTAGCTACAATGATTGAGATGACATGCATAAACTAAAGTTATTCACATAAAAACTTCTTGACCGTATGTCGGTATAAATCTCGTATGACATCTCCAGAGAACAAATGATAGCGATACGTTTTTTTAAAATATATAACACACAATCTAGCTCTTTTGTGATAATTACTGCTCAGAAATATTGAACTTAATTTAATTTTTTATAACTCCTTTGTGTTCTAGGTCCACCTGAAAATTTCTTCTACATTGATCAAGGTGGAAACGCTTTAATCGATGGTGTTGACGATGAAAGTGATTTTGCAGAAACTAAAGCTGCAATGGCATTATTAGGGATATATAGCGAAACTCAACGAATGGTCTTTAGAATTTTAGCTGCTATTTTACATCTAGGAAACGTAAAACTTCTTGGGAACCCTCGCCGTGAAGAAGAATGTCATGTTTCGGTAGGTACAATTTTATTCAATTTTCATTTGCTGTATTTTATGATTAATGGCATCCTCAATCTCGGTGACCTAGTTTTTCATAGTCCAGCAAATCTTCTTCCTAACAATGAAGCCAACATCGATGTTGTGAAAATGCTGGCTTCATTTGCACCCCAGGCAGCATTTTCATAATATTTTGAATATCGAATTTCAAGAATGAAAAATGTGTCACTCCGATTTGTCAACGATTTCATAATGATTATATATTTCAACGGTATAGCGTGGACTTCTTGTCATGATTTCTCGTGGAAATTATGATTCATCATTTCATAGTCAATTATTTACATCTCATGACTGGCTATTATATACAGGTTTCACTGTACTAAATTAAATGAACCCTGTATATAAAGGCCACCTGCATATAGTGGCCAATTTATCTATATCTCATAACGCATGTTGTTAATTATACGGGTTTTATTGACATACTAGATTATTCTTGTTCTTACAGAAGGTAAGAATCAACCCTGTATAAATTATACAAGTTTCAATGTTCATGGAATGTATTCTTTCAAATTACAATCTTTATTTCTAGGATGATGATGTTAGTTTACATATGGTTGCAATTCTACTTGGTGTTGATAAAAAACAATTACAAAAATGGTTATGTAACAGGAAAATTGTTGCAACTGGTGATGTTTATGTCAAACCATTAAGTTTACATGAGGTGAAATATTTGTTAAAAAAAGTAAAATGCTCAATTATTCATATAGTTTTCATATTTCCCTGGTCAAAAAACAATGGATGCCAATCAACATTATTCCCCATATGCAGGGTCCGACAAAAGGTTCAGCCTTCTGGAATCCTAGTGGCATTTCAACTTTTTCTTCTGAATTTTCTTGTTGAGGTTTGATCAATAAAAACATAAATTTTCTTCTGAATTTTGTCTAGCCTTCCGGGATCTAGGATCCCAGGATCCCCACTTTTGTCGGACCCTGCCCATATGTTACAAATTACAATTATAAACAGTGCTCAATAAGAATAAAGATTGCTTGTACTGCCAGTCGCAAGTACATATTGAAAAAAATAGAATGTCAGATGGCACAGCCTTTTTCAAAATTGCATATTTCACCATTTGCAATAATACTCTTGTGAAAATTTCATGAATAGCCCCGGAATTTTACATGAGTTTCACATTAATATCATAATGATTTTCGCACTATGTTGGCTATTTTAACAATTTGCTGAAACTAATGAAAGAAAAATTTGATTGAGGCACAAGTGTATTTTATAGACCCATTATTATTAAATTTGTTACAGTCAAACCTGTTATAACAGTCACCTCTATACAACGGCCACCTGTGTACAGTGGTCGCTTTTGCAATGTCTAAAATAGTATTTTCTATTGAATTGAACCTGTGTATAAAGGCCACCTGTCTATAGTGATCAATTTATCTACCTCTCGTAGCTGGCTGTTATATACAGGTTTCACTTGAATTGTTTTTTCAACTTTTTATACATCCAGGCGAATGTTGGCCGGGATGCTCTCTCCAAACATATTTATTCACAAATTTTTAAATGGATTGTTGAGCATATCAATGCCAGTCTATCTACATCAACACAGAGGCAATCTTTTATTGGAGTATTAGACATTTACGGGTAAGTAAATTAAAGTAAACCCTGTTTCAGCATCCCTTTCCATGCATTATCATCAGGGTCCGACAAAAGGTTCAGCCTTCTGGAATCCCAGAGGTAGGCTATTCAACTTTTCGTCTGAATTTTCTTGTTGAGATTTGACCAGAAAATCATTAAAAGCATCAATTTTCTTCTGAATTTTGTCTAGCCTAACGCGATATAGGATCCCAGAATCCCCACTTCTGTCGGACCCTGATTATCATAATCAATTTTGATAATCCCAAAAATGTTTTCTGCAATAACCATATTTGAGGCTAAAAATGTACTTTATATTTTATAATATTATTAATCAAAAAAGTATTTACCTATCTATAACTTGAGCTTTAACTTCATATGCTTGCTACAAAATAGATTTAATGTATTGATATAATTTTATATTCATTTTTCAGATTTGAAACGTTTGAAGTGAATAGTTTTGAACAGTTTTGTATAAATTATGCTAATGAAAAGCTACAGCAACAATTTAACATGGTGAGTGTAGAAGCAGTATATTAATTGCTTGAAACGAACTGGATTATTGTTTTTATGGTATTATTTTACATTTACAATGTTTTGACAATTATTTCACGTTTATGGTGTCAGTTATGTTTGTTGTGTTAAAATGTTAATTATAGCACAATATTCCATTTAGTAATATTAAAGGGGCAAGATTGACCGGCGACCGCTGCGAGCACAAGTTGAATTTATGCTTAGCGTAATTCAACCGTCTCGCTTTGAAACTATTGTTATACACAGGCCTAATCCTGTATAAATTCATGTCAACAATGTACATTGTGTTATGAACAATAAACACGCACGTGATCGTAAGTGCGTAGCGCCTGCCGGTCAATTTTGCTCCTTTAACATGAATAGCATGTATTTGATAATGCACTCCGATAATGATAATGATAATGATAATAGAATCCGATAATGATAACTCCTTGATATTTCAGTACGAGAATCAACATGTAATTTATTCCTATGAAGACATCCAGTCGTTCATTGAAGCAGGTGATGCCTACCTCTATGAAAAACAATTCAGGAGTTCATGAACGTTAAATGGCCCAAATTTTCATGAACTTTTCATAAACCGTTCATGAACAGTTCATGAAACTTCACAGACAATTCACCAAAATTTGGGACTATTTAACATTCATGAACGTTCATATTTTGTCAAAATGTAGATGTATTTTGTATTTGGTTTCATTTAAAAAAAATAGTTATGTTATATCAAAATCAACAAAGCCATGGAATTTATAAGTCATTGCAAGATCAGTCCTAATTCGTTGATGTAGTTTGGTAATTTAATTCTACGTTCATAAAGGTATTCATAAGCTTCCATGTTTTCTTTAATTGTTTTCTTTACTACATCTGGCATTGACATATATTCAATTTCTTTCTTCAGACGCGAGAGTGATTCCATACTGCACTGTGTTTACTTTACTTCCATACTACAGTAATTTTAATTTTAAACTTGGCCATGTTTATTTGTTTCCTCACAGCATGTTTTTAAACTTGAACAAGAAGAATATACTAGAGAAGACATTATTTGGTCATTTATTGATTTCTATGACAACCAACCGTGTATTGATCTAATTGAAGCAAAACTTGGTCTCTTAGATTTACTTGATGAGGAATGCAGGGTAAGATAGTGTGTTTTTACTAAGTGACTTGATTACTTTGCCAAGTTTTTTCGATGAACAGATTAATACTTTTTGAGAAATAAGCATTTGGAAAAGTGAGAAGTTCAAATCTTGAAAAACGGAGAATGAAGGTTAAGTGACGTCATAATGTAAAAGGTTCTATCTCAACGAGTAAGCGCGATAAGATCATCACAACTATCGAGCATTCCTTCGTAACAACAACACAACTTTCGAATATTTCGTTCTTACGAACGAATGCTAGATAGTTGTTGTGATCCTATCGTGCTCACTTGTCGAGATATAACTTTTTGCAGTGTGACTTAAATTTCATTCGATCTTATCGCGATCACTCATCGAGATATAAATTTTTGCAGTATGACGTAACTTTCATTTTCTGTTTTTCAGGATTTGAAATTCTCAATTTTGATTTTTGATTTTTTATGAGTTGAACCTATTAATTACTTCATTGATAGCAAAGCATCCTTGGTAATGGTATCATGATAGGCCTATGCCGAGCAGTATGAAAGCTACTCAGATATTTTTTTTTTAAATATGTAAATATATATGTTCGGCAAGGACATTGCACAAGGAAGGGAGTTACCATGTAATGATGTTACTAATTTATACATTTTAATTTGGCAAATATGTTATTCAATTCATCTATGAAATGAACCCTTTTAATATGGCTGCCCCTGTGAAAAACAGTTCAGGAGTTCATGAACAGTTCATGAACACTCACGGACAGTTCATAAGCAGTTCATGAACATTTGGGGCCATTCAAATTCCATGAACTGTTCATGAATTGTTCAGAAACTCCTGAACTGTTGTAACTACTGTACTGTTCTCACGGGTGTAACTACTGTATCGTGTTTTCAAGTTTTCAAAATCGTAAGGAGGTAAACGTTCTGTTACCATATTTGTATGACAATATTCCACAAACTATTTAGCTGTGATCATATTTACATATATAATGTAAGCCCTATACATTTCAATGAAAAATTATAATCTCAGAGCTTTGGAAGGAATAATAATTTATCAATTGCGAAAAACAGTTCAGGTGTTCATGAACAGTCCATGAACGTTAAATGGCCCCGATTTTCATGAACTGTTCATGAACTGTTCGTGATAATTTCATGAACCCTCACAGACAGTTCATGAACTCCTGAACTGTTTTTTGCAGTGGAATAGCGTCATCTACTTATTATGATGCATGTTGATTATTCTCTTGGATCGTTTATTGTTCATTGTTTAGATGCCCAAAGGCTCTGACGAATCGTGGGCACGTAAACTATACAAACAGCATTTAAAGACATCACAACATTTTGAAAAACCACGAATGTCAGAGCAAGCATTTGTCATCTGTCATTATGCTGATAATGTTACCTATGAATGTGATGGTTTTGTTGAAAAAAATCGTGATACGATTAATCCTGAACATTTGGCACTTTTACGTGCTAGCGAAGTAAGAATTATATCTTTTAATAATACAGTGAAACCTATATATAACGGTCAGCTAAGAGAGGTCGATAAATTGACCACTATAGACAGGTGGCCTTTATATACAGGTTGGATTCATGATAGAAAATACTATTTTAGACATTGCAAGAGTGACCACTAGAGACAGGTGGCCGCTGTATAGAGTTGACCGCTATAACAGGTTTGACTGTAATAGTAATTGAGATGGCATCGTCCTACCAAAGAGGAGTGGCTCTTTTCGCTGAGAGCAATGATGTTAAATGCTCTTTATTGATCTCAGCTGCGACACTGCATGCAGTTCAATTTCAACAGATTTCATGGCAGAGGGGCCACGATTGTCAATGCAAAACGATACACCGCAGCTACTCACAATGCAATTCCCTCGGCACCATTCCATTCGCCATCCTCAAATGGTACTCATTTGATGTTTTAGATAAAGACAACGCTGAGTTGACCTTCGGAGGATTTGAGTCACAGTCGCTCGGATATCATCAGATCTGAAGTTCAGTTGCTCTGCCATCTGAGCTTATCCTCTCTAAATTTATAGGATTACAAGCAATGAGTAACCCGTGTTGTTGGGTTCATTTAACTAAATAGGTAGACAATAATAAATGTTTCAACTAAGTTGATGTGTTTGTGAATTTGACACCTGGGGGGATTTGACACTGGAATGAAAGCCATAAAATCAATAATCAGTAAAGGGTTACCACATACTTTCCATGTTTGTATTCATATTTACTAAACGAGAAAATGTTGGGAGACACGAGTGAAGCGCCAAAAAGTCACGAGCTCCGAGCGAGTGATTTTTAGCTTCCTGAGTGTCTCCCAACTTTTTCGAGTTTAGTAAATATGAATACAAACATTTGCAAGGGTGTGGTAACCCTTTTCTAAAATAAAACAAACGTCGGAATCTCATTCGAGGGCAGATTCTCAATTCACGAATTCACAATTTAAAGTTCAATTTCAATTCATAAAGCAAGCAAAGGAAATTCCACAACAAGATATATATTGTTGAATAAAGAAAGACACATCCAAGAACTTCTGTAATATAAATTGTACATAGTTCTCTAGAAATTGATGTACTAAATGTTATCTAAATTTAAGGTTTACCTTGAAACAGCGTAGCCTATAATTGTATCTCATTCTGTGTTATTAGTTTGCATGTTACACGACCAATAACTCATTTACCACGCTTTTCAATAAATGTAAACATCTTGAGCTAAGTAACGTTTTGTAAATCGTTGCCATTATTGAGATATTTATTGGATTGTTATCAAAAAGTTATAAATTCTGTATTCTATCACAGATCAAACTTTTTGAAGATTGCGGTTTTCCCGGTTTTCGGAGCCATGTTTTACCCTAGGATTTCATGCACGCTCTTTCGACCAATCAGATCGCAGAAAACCTTCGTGATATTTTAGAATATGTTTTCTTTTGTTATGTAAAACAGAAGCAAAATAAAGAAGTTGATGCCCAACCGAACCACGACAGGGGGGACGGCGGTGGTAGTGGTTGGGGTCGCTGCCTGTCTGTCTGTGAGCAATAAATTTGGTTTAGCATTTGATGCGTGGCTGATGGATAGCTAGTAGATGATAATAATTTCAGTTATGATACCACAAAAAGAAGACAGTCCTTGAGAAAGGGTACCGGTAGATATTAAAAGGGAATATTTGACAAGTTTAACTGTACCTATTATTTATTTTGTCTTTTTTTAGTATGAGTTGGTCGGTGAACTATTCACGTCAACTGATTTAAGTGCTATGTTTTCACCTCGCAAGAGAGCATCCTCTCGTGTTGGTAAAAATGCTCCAACTTCAAAGAAAACTGTAGGATCTGAGGTAAGATTTAGGATGAACATAAAGGGCTTACAACATGATTCAAAAACAGCAAATGTCTTTTGGAGAGGTGCTTTAGACCAGAGGTCTATAGGAGCCAAACTCCGATTCCAGCAGAGTTACCCACGTTTCAACAGGAGCAGGACTGGATTGAATTTTTAACCAGTCAGGAGTCGGAGCCAAAGTCTAGAATGCAACTCTTAAAATTTCTTAATAATCATTGGAAAGTTGAAAATTGTAATCAAATTTCTGTATAGAGGTTAGATTCAAGGATTGGCTATGTATTTCAGATGATGTTAATTTGTTTTGTTCCTTCTTGAGGTCTACTTTTCTTACATTTTCTGAACCGAACTCGGAGTCAAATGCTTCTATAAGTACTTCTTTCGAGATTTGGAGTAAAAAATTTGAGAATAAATTATTGCCGCACCAAAAACCCGTACTACCGCACCTAATTTGATTTTCTTTGTATTATGATTTTGTTTTCACGAATTTTATGATAAATCCAAAGACACGAAAGTATTACATATCTCGTAAATTAGTATAATCCACTGTTTCATGTGAATAAAAGCCCCCTTGGAACGGAGCCGTAGGGCATTAAGTTATTTAGGTGCGCAAAACATTAGATTTGGTGCGGATTCACACTTATTTAGGTACGGCATTAAATGTAAGCCAAAAAATTCGGACTTTGTACACCTCTGCTTTAGACCTCAGAAAGTAGATCTAGCCCTCAGACTTAACCCCAATTAATTTTTAAATTTATTCATTGGTACATCACTTCCATTTGGAATTGCTAGAATGACCATCAAGGATAGGTACTTGCTGAATAGAAGCAGTTGCTATGGCTGGTTCTGCTAAGACTGTTATATATTTAATTTAATACTTGATCTCATTTACCGTAATCACTTGATTGATTTGTTATTTGTTTTTGTGATTAGTTCCGTGATTCTCTCCGTCAATTGATGGAAACATTGAACTCAACCTCGCCACATTACGTTCGTTGTATAAAACCAAATGATAGTAAATCAGCCATGAAGATTGAGCCAACGCGATTTGTTCAACAACTGCGTGCATGTGGTGTTTTAGAAACAATTCGAATCAGTGCGGCCGGTTTTCCATCAAGGTAAAGTCAAATCAATTGTTATCCCAGCAACTTAATAAGGGTCAGGGTCCGCAAAATGCTTTACTTTCCCGGAATCCTTAGTTTTTCCTAACATTTTATTCTTAATTTTGCCCCATAACCTATCAAAAGAAGCATGAAACATCAATTAAAACAATATTCAATTCCGGTGGGATCCAAAGGATATCAACTGGCACAGAAGAGTTAACTTTCGTTACATAAACAATGCTACTAGTACTGCATGTTGTATTTCTTCATTTTTGCGCTCGATTGTAATAAATGGTAAAATCATAAATATATTGAAATTACATTCATGATTTTGGTACTATTATTGAAAAATTACATGAATAAAAATAGCGCCAATGATGTCTTTTAACACCTTCATTTCTATCGATCATGCATGTTGGGTTAAACTTTCATTCGTTTGGCTTTTAGTGCCAACAACTAACAACTTATATAGCGTTTTGATATTAGGGTTTTAATGAAAGTTTCACTCGTTCTATTTGTAAAACTTTCTATTTCTGCTTTAGATGGATTTATGAAGAGTTTGTTGAACGTTATGGAATGCTTCTTCCTCAATCGAAATCACACAAGACAGATATCAGAGGAACATGTCAACAATTACTCGATATCCACATTAAGGTATTATATCTGTAAATTATTCTACAGTGAAACCTGTATATAACGGCCAGCTATGAGAGGTAGATAAATTGGCCACTATAGACAGGTGACCATTATATACAGGTTTGATAACAAGGTTTTTAAACATTGCAAGAGTGGCCACTATAGACAGGTGGCTGCTGTATAGAGGTGACCGTTATAACAGGTTTGACTGTATTATATTTCATACTATTTAGCTACTGTGTGTAAAACCACCAACAAATGTTTTCCTCTTCCGAATTTTTCTTCAAAAACAATGTAAAAACTTTTTGCTTGGAAGTGTCTTTGAAAAATTGTCATTTCAGGCAAAAAGTCAAAAATTATGGCAAAAACCTGATAATTAAATCACAACAGCTTGTGCATTATTCACTCTTTATTCTCTCTTAAATTATGTTTCGTATATACTTTTTATTTATTATTTTTTATTTACTGTATTTAGGATGAAGACAAATTCCAACTGGGTAAAACAAAAATCTTCTTCCGAGCAGGACAAGTAAGTCATTGCTGTTTACACTATCATTTGTTGTAAATAGTAATAATAATAATAATAATAATAATAATAATAATAATAATAATAATAATAATAATAATAATAATAATAATAATAATAATAATAATAATAATAATAATAATAATAATAATAATAATAATAATAATAATAATAATAATAATAATAATAATAATAATAATAATAATAATAATAATAATAATAATAATAATAACAACAACAACATTGATTTGCTCAATCTGATTGGTTATGAGTTACAACACCATATCAACGCAAAATATCAAACTTTTGAGAAGTTTCACTTTCATGGTTTGTTTGTGACTGTTCATGAGCCAAAAAAAAAATATTCATGAACTGTTCATGAACTCATGGTGCTCGATTCCTTGTCGATGCACATATGCATTAAAAGAAGCAGCTGACCACCCTGTGAAAAACAGTTTAGGAGTTCATGGACAGTTCATGGACAGTTCATGAAATTTGGGGCCATTTAACGTTCATGAACTGTTTATGAACTCCTGAACAGTTATCTGCAGGGGCATATTTGATAATCAGGAACAGTTTATGCATAGTTCATAAATCAGTTGATACAAATTCACGTCATTATTTTTATATTTTCTCTTAAGGTTGCTTTCTTGGAGAAACTACGTAGCGACAAGTTGCGAACAAGTTGTGTTATCATACAGAAACGTATTCGTGGTTGGATGGTTAGAAAGCAGTATCTGCAAAAGAGAAATGCTGCAATTGTTATTCAATCATGGGTACGAGGATATCAAGCAAGATGGTAGGTTACGTTAGTAAAAATAATAAGCTGTGTTATTTGTGCAAGTATTCTCTGTCAAGTTAAAGTTGAGAAGTTTGGTGAGCTTATATACTGTTCAAGAAAGGTTCATGAACGTTAAACGGCATTTTTTCATGAATTTTTTCATGAACAGTTCATGAAAATTGTTTGAACTGTTCATCAACAGTTTGTGAGCAATTCAAGAAAGGTCCATGAACGTTAAACGACATGTTTTCATGAACTTTTTTATGAACAGTTCATGAAAATTGTATGAACTGTTCATGAACATCCTATAAGCAGTTTGTGAACAGCTCAAGAAAGGTTAATGAACGTAAAGAAATATCTGACAGACTAAACAGAAAACTTGAGATTTAAAATTGTCAAAAGAAGCCAAATTATATTTAGGAGGCATATGGATGCCCGACAACTACAAAAACAATTAATAAATGTAAGAAAAGTTCAGTCATCTGCAAAACATTTGATTCCAGTGATGCTCTCTATGCAATCTACGATGTCAGTTAAATATATTAAAGTCTGTAGAGGTCCCAAAACGGAACCCTGAGCTGAAAAACACATGGGTGGCCTCTATGCTGTCAGATTAGACTTATCTGACTTTGTACAGGAAGTTCGTATAGATCAATAAATTACATACTGAAAGCAGATTGATAGAAACATTTCTTCCATTAGACCGTTGTTGAAAAGTAATGTTATTTCACATTCATGAAATAATTATTTATAAAATGTTCATTTAACTTTGTATTCATTAAGCTGCCGTGCTATTCCAAAGTTCATGAACCGTTCACAGAGTTTGGTAAAGTCAACCTCTATCATCAATTTTGCTGAAAAAAGGGAAAATTTGCTAACTGTGTTTCTTTCCTTTCAGTTTAGCAAAGTTTATTCGGCAAACTTATGCTGCTATTATCTTGCAAAGTGTATGGCGTGGTTGGTATCAAAAGAATATTTATTTGCGACAAAGAAATGCTGCAATTATTATACAATCCTATACAAGAGGACGCAATGCAAGATTGATCAAATTAAGTTTATTACGCGAGAGGAAAACCATTTTCATCCAGAAATGTTACAGGTAAATCAAAATAACAGTACATACTGATAGCTCAGTGTCAAAGTGTCCATGTGCAGGAAACTGGGGTTTGATCCCTCTTCAGTTCTCGATACACTCATGTTAATTGTGTTATCTATTTTCATTATATATTAAACACTTTCTCATATATGTAACCCATATTGCACCAGAAATGTGTTTAATACTTTACACTGTAGTACTAACACAGTATAAATCCCTACTCTTGCATCTGAGATCATTTTCAGGAATTGAAGATTTCATATACAATCAAACCTGTTATAACGGTCACCTATATAAAGCGGCCACCTGCCTATAGTGGTCACTCTTGCAATGTCTAAATGATATTTTCTATTTAATCTAACCTGTATATAAAAGCCACCTGTTTATAATGGTCAATTTATCTGCCTCTCTTAGCTGACTGTTATATACAGGTTTAACTGTATTTAATCCTATGAATCCTTTATTTGTCTGTTTTCGTTTCCCGTTGTGTTTTACCAGGTTATGATATTATACTAAACATGGCTTTTGGCATTATTAAGTAACATTATTTTATTTTTCTGTTCTACTTTACAGGGGGTATGTTGCCAGGAGACATTACGGTGTTATTCGTAAGGCTATCATTTTACTGCAATGTTGTGTGCGTCGTATGAGTGCTAAAAAAGAACTCAAACAACTCAAGGTGAGAATTAATATCATATTTTGGAATAAAGGTTTTGCGAATCAGGACCGAATTTGATCTGATCAGATTTATCAGATCGACTTTCAACTTTCGGAATGAATCGAATCGAACAGACAAATTTTCTGTCGGATTAATTCAGATTTTGATAATATTTTACATTTGTTTTAACAGTTTTCATTGTTTACAACAATATGTGTCATGGTCATTGATGGTCATTCTGATGAATAAGAAATTGTAATGGCAAGATTAGTAATAATCAATGTCGATAACAGTCATATTGCTGCATCAAACATCTTTTTAAAAAGGCTACAAAAAATTTTGGATTTTTTTTGGGTTCAAGATAAAAAATTTTGAATCAGATCAGTTTATTTTTTAATCTTCAAATTCTGATTCGATCAGATTCAGGTTTCAGATAGTTTGTACCCGTGATCGATTTTCAGAAAATCCGACTAGACCCACACCTCTTGTAATGCACCTACTAATTAAAGATGTCATTGATAGCACAAACTTAAGCTTCGGTTAAAATAACCACATCCCCTTCAAAACATACACTGATTGACAAACACACTCTTAGTGACAATGTCAATAAGATTATAAATAGTAGCATTTGCAAGCAAGCTTTGCTATAGGCAAGTGGTCCCTCTATAGATATGTGGTCTTTATATGCTTAGCTGATTAATAAATAAAAGTAATGTAGACGGGGGGCCCCCTATAGAAGGCACCTGTACCACTCCTCTATTCCAGAGAAGTGGCTTTTTCCGCTGAGAGCAATGATTTTAAACACTCTTTACTGATCTCAGCCGCGACAATGCAGATCAATTTCAGCAGAACAGATTTCATGGCAGATAGGTCTCGATTGTCAATGCGCAACGATGTACCACAACAACTCACAATGCAATTCCCTCTGGACCATTCCATCCGCCATCCTCAGATGGAACTCATTTGATGTTTCAGATAAAGTCAATGCTGAGTTGACCTTCGGGGGATTTGAACCACAGTCGATCAGATATGATCCCATCTGAAGTTCGGTTGCTCTGCCATCGGAGCTAATCCTCCTTAGCTGATTCAATAGAAAATAATATTTTGGAAATTGCTACAGTGACATATAATCTGTGTATAGAAATTGCAGGTGTGGGATGTTTTATTGTACAATCACATCTCAAATACTATTGAATCAGCTAACCAACAACAAGCTTGTGGATAAATGCGTAGACTCAACAGCATGCTTTTGACGAAAATAGTCCAAGGAGACAAACCCTTTGGAAGATGACAACATCTCATGTTTTTACTTTTACGTGCAAAATTGTTTATTAATATCTGTTGATTTGAATTTTATTTTTGATATTAGGTTGAAGCACGATCTGTTGAGCATTATAAAACGGTTACGAAAGGAATGGAAAATAAGATCATCTCATTACAACAGAAATTAAACAGTGAGGTAAACTATGAGAACAAACACTGTGGATAACCATCAGTTAATACCCCCCCTGACTGACCACTATAGAGAGGTGGTCTTTATCTAGAGGTTTAATCCAATAGATATTTGACATTTGATAGGCTTTATTTGGCTGGGATAAGAAATAGAAATGTGATGCTTCTTTTTTAGCTTTTGTAATTCAATAAATTTGTTTTTCAAATTTCAGAAATTTCAGTCGCAATATAGGTTTTTCATGAGTTCACATAAATAATTGGATCATGTTGAACATACCCTAACATTTCAAATGTTATTGTCTGCGATATTTGTTGAGAATGTATTAATTATAATACCTAATGTGTCATAGCTCCCGAAAAACTTTTCATGAATTGCGATAAAATGTAATGGAAATTTTGTTTATGGAAAAGCAACCTTTTCATATTCTTGATTCTCAAATAAAATTGTTTGCCAGTGTTCTTGCATTCATCCAGATAATTTTTCAAGGTTAACACCATTAACATCAGCCGACTCAAATTAATACCCTAAAAAATTATAACACGATGGGTAATCAACTTGGCTGATCCCCCAAATGCACTATTGAAGAATTTCTTAGACATTCTTGCTTTGATAATATTCCAGACAGGCATTCAGGTCTTGACCGACCCCTTAACCAAATCAAACAGAGGTCCTATTGGAGCTTGAACCATTCAACCTGCTGTCTCTCCACACATTAAAAAAATTCTGGAAAACATAATGGAATATTAACAAATTTATTCTTCATGTTATTTAGGTCAAAGAGCGAAAGGATCTTCAAGAAAAGACTAAAACATTGGATGCATTAACAGCTGACATGGCTGCTGTTTCTCACCTGAGACCAAAATGCGATGCGTTGGAGAAACAAACCAAGACGCTAGAAGAAGAAGTCAAAGAATTGCATGAGAAACTCATAGAAGTTCGAACAAATGAGGAAAATGTAAAACAAACTACGAAAGAGGAAATAAACCATAAAGATGAGGTACAATAACCATGAACTTAAAATAAATTTAATATTTTCCTGGGTTTCGTATTCATAGGTATAGATTATAAAATTGAAAAAGGTTTAAGGCAAGTAAAAGTTTTTTCCTTTACTCAGAATTTCACTCGTTTATTTTTTGATCATTAGACAGTTTTTCAAAATATTAAAAACATGCCACTACTCCTATTACAATGAAACCTGTATATAACGGCCAGCTAAGAGAGGTAGATAAACTGACCACTATAGACAAGTGGTGTTTATATACAGGTTTGATTCAATAGAATATGCTATTTTAGACATTGGAAGAGTGGCCACTATAGACAGGTGGCCTTTGTATAGAGGTGACCGTTATAAAAGGTTTGACTGTATTGAATGTATAGACTCAATATATATTAATAGGAGTAGTGGTATGTTTTTAAGTTTTCTAATAAACCGTCTGATGATTGCAAAATAAACATGTGAGACCCAGAGTAAGGGAATAGGCTTTGGCCTCATCTTTGTCTCAATTCTATATTATGACCTTTCTTAACCAGAGCCATCTATTTACAAGAGTTGGGACACTTCTGCCATTTTTGTATCTTTTTGCCTGGACCCAAGCACGTTTTTAACAGTGCGCATGTGCAGGAGAATGTTGTGTGTTTTTTTCAGCCATATTGTATTGTATTTTTTCGCGCGTTTCACTTGAAATGATTGAGAACCTGTTTCCAAAAGAACAAAGATGGCATCCAAAAATCGCGTGACTGGCATCTGTCCAATTGGAGACGATAGCGGCACATGAAAGCGTGTCCCAACTCTTGTAAATAGATGGCTCTGGTTTTAACAAACATTGAGCACCCCCACATACATGTGTTTACCTCATATTACATTATAGGTATAGATTACAATAAAATATAAAGTATGACATTATAAACTTAATCTTTACTTATCTCCCATTGTGTCTAACTATCAAAAAATTATATCGCTTTTAAGGAATTAATAACAAAGAGCAAAGAAATCGAGGAGCTGAAATCGAGAATTGGTGAAAGCAAAGATACCCAACAAAAAATGGAATTAGAATTTGAAGGTAAACATTTGATATGTTAGTCATTGAACTAATTCATGGAATGAAATGATCTGCTTGGTTGGTGGAAGTTTCAAAAAGTGAATGCGTCAGATAGCTCATATAGGCAGAATAAATCATGTCTCAATCAATCAAACATACAATCAGATAAACAATTATGACCATGACAACATTGATCTTAATCTGAAGAGCGCACAAGCGCGAAACGCAGAGTCACGGCAAAACTTGACTAATCTTTGTTTCATTTATACATAGCTCTACTTGACTGTATCGAGCACTCTCTTAAATGGTCTGATTATTATTATTATTATTATTATTATTATTATTATTATTATTATTATTATTATTATTATTATTGTTATTGTTATTATTATTATTATTATTATTATTATTATTATTATTATTATTATTATTATTATTATTATTATTATTATTATTATTATTATTATTATTATTATTATTATTATTATTATTATTATTATTATTATTATTATTATTATTATTATTATTATTATTATTATTATTATTATTATTATTATTATTATTATTATTATTATTATTATTATTATTATTATTATTATTATTATTATTATTATTATTATTATTATTATTATTATTATTATTATTATTATTATAAATAGAGGAGTCAAAGACTACACATTTTGTTACTGTAACTTGAAGTTTCACGCTTTATTGCGATCATCAGACAGTTAAAACTAGATAATAAAAAACATACATGGTACCTCTGATATAAACTTACATAAATCGCAGCTATTGTTAAATGGGATAAAGCCTATTGTATCGCAATGTGCGTGTTTTCTTTGTGATCGTTTCCTATGCGGCATTTAATTGTTACAGGTTATGTTTTAGTCGATTTATAATTAGTAAAATAAAATTTATTCTCGTGCCTACATTTTGAAATTAACTCAGATCTTTTGTTAAGTAATGCTTTTTTGGAACAAATGATATGATATTTTTCTGCCAGGCTGGCATCTTTTCGTTATATTATTGTATGGCTTTGCTCTCGATAGAGCTGTCCATTCGATGTTGTAGTCGGTGGCTTTGTCCTTCTGTTCCCAAATATATTTTGATAGTTGTGTGTTGTGTGTATGTTTATCATGCCGGAATGTGCTTGTGTGCTGTGTGTAGCGTGTCTTGAAAGAGTTTTCCGTTAGACCGATGTAATTTTTACCCTCTTGGTCTTCCGGGGTAGTCACTTTGGCGTTGTAGATTAATCCTTCCATAAGGCATCTATTGTTTAATGGACAATTTTCCTTTATGCGGCAGTTGCATAATTGCGCATTTTCTGTTACTTCCATTTCTGTATTTGTTAAATTCTTGTTGTGGTTAGTAATGATTGTTTTCATATTGGAAGTACAACTGTAACTTACTTTTAGCGTGTTTTGATTGAAAATCTTGTGTAGCTTGCTTGTCTTCGGATTGTGCTTTTTGACTAGGTTGAGGAATGTTTGGCCAATGTTGCTTTTCACACTTTTGTTGAACGGTGGGTTAAACCATGTGACATTTCTCCTCCTTTTCCCTGTTCTACGGCTTGATGTTGCTGGCCTTGGTTCGTATTTTAAATTAGTAGTAGTGTGGCCACTCGCTGTTAAGGCGTCTTCGTAAGTATTTTTGCTGTTTTCATAAATAGTGTTATTAGATGATAAATCGGAGAGTCTTTGGTTAATTGCTATAGGTATATGTTTTAGAATTGTAGGTGGATGATTAGAATTAGTGTCTATATATATAGGTTGGTCGTTAGTTTTTCTGTAGGGCTGGAATGTGCCATTGTTTAGGTCGAAGGTTATGTCTAAGAAGTCTACTGATGTGTAGTCTTTGACTCCTCTATCTATCTACTGCTATTGGATAATATTTATTATTATTATTATTATTATTATTATTATTATTATTATTATTATTATTATTATTATTATTATTATTATTATTATTATTATTATTATTATTATTATTATTATTATTATTATTATTATTATCATTAATATAGTACAAATATTCCGACATTGATCTTATCATCAAATTTTAAACCTATGAATTAAAAAAAAAGTGCAACATTCCTGTAACCTATTCTGCTTTGTGTACTCTAGATAAACAAGCAATCCTGTTTATGGAGGGGTTATCCCAAGCATAGCTCCTATCGCTACTGACATCAAAACCATGAAGAACAGCGTGAAATTCCATGGTGTTTTCGTGACATTTTCATGACATATGATTTTCAAACTTTTTCACGGCTTTTTTGTGGTTATCACTTTTTTACATTTTCATGGCATTTTCATGGTTTTGATATTGCTAGGGTATATGCATTTTTTTATTCATATCTATTATTTAATCATGTATATTTGATGATATGCTCTATCTATTAATCAATAGCTCGATTGGCCGCAGCATTGAATGACCAAAAGAATGACATGTTATCCGAGTTTAGTTCAGAGCGAGCAAGCCATCAAAAAATGTTACGTGAATATACAAGACTTGAACAACGTTTTGCTAATTTAGAAGATGAGTTAGCAATTGAACGTAGCCCTGAGAAGGGTAAAGAAAGGCTTAATTCAAGAGGATCAGATCGAGGTAAAGGATATTTATAGTTTTGATGCAGCTGTATGCATCTTTCAATCCATGGTTTCCAGCACTAGGAATTTCGATTACAGTGAAACCTGTATATGACGGCCAGCTACTAGAGGTAGATAAATTGGCCGCTATAGACAGGTGGCCTTTATATACAGGTTTGATTCAATAGAAAATGCTATTCAACACATTGAAAGAGTGACCACTATAGACAGATGGTCGCTATATAGAGGTGACCGCTATAACAGGTTTGACTGTATTTGAATCCTACTGAAAAATATAAAAACTTCTGAGTAGGCTACTGAATTGGGCTCTTTTCAATCGGAAGCTTTCCAATTTTAAGATGCGTTTCAGTAGTTTTTCATTAGAATGAAAAGAATCTAGATAATTAAGTGTCTGGTGAGTTTCAGTATGGTTTCAGTACCCCAATCCCATTCCAGTATGTTTTCAGTACGTTCTCAGTAGCGATCAATATATTCAAGATTCACAGTGTAATGTAACCATAGGCTTACATAGACTGCTGATGAAAATCTGCAAAGATGGCTGACGCAAAGGACTTATTTTAGCGTTCTTCGCATATGCATTTTCAAAATTAGTTGATGTTTCATATAAACTCTTTTGTAATCTAATCTCTAAACGATATATTCTCACTGTCATAAAAAGATAGTGTATATAGAAGTTACCAGCCAGGGAAGCAAATTTATTTGTAGGATCACACAATTATTTTCAAACATTTATGAATAATCTGGAATCACTCCGAGCAACAGGATATATAAAAATTTGAAAAGAATAGTATTTACCTTCAAATACACAAAACGGATATTTTAACTCATGAATGAAGAAACTTGAGATTGGAAGTCATAAGTAGCTCTGAAATCACCAGAGAAAAATATGTTTTATTCAGAAACATAAAACTGCTCAAAACCGTGGCTCAAAATTTTACAGTTTTCAAGCCACTGTTTTGGTCCTTTGTGTCAATCATAATACCAATGGTCGCTATGTGATTTCCATGAAGTCTGTGAATGAAATATATATATTTTTGATATTTAAAGCGGAAACCTCACTCATCTTAGATGATTTTCAGGAGGGTCCTCTATAACAAAAATATTATTTAATCCAAATAATCTAAGTTTAACATATTTAGCAACAGGAACAACATTTAAAAGCTTATACATGAATATGAAAAAGTTGTATATGTAACTATAGATAAACCAACTTTAATAACAATAATTGGTACTATAAAAATATTTTAAATTGAAGGCTATTTCAAACATGTTTATTTGGCATTTGTCGGCATTTAATCAGCAGTCTATGTAAAGTCTATGAGTGTAACCCAAGTGTAACGCAAGTGTAACGCAAGTGTAACCCTGTTATTATCACTACAGATAATAACAGAACCTCCTTAAAATGTCACTCATTTTTTAAAACCAGCTTCTTCTATCAAACTCAACTACAGTGAAACCTGTATATAACAGCCAGCTATGAAAGGTAGATAAATTGACCATTATAGACAGGTGACCTTTATATACAGCTTTGATTCAATAGAGAATATTATTTTGGACATTGCAAGAGTGACCACTATAGACAGGTGGCCACTCTATAGAGGTGACTGTTATAACAAGTTTGAATGTATTCCACTCCATTTTCAACCATTTCCAGGCAGTGATATTTACTTATGTTACACTGTAGTATCTATAACATCATGATTTGAGGATATAAGATCATTATTTGGCCGCATATTGATCAAAGCTCTGATGAAAATGTGACAATTTCATAAATTGAGATATTTGGGATTTAATTGCCTGTCTGTACTTTTTTATTAGGAACATCATTGGATTATAATTCTCTACCAGATGATACAACAAGCGATATAATCCGCTCACTACGTGAAGAATTAGCAGTTGAACGTAGCACGAAAGACGATTTAGTAAAATCACAATCAGACACTCAAATACAAACTAATCAATCAAAAATGGATGAATTAATAAAATGTCGAAATCGTCTTGATAATGAAAATGCTTCGTTACGTAAAGAATTAAAAATATTAAAAACTATTGTAAATAAAGATGAAAGTAATACTGACGAAGACAATGATAAAGCCATGTCTAATTTATTAGAACAAATTGATGAATTACGTTTAGAAGCAGATAATCTACATTTAAAATTAGATAATGCTTTACATGAAAAACAAATGATTAATGGTGATGATGAAATCGATGCCCTTCGATCAGCTAATCGGATATTGAAGAAAGAAATCGACGAATTGAGACAAGACAAGAAAATAAATAATAATATTATTGATCGATTAGGTGTATCGCAGGTAAGTTAGCAATGTCTAAACATTCGATTTTTGATTGAACAATTTTCTTCTGTAGGCCTACTTGATTGGAAATGTTGAGATGTTTACCTAAACATTATTTAACATATTTCTTGCTCATCTTCAATAAAAATCCTAATTTGGGAGGAATGAGCCTCAACTGTGCAAGCCGATATTTCTTTCAAGCTAATTAAAAAATTCAATGAGTTGAAAAAGTGCCACAAATACAAACGCTTTATTTTTATCGATGTGGCGAGAATAACTTTCAACATATTTGCAGTTTATTTTTACCATTTGTACTGTCATATGTGATTATAGGACTACCGTCAAACCTGTTACAACGGTCACATCTATAAAGCGGCCACCTCTTGCAATGTCTAAAATAGTATTTTCTATTGAATCAAACCTGTATATAAAGGCCACCTGTCTATAGTGGTCAATTGATCCACCTCTAGTAGCTGGCTGTTATATACAGGTTTCACTGTATATAAAACACCAAACAAAATAATTCCAAAATGACAATTTTTCTTACAAGATCAACATTGACTGTAGTCATTGAGCCAACATTAGAATAGATCCACATGGAATTGCGCAAGAATTTGATTCTCTCTTCTTCAAGTGCTTGAAATTGCTATAATGAGAAACAATTTATATCAGTCAAACCTGATATAGTGACCACCTGTCTATGAGGTCACTATCTAGCAATGTTCAAAATACAATTTTCTATTGAATCAAACCTGTATATAAAGGCCATCTGTCTATAGTTGTCAATTTATCTACCTCTCATAGCTGGCTGTTATATACAGGTTTCACTGTATTTGATTTGACAAACAGGTTAAACATCTCTACTGATACTTCTTTCTGTCTGTTGTCATCCCTATTAAAAAAGTTTCGAAGTTAATAAATGTGAATTTGCCCAAATGTTCATTAAACTGTTTATGTAATTGTTTATGACTGTGCATGAACCCACAAGAAAGTGTTTAAGAAAGTTTGTGTTATCATGAGCTGTTCATGAACAGGGTAATGTTTCTTGACATTGGATTTTAATAACATTTTTTCAATTACTCTTTTGAATCTTAGGCAAATCCTGATGTTAAAATCAACGACTTATCAGAATCAGCTCAAGATGATTTGAATAGAATTACAAATGAAAACTTGGTAAGACTCAAAACTTATCCTTACTTATAATTGTAGACCTTGGACAGACATAAGTGCTACTTAGATTCAATTCCTTGGTGTCAATGTGCTTTATCTAGAAGTGAAAAGCCTTTGTTGATAATGATTAGGGCGATTAGATTGGATGGCAGCCTACCAATTGAAATTCAATACACAGTTCTCTGGCTTAGTTAGGAACCAACAACCAAAAAATACCTGTGCGAAAAACAGTTCAGGAGTTCTTAAAATTTAGGGTCACCATTTAACATTCATGAACTTCGGAATTGTTTTTGACAGGGGTATACCATTATTTCAACATTATTCAAATTTATATGAATCATCCAGTTTGTATTTTGTCTTTTCATCTATATCTATCAATTGAAAGGTTCTAATTTTCCGCCTTTTTCAAGTCGGTTTTCATTTGAAATATTTGAGTTATAATCGCTGTTATTCAATCCTGGTTCAGACAGACTTCTGTTTTTTTTTTAATTTCACTTACTGTTTTGAAAAAAGGAAATAAATATACTGCTTAAATTGTATTAATAGCTATTATTTTTAATATTAAATTTCACCGGTTGTCGAATTCCAAGAACAAATCAGTTTAATTGAAACATTTATCATTGTTTACCTATATTATTGAAATTAACTCAGCAATGCAGGTGACTTATTGCTAGTATTTCACATTTTTATCTCATAGGAGCTGAGAGATAAATTAGAAGGATATGAAACTGAATTGAAAAAACTTCGCGAACATCAATTATTAATATCTTCACCACCCCGACAGCGTTCGATGTCAAAGAAAGTAGAAGGTAATGTTAAATAATTTAGTGAAATGCAACTTTTGTTAAAATAATTGTTCTCACATCACTGAGCTAATTACAAAGTTCAACTGTGGAAGAGAATTATTGTGAAATGCGATAGGGATTGTCCAATAAAGTGTTACGTTCCATTTAAGATCAAGTTCATGAACAAGAAATAACATACCTCCCCTTTCATAAAAGTTGAACCATTTCACATTAATTCCCCTGTAAAAAAATATTCTTCTCTGGTCGTTTGAATGTTTTGCATATGTGTCAATTCTCGAACAGTTAATACCACATTCGACATAAGTAAGCCAAACTAAAATTCCAATTACAGTAATGTTTTGCAATCCCAAAGTATGATTAAATTAGTCTGCATGAATAAATTAGCCTGCATTAAATTAGTCTTGGTTAAAACCTGCCTGCATGATTAATCTTTGAAACACGTGAATTATGAATTGTATTTCATATACTGTAATAATAAGTTAATTATATTGAGTGCAAACTCAAATAAACATATGTAAATAAAAGTGCTCACAATGTTAGCTAATCCAGAGTGTAAGAAAGCATGAGAGACAAAGATGAAGCAAAATCCTTTTCCCTTCACTCGGAGAATCACGAGTTCAATTGCGATCTTCTGACTGTGATAAATCTGAAGATCGGAATTAAACACTTGAAATCCTGAGTAACTGGAAAGGCTTTTGGGTCATCTTTGTTTCCGATTCCATAAAGTATATTTCTTTCATTTTTAGGTGCTATGCTGCTCCCAGCTGATCAAGAGACTAGTAGGCGCAGAGCTATGTCAGCAGGTGTAAAGTACTCTGAAGATTTAACTGCTGGAAAATTGGTACGATATATCGTATTTGCTGCTTAGAAGATAAGAAAACACATTATTATAAAAAGTAGCTAAATAAAACATTCCATAGATTACTTGAATTAAAAAGCCTAGTGCATCCTTGATTTGATTTTATTTTATTACTTTTATGTATCTTTGTACTTTTTAGATTATGATCATATTGCTACATCAGCTTATTGTAAAGAATTATTCAACATTAATCACATACCTGTTTTGTTTCAAATTACAAAAACATTGGCTTTCCAGTTTACAATGTTGTCCATACAAATTTATTTCCCATTCCAAGTAGCGACACTCGATCTTCTAAAACTAGAATTCTACCATTCAACATGTGTAATGAGAAATAGTATTTGCATATTTGGCCGTTGCTTTTTTCCGGTTACTGTCGAAACTGTTATAACGTTCACCTTGATACAGCGACCACCTGTCTATAGCGGTCACTATTTTTCCCGTAAACTCACACATTTTACTGCAAATGTAAGACTACTATGTTAAAACGTTTTTAAAAAGGAGTTGCCAAATGTCACAGTTAATAGAATGGCGACCAAATACCCATTTAAAACTTATATTATAATGTTTCGAAACTATTTCGTAATACATGTTAAATTAAAAGTTTTTAAAAGTCTTACAATAAATCAATTTGTTTCAGCTGGATCTTGAAAGAACCCTTGCTGGTGATATGAGCCACGTCAGAACAGTTCTTCAACCTTATTAAATGTCTGGTTTTACTAAGTTCTGTATACAAGATCACAATAAAATAATTTATGTTTTCTTCTGCATCTGATATTATGTTCTACTCAGTCAAACACTACAGCGATATAAAAAAAACTAATGAGCAACACTAAACAAAACCGCTGTACATCTCTGTCAATGCTGCCTTACCTATCAATTGACAATGTGTATATTTGTTTATTGTTTAGGTCATGACATATGCTGGTCTGTTCCGTAAAAACGAGCTGGTAAGTTTGCACAGTTTTATGGACAGTTCATGAACCTCGCAAAAATTTCATGAACATTTAATGATCACCCCTTTGAATAAATTCATGAATTCATGAACAGTGCATGGATATTTCCTGATGGGTTCAGTTCATGAACACTTAGGCAATTTTCACGTTCACTATTTCATGAAGTCTTCTCTCAATTCTCGAAAGCTTCATAAACAATGAATCGTTATCTTGTGCATGTTTTCTGAAAAGAGTGCAGTTTATCATTGGCAAATGTATATCGCAGTGGTGGTGAGTTTTATGTTCTGGGTGCGTTATTGCTTTGTAAAACACCCACACTAGAAGCCATGAGTGCTAATAACCTTTTTCAATATAACTCAATATAAATTAATCATTGAACAATTTTGTTGGATATAGTACTTAAACAATACAACTACTGATGTTTTCTTAATGTTGAATGTGTTTACATTGCATCAGTTTAGGCCTATCACTGTTTGAAGAAAGCAGTATATATATAGGCTGCTTTAAGACTTTATACCTGATATCTAGCCATGAAATCTATTGTTTTAATTTTGTTTAAATCATAGGGAGATCAGAAAGGAAAAGATGACAAAGCATCAACATCAAGCTTAGATACAGATTCAAATATCCCATTGAAGAAAGCTGGCATGTTACAATTTACACTTGAAAAAGAGACTTTATTACTTCATCGTTTAGTCCTTGATTTAAAACCATCAGATGTTGAAAATGATGTACCTGGTCTACCTGCTCATTTAATCTTCATGGCAATCAGATATGCTGATAAGTTAAACGATGAAAGAATGATGCAAAGTTTCTTAACGAACGTTTTTAGTGGGATCAAAAAAACTATTAAGGTTAGGATGTCACCTTATTTATTTATACGCATAATACTTTACAGTTATAGATCAAACGTGTGGTGAATATCAGCTGATAATGACTGAGGTATGTGTGTAAGGTAGATATAATGACCGCTATAGACAGGTGGCCTTTATTTACAGGTTTGATTCAATAAAAAATACTATTATAGATAGATATTTAGTATAGATATTGCAAGAGTGACCCAAACAAACAAGCAGTTTTGCTTAAGGATTGACCCTGGTCATAATTTATATAGCTTACTTGTAATTATTATGTATGCTTTTTATGACAAAATATATATCAAATCACATCACACCACTATATAAAGGTGTCTGCTTTATAGAGGTGACCATGGTAACAGGTTTGACTTAATAGCACATATCATGCTCAAGGATGCATACATTTGTACCGTATGAATTTTTAAGTATGAACTAATTTTAAATCTTTGTAATCTCCATCATGTAGGAACATGCTGGCGATTTAGATTTTCAATCTTTTTGGCTTTCAAATTCACGTCGATTATCACATGATATGAAGCAATACAGTGGTGAAAAGGTACCTTAACATAAAGATAACTAAATATTTTATTATTTTCATTTTTATTGTATTTGCATCAGGGTCCGACAAAAGTGGGGATCCTGGGATCCTAGATCCCGGAAGGCTAGACAAAATTCAGAAGAAAATTGATGATGATTTATTGGTCAAACATCAACAAAGAAATTCAGAAGAAAATGTTGAAATGCCTCTTGGATTCCAGAAGGCTGAAACTTTTGTTGGACCCTGAGTTGCATGTGGATATGGTAGCTCTTGCTTTCAGCCTGCTATAAATTGTACTAGCATCCCGCATCTCTCAAATGTACCTGCTAGTTGCACCCCCAGGAGGCCCCCTTTATGGAGCTCTGCCAAACACCAGCTTGCTTTATCGAAGTTTGATTATTTAAAAAGTTTATAGTCAAACACCATGTATCACATGATACATATTTTAAGCTACTTGTTTAATTTCAGTATTTAACAATCATTTTTTATTATTTTCAGATGTTTCAAAGCCACAATTCAGCAGAACAAAGTCAACACTCTTTGGTTAATTTTGATTTGACAGAATATCGTTCTGTTTTAACTGATCTTAGTGTCTGTATATATCAAGAAATGGTTAAAACAATACAAGATCGAATTGGACCACTAATTGGTAATTATATTAATTAATTACATTAATCAATTCAATGGTAAACATCAATTGCAACAATAATTCATTATTAATAACGTTTCGGCTATGTCTGACGTTAGCCATTTTTGATACCTGAAACGTTGTTCCATTTATTGTTGCTTTTGATGTTTACTATTAAATGTTTACAAAGAAACTTTTTTTTCGCACCATGATCAATGTAGAGAAAGTTCCTAAATTCATAAATATGAATGGCCCACTTTCTCATTGTTCATGAACATCCATAAATACCCCTAGCGAGAAACAGCTCAGGAGTTCATGAACGTTAAATGGTCCCAAATTTTCCGTGTTTCCGAATTGTCTGTGAATGTTCACAAACAGTTTATGAACAGTTCATGAACATTGGGGCTATTTAACATTCATGAACTCCTGAACTGTTTTTTGCATAGGTTGAACATGAAATGTTGATGAAAACAGGTAATTTCAAGTTCATGAGATGTTCATGGAACCCCAAGCAAATGTTTTTGAACTGTTCATGAATTGTTCATGAACTCATTAAATATTATGACAAGGGTAAATATGCTGTATTGAATATCCAAAAGAATATTTAAAGTTGTGAATTTAATATTTATCCAATTCATGGGTAATTCATATATCTAAAAATGAATATAAATCTTTTCAACTCCAGTTCAAGATCCAAATCCTAATTCAACTATCCAGATTAGGATTACATTAAGTTCTTGTCCAAAAGAATTGCAAGATTAAAGGATTGAAGGAACCAGATTTAGCTGTATGTAGGATGCCCTTAACTGATCAAAATAATTGAATTATTTACTGAAAAATACGTTTAATTGTTTTTTGTTTCATTGAACAAAATTATGATCGACTTAAAATCCTGTTTTTAACTCTAACAAAGATATAAAAATGTTTTCTGTCAAATTCTTTGTTGGAGGGGAAAGCCAGACAGAGGCCTGCAACTTGATTGGGTTTTGCAAGCCGAGAAAGACCGTGTTTACTGTTTATATCTTCTAGATTGATGTTCCCTCCAGGTCTCAAAAAGTAGACCCGGCCCTGCCTACCATATCCAAATCATCTGCTACACACTTTTTCTCAACTCTGTTGCTTTACTTTTTTAATACATTTTGCATAATACTTTCTTTTAATTTCCAAAATTAGTTGCTGGCATGCTAGAGTATGAATCAATCCCTGGTGTTTCAAGTTCAAAACCATTTAGTCGAAAGAAAAACAGAGCAAAGAGTTCCGCTAGTATAATTGAAGATATTGTTACTGTAAAGGATATAACCAATAAGGTTAGTATAACCTGTGTCTTGTCTCTAAGACTAGCCTCATTCCATCGCTGTCTAAGACCTAGCCTAAGACCACCATCGTCCATAGGACACAGATGCGCTGCTCTTCAAATTGGGCATGGCATTTGAGCATGGCATGTACTCAACTTGAAGCCCCATTCCATCGCTGTCTAAGACCTAGCCTAAGACCACCATCGTTCATAGGGGACAAGTGGGCTGCTCTTCAAATTGGGCATGGCATTTGAGCATGGCATGTACTCAACTTGAAGCCTCATTCCATCGCTGTCTAAGACCTAGCTTAAGACCACCATCGTTCATAGGGGACAGGTGGGCTGCTCTTCAAATTGGGCATGGCATTTGAGCATGGCATGTACTCAACTTGAAGCCTCATTCCATCGCTGTCTAAGACCTAGCCTAAGACCACCATCGTTCATAGGGACAGGTGGGATGCTCTTCAAATTGGGCATGGCATTTGAGCATGGCATGTACTCAACTTGAAGCCTCATTCCATCGCTGTCTAAGACCTAGCCTAAGACCACCATCGTTCATAGGGGACAGGTGGGATGCTCTTCAAATCGGGCATGGCATTTGAGCATGGCATGTACTCAACTTGAAGCCTCATTCCATCGCTGTCTAAGACCTAGCCTAAGACCACCATCGTTCATAGGGGACAGGTGGGATGCTCTTCAAATTGGGCATGGCATTTGAGCATGGCATGTAGTCAACTTGAAGCCTCATTCCATCGCTGTCTAAGACCTAGCCTAAGACCACCATCGTTCATAGGGGACAGGTGGGCTGCTCTTCAAATTGGGCATGGCATTTGAGCATGGCATGTACTTAAATTGAAGCTTAAATTGATTAAATCAATGGTATTTTATTCAGTTTAGTTTATCAATTTATTTCTTGAACCTTCAATATTTCAATGTTTTGATATATTATATAGGATTTGCAATTTTGCATCTTAAAGTTACCTGAATTTGTTCTCGATATATTTAATGGGGAGTCGTACTCCCACGGAACTTCAAGGATCTACAACCGTGGATACAAACAAGTTAAATCTTCGTATAGTCCACCTGATCACTTGCCAAGTGTACTTGATCTTTGTTTACCGCTTTATGCTGGTTTGCTTAGCATGTGTCAGAGACCAGAATATGTTGATAGTAGAGGGAAGATTTCTTTCTAATTTGTCAGGACCAACGAGAAAGATTCAGGCACTTGCGATTTTTGCAATTATGGTCATTAAAATTTTCTATCAGTCCTAATCAAAAACATTTTTCCAATTGCAATATCAAGTTTGAAATCAAAAGCAACCAAATGCTGCGTGTCCTGTAATTTGTCCGCGCCCTGGGGCAATTGTCCCTCTTAATCCCCTTTCGGTGGCCCTGCTAATTACTTTATTCAAATGAGATCACCCCTACGAAAAGTTACTGAGCTTAATGGTCTCTTTGATGAATTTATTGACGAATGATTCATGAAGATTGAATCATTTAATGTTCATGAACTGTTTTCAGAGAGGCATACACTGTTACCGTTGTCTTCGGTAATGCACATCTTAACCTTTAAATATTTGTTCATTCTAATGTTTTATTTTTGTTTCATTTCAGTTGTCAGCCATTTTAGCTGTTTTAAACGCACATTGTATAGAAACTGACCTTATTAAACAAATATTCAAACAGGTACAATTCACAATTATTTTTCTTTTGAATAGAAAACGCATTACCCCCCAGTGAAGCAATTTGGCTACTTTTCCATAATTTTTTCATGAGCAGTTCATTAACTATTATTGAAAATGTAAGCAATTCCAATCTCATGAATATTAATATTTGATCTGATTCTTAACTTTTGATCAACTGTTCGTAATCATAAAAGGTTCACAAACTGTTCATTGACTGTTCATGAAATGATTTACAAGATCCATTTATATATTTTTTTATTCTAATTTGATAATACCATGTTCAAATTGAATGATTCACCGTATTACGTTGGGGAAAAAGTTTTGACTGTCAGGGAAATTGCTGGTACTTTTTCAAACAGTTTTTCAAATATTTGATATCAATTCTGTAGCCCCCTTTTGTGAATGGGCTTTATCCCTCTTTCTAGTGGGGGGAAATGTTGATGCCACCCATGTACAGAGCAATTAGTGCACATTATCCTATGAGCCATATACCTCATGAAATGCTCATAGAATATTATTAAAAGCCATAATTTTAATTATTCTTTATTGTAAACTATTTTATTTACTTCACTTTTCAGATTTTTTATTTTCTCAACGTAACTATGCTTAATAATCTATTATTAAGAAAAGACATGTGCCATTGGTCACGTGGCATGCAAGTACGGTAAGTGTCTAAATCTGTTGAATATTATTAATACTACTGTAAACAGTCCAGTAGAAGTTCTAATTAATTTCAGAGGTAGAATTCTTCTTTGATTATAGCCTAAAAGAATATTATAGATAGTTAGCTATTGTAAGTCAACGAATTAATTAAATTTCCAAGGGCTACCATTTGAAAGATGTGATTAGAAAACGCTTGGGAAGATGATTTTAAATTTTATTAAATATTTTTATGAGAATTCGACACAATTTCATGCATTTAGCTAGTATCTCTCTGCAACTTTATTCGATAGTAGCTTAAACGGTAACTTTATAAAAATATACCGTCCCATTTACACTTGAGATAACATCACGATCATATATATATATATTCAGCGTTTCTAGTCGGAAAACAGTTTTGTTTTGGTGCTAATTTGGAAAAATGTAATGAAAATGATTGATAATTTCGAATTGCTCTTCGTGTTATATTGAAAAAAATTTGAAAAAATAGCTGTATTGAAAAAATTACTCCAAAATGTTTAAAATTCTCAACTCAACTGATTGTTTAGAAATTACACGCGTCAGAATAGCTATGAAGGAATAATTTCCTCTTGGACGTACCTCGGCTGTTTCCACTGTTTTTGTGTCTTATCAATAGAGAATTTGAATTACTGTCGCATTTTGTGCTGGCTATTATGTCATAGTAACATGACATTGTTTTTCTAAATTTAATTGAAGATTTAATATAACTCAGTTAGAAGAATGGTGTCGCACAAATCAACTTGATCAAATCACTTTAGTAAACGTTCTTGAATCAACTATACAAGCAACGCAATTACTTCAAGTTAACAAGAAATCTCTAGAGGATGTTGATGCAATTTGTGCTGTTGGCACTGCACTAAACACACTTCAGGTAAGACATGTTAATAACACACGTGTACTTAAGCCCTTGTCACACTGTACACTTTTAACCCGGGTTAGTTTGGTTGTGTTCACACTAGCTCGTGTAAATCAAGCTCAAACTAGGGTATAGGCGCATAAAAGAAATCAACGGTAAAGTTTTCACGAGAAATACTATCTCAATGTTTTTGCCCTTCTTAATCTCATCTCTGTGGCCCTCTTAATCTATATATAATTACTTTATTCAAATGAGTTCAACCTTGAAAAAGGTCAGTGAGTTCAATGGTCCCTTTGGTGAACTTTTTGACGGATGATTCGTAAGTCATTTAATGTTGATGAGATTGAAATTGATTACATTTTCAATAATATAGTTCATGATCTACTCATGAAAAGGTAGCAAAGTTGCTCACATTGATTCAGAGGTTTTAGACCGAGCGCCATCGAACTAAAACGGCAGGTTTCTCCAGGCAACTTGAATATCACACAAAAGTGTTCATAGAAATATGCTAAACAATTACCTATTTCTTGTTTAAATACATTCTATTGTAAACTCTTTAAAAATCTGATTTATATTCCATGATTCACGTTCAAAGCCTTCTTATCATTTTGAAAAAAATGCTGCATGTGAGCTTCATGGTCTTTGATTCTTTTGTTCTCCCAAGATTTTGCGAATCCATAGAAGCATGACGAAAACACAAAATGTATGGATTAAGAGAGCTCTGACTGTGAAATGATTTATAAATTCATCTCTGGTGAGCTCCACAATAAAATTTGACTAAAACAAGAAACGTATATATATATACTTACATTATAACAATTTTTAATGTACATTTTATGTGAATTTCAAGTTGCCCGGAGAAACCTGCCGTTTTAGTTCTGTGGCGCTCGTTCTATTGGGCGTAAATTGTGGACCTAATTATTTCTCTTTATTATTTATCACTAGATGCAAAAGATTTTGTCTATGTATACCCCTGCAAATGAATATGAACCTCGTGTCCCTTCAAGTGTGATACGTGCTGTCGTTGCCCGTGGCGATACATCAGATCCTAAATCATTAATGGGTGATGTACAATATATTTACCCAGTCTCATTTCCATTCACACCATCCTCGTTTGTATTCGAAAGTGCAATAATACCTCCTGCTTTACATGTTGATGGTATATCGATAATATAAATTGAAGTCTATATTGACAATATAGAAATAGAGGAATATACCATAGCTCAAAGCGCTATATTAAACAAATTTATAAAATATTGAAACTCAAAATAAAAAATGGATAATAGTAAATTTAATTGGATTATATAAAAAAGAACTAGTAGGGAAGAAATAATATTATATATTTTTTTATAGTTTTTCTAGTGTTTTCCGTTGTAATTATTGTTATTTGAGTTTGTTTCTGTGTTTTATATCTATACATATATATACCTATAAAGAATAAAATTATGATTTTAAAAGTTGTGCATATAAATTTTTTGTTGTCTCAAATTAAAATATTACCAGTATCAAAAGTTGTCTCAATTCTTTCATTTTTGTAGCTTCCATATCAATTAAATTTTGATTAGATTTTTTGAATCCGTCCTTCCGTATTTCTAAATGTTTTAAAACCGTTGTTATTATTTGTCCCTATATGCAGCACCTAATACTTACATACTTGAATCTCACTATAATTTACCCCCGCAACTTTGTTTATAAGTTTGCATTTGAAACTGCAATAATGTCCCCATTCCCATGCTATAATGCTATGTATGCTGTTTAGCTACGGCCTAATCAAGTCAACATTTTCACAACCCTCGATACTGGCAAAATGTTAGCCTGCGCGCAGACCTTACGTGATAATCTTACTTCCTCGTTAGTAAGTAGTAAGTAAGTAACGAGGAAGTAAGATTTTCTAGAAAGGTCTGCTCGCAGGCTAGCAAAATGTTGACTTCATTGGACCGTAGCTTCATCGTTACGTAACTTTAATTATTTTGATTTTACTTCTTTTGCTGTAAGACAAAGTATGTCTCCCAAAGTCTTTTGCAAATTAGCCGAAAATTCTCAACTCCTGCTTGGACGTTTATTCAAAAGGCGTGGTTATATTAATTTTACTATCAGCTCAATTTCTACTTCCATTAATTAATATTTTTTATTTCAAATTCCATAAAACTCCAACATTAGGTCAATTGTATTACATGCAGAATAAGTTCCTATTTTTTTCAAATCCTAAACTAGGATACATTTAACAAGTTGTTCTTAAATTTTTGTTAATCCATACCTTTTTATTATAATAACTAATACGTGAATATACTATAAAAAGGCTATAAAAGTTAAACCGAAACATCCCCATCTTATATTTCCTATCTGACTGTCATGATTTGAAAATGTTATCGGATGCTACAATCGTCAATATAATCGGGTTAAAAATAATCAGAATCGGTTTGCTTTTTATTAAGATCCTATCAGAATCTTAGCATCAAAATTTCAATAGAAGACTTAAAATGCACTATATCTCATCAATAACTTTGCTACCTAATTAAACTATCCGTATAACGCTAATAATACTTTTTTGGGTAAAGAAAATCAATTACTTCAAAATCAAATATAGAAAGCCCCTATAAGTGTTCTTTGTGTGTGGGCTTTCTTTTGTGACAAGCACAATTATAACAGTACAGTTCGATAGAACTCTGAAACTGTCGTGGATCCAATTTATGATGAACAATAACTAGTTATTGGCTTCTGTATTTAAGACCAGCTGTTTACACGGAGTTATATCGCATCATTTGAAAATATACGATAAGCCCTCAGTTCGTAAAGTAGATTGAATTTCAATTGTATATATATTATACAATATACACGAAAGAACACATCATATTATGAATTAAAATTATTCAATTTGTGTTTGATTTTACTAGTCATTCTTTTATAGTATTTTTTATTTTGAAAAAAAATTATTTTAAATGTATAAATAATGATTAAACGAAAAAATCAGACATTCAAATTTTCTTCTATTAGTTTCACGCCAAGGCGATCATCAGGCAATTTAACCTGCCTATCTAATTTAATTTGATTTAGATTAAATTGCCTGATGATCGAATAGTAGCAAATATGAATGTCTGAATTTTTTTCATTTAATCATTATTAAACAGCTCTGCATTTATGGCATCGAGCGCTTTTGAAACAGCAAGGACAACATAACTACCTAAACCTTGATATTACTATAAATGTATAAATATATATCCAAACCTCATTATAATGCAAATGTCTGTGTGTGGTTTGTGTGATAGAATTTGAGGTACTCTTACTGCCATTTTGTATACAAGATAATTTAGTTATATATTATTTGCAATCTCTGTTTTCAAATGATGTTGCACTGATATAAGTTAACTTTGAATTTTATTTTCGGTTTGGTAACCAGCTAAATGAAATATACTATATATTCCTGAAAATGCTCACTTTTGATCAGAATTGAAGACATCAGATTACGACGTTAAGAAAGTCAAAACAATAAAAATGTATCAGTATCTATCCACTACTGTTATTCGATTAGAAAATTAGATGGAATAAAAAAATTATTTCAACATAAATGTGATACTTTTACGAGCAATTATACGAGTCGAATGCACAATCGCCGTCTTTTGTCACTGACCCTCGGATGGTGATGGCGGGGGTGATGGTTTATGTTGACGTTCATTTTGAATTAGGGTTTAAAATTTCAACTTAAACTTGACTTTGAAATTAGAAGTTGTTCCTTGATCATGAAAAATATATGCTTATTGAACTCCTTCCTAGGGATTTATACCATAACCGAAGTTCTCTTGACCCCGCGATAATTAGTTTGTTTTTCGTTGATTCTATTAATCGTAAGGGCTGATGAGTTAACTCATTAAAGCCACTCAAGTGTGATACGCAGTTAAAGCTGTAGTCAGATTATTCGCTATTACCAAATCAGAACAATAAACGAGGTCAGAAAAAAATCAAGGTCTCGGGAAACTAAAAGTTCCACGCTGATTATACGACCTCAGACAGATAAACTAATTAATTGTATCAGTCTAAAGATCTGTCTATCTAGATGAACACACATATAACGCATGGAACTTTGAAATTAAATTGCTACAGTCTGTCAGGAATTTGTAATTATTGTATGCATTATGATAGCTATTTGTATCAATAAAGAGTTGAATTTCAGAAGTTGTCCCGATAGAACGAAGCCGAAACCGCCACAATGATTAATTCCGAGAAGATGCACTTTTTGCATTGTCTTATCTAGTGCTGTGCTGCTGCTTCGAATTTCTCTCAGGTATCTAGTTTAACATACGACGCATCATCGACTGACCTATAGTGCCCGTACCGGTCGTACAATATTTTATTTCTCGGTAGATCGTCTGAAGCTTGACATGAAGACAATGATGGAGTTGCCATGATAAAATGTGAACACCGAATAGTCCCTCTAATGGTATGACACTGACTCCATAATGTAGAGATGGGGGTACAAACTGACACAAAGACAAAAGACAAGTTTTGACTGGAGTTTGACTATAGTTACCTATTCAATGAGCTTATGGTGATACAAGATGACACTGATAGGATACATACATGATTACAAAAGTAGCAAATTAACACAAACAGGATGGTCAGATATGAAAATAATTCATCAATCACTTATATATCACAATAATAGTACTAACAATACTGTCACGTTTCCTACATACACAACTTTGCAGTCGCGCTCCGTTGCACAGACTGCAAACTGCGTGATGAATAATTTCTACTAATCAGTAATGCATAATAAGTTGATCAAGTACATTTGTATTAGTTTGCATATAATTTTCATGGATGATAAATGACAATTTCCGTTTTGGCTAAGTAAACAATACATCTTAATCAGCCTCTAATGTGTGAACACTGCCATTATAAAATTAATAAATGGGATAATTAATCGATTATCGATCACTTTGCGTCTCATATTGTTTTGATATGATAGTCTATCAAGCAGTAAATATATGGCGCTAACCGGCTAAATAACTAAATACAGACCAATAATCTTTTTCTGAAACTCAAGTTGATTTTTAGCATAACATTTCGCATTGTCTCCCGTTTGAGTTTGATACATACATGATAATATTGCATGATGGTTAAAAAGATAGCTTATTTTTATAGACCTCAAATGCCAACATTCTGTCGAATTAGATTACAAAATGTAGAAGCAAACATGCACATATTTGTTCAAGACAATTACAACACAATTACATTATCAAATTTTACTCAATAATTAAAATGTATATATTTTGCAAAACTAAACAACTTTTATATAATTTCTAGCAGTTTATATAAATAGATTTTATTTACATTTCATCTGAATCACCAGAGAAGTAACTACATTGTATTGTTTTATTACATCCATTTGAAATAAAAGCTTCTAATAATAATCACATCATTTGAACATCAAGTTTCTGACACAGAATCTATCAAATTTCATGTCCGAAAAAAACATTAGAAAGTTGATCGGACCACGTGCTTAGGGTAAATCTTGCCGCGTTTTATTATTATTTTGAACAATGGTAACCAATCAACATTGAGAATAAAACAATAGATGATAACCAATCACAATAGAGCTCATACTTAGTCTTTTTTCTAATTTGCCTCGATCGCAACAGAAATGGTTTCATGGTGGATAAAAATACAGACTTACGCCACGCTGTTTTGCATTGAAGAACCAAACTCGTCGTAGAATAACTTCAAAAGGAGCTCAAAGAAGGCTTGACCTGCTTATCTGTAAAATAAAATACTAAAAATTTATTATGTGTTAATATATTACTTTATATCAAAATAGTTTTTATCCTAGACTGAATAACAACACGGAGAAATTTAAATCTCGTCGGCATTGTGGCTTTTACCTCACTCTCGGAATCATTTTCCTACTCATTTTTCGCGTCACGCGATCAATTCTTATCAACAAATATACATTTTATTAATCATCATCTTCCTTGTCATTTAACTGTTTTACAAAATGAACCTTGGAACGCAAGATAGAGAACTAAGCGATCTACTAGATTTTACAGCGGTAAGATTACGAGTAATTCAGTTTTGATTCATGTTTCTAGAACTCTAGGATAAACTTGTTGACGATTTTACATTTGGTCTAGTCATAATAATTGTGTATTTCCTGTTTATAACCTTCATGTCATGAAACAAGTATCAATCAAATAGATATAATCGTTTCAATTTTTTGTATTTTATGTGTTGTGTTTTAAGATGTTTAATCCTCCGAATGGTGGTCCTCCATCGACAAATCGAACGGGTGCAGTAGGCTCAGATAACTCTCCGGTCGCCTCCCATGTTCATGGAGCAAGACAAGGTATATATACTAATATATAATACTGATTTATTGAATATTTTACTCACACATTATAGTACAGAGGTACTCAATTTCAAAATTTATCTACTAACTATGCAAAATGATGTACATTCGAGTCTAAACAAACTTTGTCGATATTCTGTATGATAGGGGATAGGGTTTGTTGTGAGCATAGTAAAATATATTCTGACATTAACAAATCTTTATTTCTTTAGGTATTGAAGATGGTTGGTCGTCTTACGATACAAGGGTAAGACAATTTTGTCTGTTCAAATGTTGTTTAATTAGTTTTAAGTTCAGACGAAATCCTACCTTCAAGGCTTCAATGTTGATTTCCCATGCTCATGGTACCGTAGACAAAAAATGTTGTTGTTTTCATGTCTAGTTTCTTTCTCGATCAAATTCACAGCATTATTTGTAAGTTTGCTCCTATAAAATAATATAGCTTTTATTCAACACAATTTGTAATCTTGATTCAAATTGTTTATCTCTATTTTAAGCGTGCTTGTACTGTAATACGTCTCTGTAAGGGTCACTGTATTCGTTTTGTTAAACGACGTTGTTGTTTCCCGTTTTTACTCGCTCCTTGTTGTCGCTTTCTTGCCAATCAAAGCTCCATCTTACTCGGTTGTTCATGTGCGAGCAAATGGTCATATATCCTTCTGCTTTACTTTAAAGTTTTTCTTGTCACCTGGTGTATTTGATGAACGGCAGATGGTAGTTATCCAAGGGACGAGAGAGTGTTGTAACTTTAAATTCGCTGCCTGCTACACTACAAAATCATCATCATCTGGCTAAGAGCAAGTCACCTGTCTGGCCCTCATAAAATCAAATCACAATCTATCAAAACTTTAAAGCAATGATTGTCATTTTCAAAAAATCAACTCAGTTTTGAAAACCTTTTTGAAAAATAAAATGGACGTTTCTCAAACTGATTCCCGTTTGTTGTCAATTCCAAATCAACCTCCACCATGCTCAATAGCCCCCTTAAAACATTTAAAATGGTATATTGTGATACCGTTTTATGTTTGGCTATGCATCAATAATGCTTCAGTTTTATATTGTACTTCATGTTAACTTTTCTAGGCATTTGAGGCGCCTTCTTCAGGAAATATTTTTGGAGAAGAGGATGGTGAGCTTCTAGCAAGTTCTCGAAAGACATTATCATCGTCTTCCTACTTGTCGACACCAACTCAAGGTGATTGCAAATTATTTATGTACAGAAATGTTTCGAATTTACGCCGGTTTTACCTTTCATAATTTGTAAAAGATGTCCTGAATCAAGTCAGCTGTATTACTGTTAGTTCTTAAAATTTCAAATTCAGGTGCTTCGAATCAACAGTCTGGTCTGGGCTAGTCAGAGCAGGTTATTTCGTATATTTGAAACTTCTCTTGTCCCTGCAAAGTTCAGCTGTTAAAGCAAAAATATAATTCTCAGCTGTCTAAATGTACCCTACCCTTCATATAGAACTACAGTTTTAAACCATAGCACATTTTATTACCTAAGTCAAACATATTTTGTAGATATACTTTTTTTTGTTTTTATGAATGTTTTCATTGTCCAATTTTCATTGATAACATTTAATTTTGTGATTATTGCAAACTCGTGTTTGGTACAAAAATGCTTGATTTTTTTAATTTCTATGGGCTGAAAATTAACAAAGAATATAGATGAAAAGCAATTTCTTAGTTTACGTGAGAAATTGCATAAATTTAGACTGTTTTGTGAAAAAACTGTTTGCACATCGAGCAGCTGTTTACAACCTTGATCTGACTGGACAACGTGTCGTGCATATTTCATGAAGTCTTCAAAAACGTGAAATCAAATCTATTAAAAATTAAATGCGTCTGCTCTCATCAGTTTCATAGAGTTTGTTGGGAAGATGTGGTTAATATATTTACGGAGTGTTTTTGATAAATCCAACAGGCTTATAACGCCGCAATAAACAACTAAATTAATGTCATTGAATACGGATATGTTTTAAAATCATTCAAAAACTGCCGGTCAATCCGTACACCGTCTACTTACACATATGCATATTAATATAGATTTTCTCAGCTTCAAGCCGTTTCAAGAAGTGTTGCCACGCGCCAAAACAAAATAATGTCTGTGTTTAGTAATTGGAGAAGCGTGCCATATTGGGTAATGAGGCATGGAGTGTATATTGATATCGTCTTCTGTCTATTGTTGTAACTTTATCACACAAAACACATATTTCTTTTATTTGTGATCATTGTAATGGAACATGTTTTTTGAGTTGATTGCACCCTGGATTGCACACGGCGACTTGTACATTTCTTTTATAATTATTTACTAAAGTAACATGGACATTTTTTGACCATATATTTCTGATGACTCCTTGTTTTTAAATGCAAGTGTGAGATATTCTGCACCTGTCCTATTTTGCAACACGTGATTGATGAAATGTAGTGTCTTCGAAACAATGTGATTTTTACTAGTCACCTCCGGAGTGCTGCATAATGTGATCGGAATCTTTATAAATGTTTTACATCCTAAACAATTATTCTTGTGCATTCCATGATTATGTAAATGTAATTCCTTGATTCAAAACTAAGTAACCCTCTGTGTAGATGAACAATGTAATTTTTATTCTTGTATTGTCTTATGTACATTCACATTTATGGAAGTATTAATTGATAAAACATTGTACCGTATGAATTAAAATATTTTCAAAAAATTCTGCAATATAATACGAAATAAGAAATTTCAAAAATCGATCTATCTACGTCATCTACTTATTCGTAAGAAGTAGAGCCTCTTATTACTGAATGTATTACCTAACACCAATGTGAGGCTTGAAGTATTTCACATTTTCAAACAGATTAATCCGAGAAAGATGTCCAAGAAACGTTTAATGTGTTTTTATGTTAAATGTGTTATCACTGATCTTATAATACATATACATAATATAAAATCATATGGAATAGAGGAAATGCTGTTTCTTTGACGTTTTCTCAGTGAAAAATATTATATAGTGAATTTACATAGATAATGACACTTTTTTTCAACACAAAGTTAGAATAACTGAACATTTGAACATACTGAATCACTTTCATAAAATTATTGAGAACATCGAAGAAGCAGAAAAGAGCACGACTCAAAGAGAAATAAAATGGATAAGATCTTGATGTATCAACGTCAAATAGCTGTTAGACAAGAGCCTCTATCCCATGTTCCGCTTCATGATACTGAGAATCGCTCCACTGTATGAAATAGAGTTCTGACGTAATGCACACAGGCTAACGGCGTTTGACTAAATAGCTGTTAGGATGTGCCATTATGGATGTTGTATGTCTTCATTTTCAGAAGAATCTACCAATGGTATCCATGACAAATTCCATAACAAATGGAAGATAATTTTCCGGACATGGTTATAACACCGTTTTTTTCGAATTTGTTATCTATTTCAAATACTAGAGCTGTTACGATGTGCCATTATGGATGTTCGTGTATGGAATTTATTCCTGGAGGGTAATTTCCATTGCAGCTAGACGGGGGGGGGGATAAAACGAACATATGTGGCAGAGGTGGACTGAGTCAGAATTTGACTCTGATGAGTCTGGCTCCGAAAATATAAGAAAAGTAGACTTCAAATCCGGCTTCAAAATATTTCAGACAAACTCTTGTAAAAAGTTAGAAAATTGATTACCTTATCAACCCAGCCAATCCTTGAATCCATCCTCTATATAGAAAGATCCAGATAATTTCATCAGACTCCAGCTACTGTTCCTGCCTGGCAAAGATTCACTCCGGTCCGGCTCCTGTTGAAATATGTAGTTTGACTCCGGCTGCTGTACACCTCTGTTATGTGGCATTGGCTCCAGACATTGTTGGCTATGTTACAATAAAATATTTTTTTAAATCCGAAAGTACTGATTCGAAAATACTGATTTTCGAACATGAATTGAACCAAGGGGATAATGTGATTATTCAAAAACAAATCAGCTTCAGCTTTAAAAAACAATTAGAAGAACAATTATCTGGTTTTTATTGACAAGAATAAAAAGCGTGTAACAATATAATGACACTTCTGCAATATAATGAGTATCAGCAATAATTGACAAATCTGTAAATTTAGGTACTAAAAATAAATTACTGTTTACTACTATACTACTATATATATATATATATATATATATACGGATTGAGGAGCGGACGGTTTGAGGAGCGCTACAGCGCGAAACTTCGAGTAACGGAGAAAACGTCTCTTTCTTATTTTATATCTATACAGCTCTGCTTACCGGTATTGAGCACTATATTGATGTTTTGCTCTTAATAAATAAATTTATTTATTTATTATATATATCTACTATAAAAAATTCCAATTATCTTTCATTGGGCGTTTCCTTTTGTTTGGTAAACTGCTGAATTATATGTTCAATCTTGAAACGTAATCTTTTTGATTATATAAAACTGCGTTCAACAATATATCACACTTATCACTTTGATCAAAATCTTTTCTTCTATTTTCATGAACCAGATTACATCAAAAATTGTAACAGATGGTGTGATGACACACTGCTTAAATTCACGCAATTTTACGTTACGATAATCAATCATCTTGATGATCGGTGTATGGAGTTGATCTCTCCTGGTGGAAGGAGTTAGCACCTTAACGTATCCCCTAGGTTCAATTTTCAGATCTAAAATACTCGACATGCTATCCGAAGTACACGTTTTTTTATAGGAAAGTATATTACCATGAAACAACCTTACCTTACCTTAGCAACACCTAAACCATGAAAATGCCATGGAAGGGTTGTTGAAAGCACCATAAAAATTTTGTTTGCAGATTTAACCATTAAACGATTTTGTATGTAAGTTTCAATACTGGTGTGGATTTAAAAAAATGTGTAAATATCGAAAAAAAAATGTTTGTTGATTTTCTGAACGAAATATGGGATATTTAATAAAAATTTAAATGACATATATATTATTCGAACCACTTAAGGCCTCGTAAATGGGAGCATTTCATTGTTGGTTTTCACTTTTTTACATTTTCATGGTGTTTCGACGAGACTTTCGTGGTTTTGGTGTTGGCAGTGTAACAACATCATCAAATGCTGCAACCCAAATATATTTTGAAAATCAAACTACTAAAAATCAAATCAAATCGTTTTAGTAGGTAATCAGTAGTGATTCAGTTTATCAAATATTCATTGTGAGTATAATGTCCGTCACATTTTCAGGGTTCTCCCCGGGGTTTTTCACGGGTGAGATGCATCTTTGTTACTTGTGAGTGCTAAATAGAATATGTTTCTTGTTTGTATTTAGGTAAAAGCAAAGATGTCTATGGCTCACTACTCCTAGGCAATGTCCCGCAGGTAAATATACTTATCAACAGTAGCAAAATTGTATTCCTTACTGTAAAATGTGCTGTACATCAGGGCTCAATAAAAGAGAACTGCTGGGGCTATCTGTCAAACGAATTGAGGATGATGAATGATGTATGCGATGGATCAGCCAGAGTTTTGAGCACATTTCAAAGGGGATACACCCTCTACGTTAATAACTTGTAGGTTAATTACTACAATAGGCAGGGTGTCACAAAATTTTTGATCTTCCGGGGATTGTGTTGTTCGATTATAAACCTTCTGGGATTGAATTTAGAATGCTTCATAGTTGTGAAGAATTGATCTTAACATTGCAGATATTTGACCTACTTTGAAGCAAGAATCATGGATTTCAAAACATGAGATCCAAAAATAATAAATTTTGAATAAGAAAATAATCAGGATAAGTTTGGAAACCTTCTGATTTTGTGCTGGCCTTCCGGGAACCAGGTTCCCAGGATCCCGCACTTTTAGACAGCATGACAATAGGTCTATACACACAAACCACCTGTACATTGTCAGAGTATTACTGTACCGAGCTGATTGTCACAAGAAATCATATACTGGAAACTGCAATCATAGAATAGAACATCGATTCTATTTTAACAACACATTTAGGCCTGGATTATACAGCGCGCTTTCGAGCGTGCCGTGCTTTCGAGCGCGCTTTCATTTGAAGGCGCGCGCTTTTGAAAATGTCTAGTTATACAGCGAGCCGTCCTCAAAAGTTGTGTAAAAACTTCCTTTGAATTACATGATGACGTGTAAGAAAATATCTCACAAGACTTTTGATTGACAAGTATACGCTTTTCGTGAAATAAATTTATTGCTTCAAAAAGTGATTTTTATCACAATTCGCCATCAAATAGTTGTGATTATCGTACAATGATAGTTTTTTAACCTACCATGGTCCTACAAATACAAGACAGTGGCTTATATCTAATCTTCAGAGCATATATATATAACCTTGTCTAATTAATACTATTTGAAAGTTTTCTCCTCTTCAATTGAGAAGTACAGATGCTCTGAGTAGTTTCCCTATTATTATTTTGTGGATTTCGATTATAATTCGAAAAAAAATCAATGCTTATTCATCTGTTTACTTGCAAAACGGAACTGTATCTAGGCAACGGCCGAGAAAAAGAGGCTAGACATTTCTTTCTCGACATCAACCCCCGGTTTTTACCAAATATGGTAAGAGGAATCCCTGGAATGTCGAAATGAAAGTTCGCCTTCAAGTGAAAGCACGCTCTTCCTATGCGAGCTTTCGATTTGGAGCGCGCCGTGCTAATGACAGCGAGCCGTGTCAAGTAAGACGGGCGCGCCGACAGCGAGCCAACTTTCAATTTACTGTAAACGAAAGCACGGCACGCTCGAAAGTGCGCTGTATAATCCAGGCCTTAGAAATGGTTTTTACAGCTTTATAATTATGATAGATTCAATATAGTCTAGATTCAATATAGAATAGGGAGGATTAGCTCAGATGGCAGAGCAACCGAACTTAAGATCGGATCATATCTGATCGACTGTGGTTCAAATCCCCCTAAGGTCAACTCACCCTTGACTTTATCTGAAACATCAAATGAGTACCATCTGAGGATAGCGGATGGAATGGTCCAGAGGGAATTGCATTGTGAGTAGCTGCGGCGCATCGTTGCGCATTGACAATCAAGACCTATCTGCCATAAAATCTGTTGAAATTGATCTGCAGTGTCGCGGCTGAGATCAACAAAAGAGCGTTTAAAATCATTGCTCTCTGCGAAAAAAGCCACTCATCTAGAAATGGAGGAGTGGTACGGTTGCCTTTGGTAGGGCCACACCGTTTACATTACATTTTTTAATATAGTCTGACGTCGTCCCATATAAGCAATGTTTGCTTATTTTCTGTGAGATGCATAAGGCATGTTATCTAGTCTTAATTTAATTGATTCGAGTTGAATATAGAATAGGAAGAGTTGATTACAAAATTCACTTCTTTCACAAATAAAAAACTAGATAAGAAGAGTTTAATGTGCAACATGTAGGCATCTCAATGTAACTTAGTAAACGCCTTTTTACCATGGATCTCAAACATAAGTTTTTATTTCAAACTACTAAATAATAATAAAGTCTTTGATTACGTTAAAAGTTTAGGGAAAGCTTTTTTTGCAAATATAATCACTAACATAGCATTCGTTTGTCGCTTTTTGTCGCATGTCATTCGTTTTTTTCTTAGTGGCTCTACGCAAAAGCACGTTTAATTTGATATTGTTTTTATTATACAGTACAGATGTATGAAATCTTAAAAGGACGAATCATGCAAGTTTGAAATCAGTATTACAGTTTCAAGGGTTAAATTGTGGACTGCCTGCACTATTTTAATTAGATTTACATATTTTTACAGAATACCGTGTGACCTGATGGTTCAGTTATTGACCTTTTGCGGTTAGAAGTATTTTACTAGGTTGAAAAAGTGATATTTAAGAAATGTGAAGTGCTTTTATTTGGAAAATAAATATGCAAGCAATTCCCGGCAATGTTGTTGACTTCATTCATGACATTCATACTGTTGAGAATCCATATGGTCGCACTCCTGTTAAAAAAACTTTCAAATGCCTCGGATCGACGGAGCTCAGCTTTTTCCATGTCCCCTTAATTCCCCCAATTGAGCTAGTTTACTGACGATATTTTCCAATACGCCACTCCGTTGCAACTTGCCTCTAACAATGTATTCTCTTGTATGTTGATTTGTTGAGATATGCATATTTTGTTGAAGTTTAGATTAATTTTTGATGCCTTCGTATTTAAGCATTCATATTCTCTAGGTAATTGGAATACGAAATTTCATCTTGCTGTTAATTCGTGGACAATTCTTACAATAAGAAACTATATAGCACTCAGCAGAACAAAAATTGAACATTTATGTAAAATTCAACAGTTATTTATGTAAAATTCTCCCACGACATTCAATTTTACTCAAAAATTAAAATTCATTTTCACATGATAATCAAATCGATATGTCAAAACAAAATCCTATTTGAAAGTTGTTGCTACATAATCACGAATGAAGGAAGTCAAATCATTGTCACCTTGAATAATTCACTAATGGGGCTCCGCTAGTAGGACTATTTATAATTAGTTTTATAGTGTAACTCGCCTGAGTGAATGCCAATTTGACAACGATTTGATCGCATAATTCGAAATACTGTATGCACTATCCAAAATTATTTAATATAGGTCAACCACAAAAAAATATTTTGTATGGTTTCAAAGCTAGGTTGCAGATAAGCGGGAATTTCACTTATCCGAATTACACTAGAGCGAGTTACATTGTATTTACGAATTGCCATCTGTAAAATAGATTTTTTTCATGGAATTTTGTTAAACTGATGCAATCAAAACAATGATGGGAAGTAATTTACGTTTCTAATTTTAGTATATATTTTGAAAATACTCTACTTCAAATTCCCGACGATTCGCGAAATATGCGTCCGGTTTTGAAATTGGAATCTATGAATGCTAAGGCATACTTTTTATCGTTCAACCAAATACTAAATTAGAATGTACAGTGTCATCTAAAATTGTACTGTGTTTTATTGCAGAAATGTAAATTAATATCCCGCTTAAATGTGGTTTTTATCAAGTGGAATTTTGCCAAGTATTTGTCCGTGGTATTAGAAAGGGCAGAGAGCTACAGCGGAAACTACTTGGACCCTTTTTGGGGGAAATGTTTGATGATCGGGAAAATATTTTTAACTTTTCAAGCTTTTTGCAAACATTTTCTGTAATATACCTCCTATAGTCGGGACAGGGTTTGATCAAATGGGGATCCTAGGACTAAAACTCAAGCTGGCACAAATTCAGAAGAAAGGGAAGGAAAGAGTTGCATTGCAGTTTTTCATATCCAAACGAATAATTTTTCTTTCTTTTCTTGGAAGAAAACTGAAAATTTTTCACCATATTTTTATAGCAATATCCCCAAAATAAAATAGTGGAAACCTTTATACAGAATGTAATCACCCAAATGTTTTTCGAAGCAAAGTTTAGAATCCCAGGAAGAAAAATGTTTTATCAAACCCTGAGTCAGACGGGGAAATTTGCTCGTTGTAACCTCTGGAGGCTGTTTTACTTTCGTTCGAATATAATGTGATAGCGGAATATTCCGCATATATCGGAAACCCATGGTAAACTAGAAATTGATGACCTAAGTACCTCATGTTTTGTTTTTCATTTCCTATTTTGTTATTTTATTGTTTCAGCAACCATCAAACAATGGGCCACAAGGTCAGTATTGTTAATTTTCACATGATCATCTGTTTTATATAAAAACATTCCTAAAACCTTCTTTATATCTCATTCACTGATGAATTGCGTCTGCAGTCCAATAATTTTCTTTTAGTTTGCGATACAAATCATGTCTAATTCTAAATTTATAGGAAGAAGATCGAAAGGAAGTAAAAATAATAACCACCATCTACGAACTGTAAGTTTTGAAATGATTGCATTTGATTAAATTTGCTGATTCTAGGACTGAGAGTCTCGGAAGGCTAGCACACATACAGAAGAAAGGAAACAAACGGTTGTATTCAAATTTTTATAATCAAAAGAAAAATAATTTGCTTTCTTTCAAAGATGAGTAAAAAGGTCCAGGTTTTATCATATTTCTGTGATGAAAGCCCTTGAAATTTTTTGCTGTGAAGAAATTTAAATAAAGTAATCTTGAATACAAAATTTAGAAGCCCCGAAGGAAAAATATGTTCTCTTGGACCCTGATTGCATTGCTCATTCTGTAACTCCAATCAATTGCTATTCATAAGCTATATATTTGTAAGCTATATATTCACAAGCTATATATACACAATAATCACAGTAGGTATTTACATGTTTATAATTAGGTGACTACGTCACAATATTCTAATGCAATAAATAATTGTCAACATAAAATTATAGTAATTATTGTCTTTTTAATATTATATGCCAAGAGTTGAGGAATTGAGAATTTATTAAAAATTATTATTGTTCTGAAATGATATGAAATTTTGTTGCTACTAAATTATTGTGTTGTACTAGCTGTTTGTCTCAGAAGTTTCTCATATAATATACTACACTATTCATTTTGTATGAGAACAGATTTTATTTTTGCATTGAAATTAACATTAGTAGGAATTACATGTTGATTACATATACCACAAAGGTCAAATTTGTACCATAATTCATTTTTATAATTTAAAGGGGCAAGATTGACCGGTGACCGCTGCGAGCACAAGTTGAATTTATGCTTAGCGTAATTCTACCGTCTCGCTTTGAAACTATTGTTATACGCAGGCCTAATCTGTTATAAATTCATGTCAACAATGTACATTGTGTTATGAACAATAAACATGCACGTGATCCCAAGTGCGTAGCGCCTGCCGGTCAATTTTGCTCCTCTAAAATGCATACAATCTGAAAACATACTGAAAATTTACTAAATAGGATACTGAATTGGGCTCTTTTGATGATCAGTAGCTTTTGAATTTTAATATGTGTTTCAATAGTTTTTCAGTAGAATGAGGAAAATCTAGATTACAGGAAGTGTCTGATAAGTTCACTGTGGTTTAAGTACTAAACAGGGTTTGATAAAATAGAGGATTCTGGGACTCTCAGTCCCGAGAGGCTGGAAAAAATTCAACAGGAAGGAGAGAAAAAACTGTATTCAAATTTGTTATACTGTAATCAGAAAAAAATGGTTTGCTTTCTTTTCTTTGCAATATGAGTAAAAACGGTGCTTTTTCAATTTTTCACAGATTCGCCTAAAATACAAAGCTGTGAAGCGGTTTATGTTCTGTAATTTCCACAAAAAATCTTGAAAGCAAAACTTAGAATTCCGAGAGGAAGAACATTTTATCAGAGCCTGATGGTACTAAATCTCATTTAAGTATGTTTTTAGTAGGTTTGCAGTAGCGATTCAGTATATATCGAAGATTCATAATGATATATAATATATAATTTAACTTCAACAAAGACGCATTTGTTCAGAATTTGTTCAGACACATGCATTTCTTCGCATTTACACATCCTGTTCTATTCTTTAACCAGGGAAGCTCTATCTTTTGCCTTTCTGTTGTGCGAAATACTTTTCCTGTGTTTTCTACTAAATAGCTACCTATTTACGAGAGAATACATTGGGAGGTAAATTTTTATATAATTTGACGCTTCGACGATGGGTATTTTGTTACCTCAAGAAATTTATTTTTGACAGAACAATGTAATTTGTAGCTTACAAAGGTTTAAATAGTAAATTTGACATAATGATTGATTATAATAGCGTGCTAAATACAGTGTAAAAAGGGGATGTTATATCTATAAACAACCTTACTAAATACAGAAAGAATGGTATAAAGTTTCACAAAGTGCTACCATTTTAAACCTACCTGTATGTATTTTTTAGATAATTTTTCTTTTTAAATAAATTTATCAAGATGACATCAGGTTGAAGATCAAACAACGTCTATTTATCGCTCTCGCTTTTATTGCATAAGTAAAAATTTGAAACATGAAACATTAATAATTTTAAAATAATATATTTCGTCAGGATTTGTAAGCATTCAGTTTTGTGAACATCTAGTATTACGTCACGCGCCTCATTTGTAAATATTGTAATTATGTAATTAACAAAAGTTGTAAATATGATGACTTTATGTATCAAAATAGGTACGTTATTAATATTTATTTTAAGAAATAAACCACATTATCGGAATCAGCTTTTTAAATCTCTACAGGAATATTTAAATACGTTAATACCAATTTTCCATGACACTTTGAAAGAAAATGTATTTTAAATTTAATTAAATGATAGGTTTATAATAGCCTACGTTATATCGATATACTTAAGCGTCAAGAACCTCATAATTAGATATGGAATGTGTCTTGAGTCTTTCTTAAGTCGATCAATAGATGTATTACCCAATTAAATTGGTACAAGGTGTTTTTATAATTCGATAATTCCATCTCGCAGTAACTTTATATACTTTACGACGAAGCATTAACTAGCCCTCACACATCAATGTAGAAAAATGGTTAATTGTAAGAAATCTTTACCCATGACAGATAAACCAACTCATTTGATAATCCTAATCATAATCCGATGTTTAATCCGATGTTTTAATCCAAGTTGTATTAATTCTTTTTATGGCGGTTAGCTTTCAGCAGTTTCAAATTTGATGGTGTAAGGGTGTTGGTTTGATCTTATAATAGTTTTGTTTTGTCTGTTTCAAGTAGAAACAATCTTTATTATTATGTTATAATACCATTTCACGCCTAGACTATTTCTGGATTTATCTTCGGATTTAATGATAATAATTCCAACTTTATCAATAAAGTGATGTTAATAATGAATAAAAAAAAAATATTATATAAATGTTAACAATGTTATTTTTCAAGATTAAAGTATAAATGCTGAATAAGCCAAACAAAAATACTGTATTGTGACTTTAATTGAAAGTTCACTATTTTTAATTTTGAGATCGTCTGATAACCTCATCTTTCATCTATACAATATTAAATTTTTATTGGGTCACTGCAACCAGAGGTAAACCATAAAACAGAACCTAGAATGAGGTTGAAACTTTGACCATGTTGTGTCAGAGCCAGATGTTTATTATAGGAGTTAATTCAAATTTGACCGAATTTAACATCATTATTTCTTAGCTTCTTGTGCAATGTTTAGCTAACAAAGGTGTACAGAAGTTGGAGTCAAACTGCGATTCCGACAGGAGTGTCCATGTTTCAACAGGGGCAGGAGTCGGTACTTTAAAAAAGAAAAGCAACCACTAGTATAAAAACCTTTTATAACAGCCTTCTTACTTGTCTGCTTGTAGAACATGAATCCCGATGTCTAGAATGCTATCCTGATAACTTTCTTACCAAGCATTGCAAAGTTAAAAGTTGTTTAAATACATCTGCATAGAGGTTGGATTGGCTTCGTATTTCAGCAGATTATGTTAATTTATTTTGCAACTTCTATGTAAATTTGGGGTTGATAAATTAGTTGTTTTCTGGCTTCTTACTGGAGTTTGTCTAAACAAATAAGCTGGGAACGGTGTTGTAGTCTATTCTTCTTACATTTTCGGGATCCAACGCTTCTATAAGGGCTTTTTCGGAATCGAAGCTTGAACGTGTACACGTTTGTTAGCTAAGTGAGTCATGCTGCCTTAATATACATGGTTAATTGAGTAAAATATTACTTTGAGGAATTACTTAATTGGCCACTAGAGACAGATGACAGCTAGATAGAGATGACCGCTATGGCAGGTTTGACTGTACTGTATCATGATTTGATGTAATGGATTGATGTTCTGCAATCATACGAGTTTTGTAATAATTGTATAGAATTGCAGGCTTATAAGAAGGCTGTTTTAAGATCGCTGAACTCAATATACAATATAGGGTCGAAGAAAGGTGTTCAGGGGCAGAAGTCAATCTCCTTATCTGGCAGAATTATCAATTTTAACAAGAGCTGAACTGGGGTCAATGTTTTGCCAATCAGGAGCGGGCGATTAGTATACAATCCTTGCCATTCCGATACTGTACTTTTCTGTGTAAAATACATTTTTCCGCTGCCTCAATTTGTAGGTCGTTAGCCACAGGTAATTTCTTACTAGATGTAATGTATTCTATGGTAATTTTCTCTCAGATTTTGCTAATGATTTCTATTATAAAAAGTCAATTAATATGTGTCCGTTCGTTAATATATATCAACACGTGTTTTTGGCGCATATAAATATTAATGCAGGACATAGTAGTATCTATCCATGAAAACTTGAGAATAATTGGGAATCTTTTTAGAACAGTTTGAGTCTGACACTATTTTTTGAGTCTAAATAGTAATTTTATTCGCCTATATCTGTTTACATCAACAACAACAAAAAATGCTTTGATACTCATATTTATTATATTCCGATGCAGTATTCTATAAAGTTTATCAAAAATGATCAGGAAATACATCAATAACTTATTTGTAGCGATATAAGCACATTCAAGGTTTCTTTGTGTAATAAAATGAGTTCAGCACATCCATAATCACCGCCCTTTATTAAAACAGCTATTTTTAGCTTTTACATATCATAACTAGAGGATTAGAAGTTGATCATTCTATCAATCTTGCAACTGATCTTTGGAATGATTTTCCAAAGAGCTAGACAGATTATGCTGTAAAGATTGCCCCGTGATATTTATAATGATAGTTTAGCTATTTTTGGAGCTCAAACTTGTTTATTCAAATTGCTCAAAAGCGTTTTGAAAGGTATATATAAAATGTAATATAATGGCGTTAATCAATTATCTATAGTTTAAGCTAATATTCTAATTGCCTATGTTTAATATCAGGAAGTTTAGTGTCAAAGGTACAAACTTAATCATCAGCACAAACAAGTTTTTAAAAATCGCCGGTCGTTAGCTACGGGTGAATTCTTAATAGGTAAATAGGTAAATGCTTTCCATTGTAACTTTTTCTCAGATGCTATTAAGAGTAATTGAAGTGCTGAAAAAATAGTGAAAAAGTACTGAAATAATACTGATTTTGTCTCAGTATTTTCAAATCTCACAGTGTGTTTTAAGCATTGGAGAGCTACTACTGCGTTAGCGTGACATCATATTTTTCAAAGTCGGCATCTTTTCAAATACAAATCTACTATTTCATGATTAATCGATAGCTTATTCACATCTGGATGTAAGGACATATGTCACTATTCAGTACAGATGTGCTATTAATTTTACGATTGTTTAATCAATAAATATTTCCTCCCTAACTTTTACTAACCTCGTTCAGTGAATAAGAGGATAAAGGGCGATGAATTAAAATTATACTTCGCCTATGACCTATTGAATATTTCCGTATTTGAGGAAAACGATGACTGTGTTTTAAATTTCGTATAATACGCTTTAGATTTCGTAATTTTGAAGTTCAGAATTCTATTCGCTTTTATAAATGTTGTATGACTCATATACAACGGATGATTTTCTTCGAAAATCTAAAGCATATTGACGTGAAATATTTCGCGCCACGAAGGTTTATACGTCGGTGGTATTCGAGTATTGTTCGGCAGTATTTCGGTTTGTTAGCGGTACTTTATATTGTCTAAACAGTTGCGGTTTGTTAAAGCGATAATCTACGGTAAGTCACCGATGCGTGCGGATTCAAATTGAATTCCAGCCTTGTTTATTGTCTAGCATGAAGCGTGGTCTTGACAATGGACCTTGCCTATTTTATTCTTTACTATCAAGCGTTACAGCGCGGTGACTTAACTATGTTTTCTTTGTCGTTTTTATCATCGCTTTTATTATGAAAAATTGAGTATACAAAAATCTGATTTGATTTCACACGTAACTATATATATATATCGGATACTTCATTACAATATTTGCTAATTTAATATAACCTGCTTGAATTGGTTGGATTTCGAAGGGAAAGCGGCTCTTTTTATAGCCTTGTACTTTTTATAAATTTGCTGTTATTATTTTATATTTCAAAGAATGGAACAACTCGTTGGTTTCGTAAGTTCATATTTGTACCTGTTATATAATATATGAAATATACCTTATTGCTGATATCCTCAATTATTGTTTGTTTATCGTGTAATTGTTTATTTATTGTGTACAATATAAAAACAAAATCGTTTTAGGTATCATTAAGGTTTTCAACACTCAATTATTTTGACGACCTATGTTTATTGAAAAATCAGATTGCTCGTAAAAACTATTAATATAATAATTTTGACATTTTTAAACGTCGTTATCATAACTATTTACATTTAAAACAAATGTAATCATAAAGACGAGATTAATAATAAAATCATGATTTGATATTATGTATCTCAATATTTTGTAATTTATTTTAGATTATACTCTCTCAATAGCGTTTCAACGATTTACACATATTCTCTTGAAATGTGGAACCGTTTGTATATCCCACAAAACCACAAGTTTGTCATTTTTATTGCAAGCGAATGTTTCAAAATCGCGTGTTTTATGAATTATTTTCGTATTAATTAAGTTTTTAACAAAATTTGATATCATAATGCTTTTGTTGCTGTTATTTTTGAAAGAATGCGTTCAAGATGGAATAATTGAGATTTTTGATAAATTATAAATCATAAATCTATCTGCTTCTCACGAAGATACATAGTGCTTCTCTCGCTATGATTTAAGCCTCCATGCTTGGTTGTGTGAGATCATTATCATACTGTTGTCTCGACAGTAACTTCAAGTTTATCACGGGAGGAAACGAATTCTTTCCGTCTTAATATCAAGAATGACATGTATGTAAACATTTATTTATATTTTAAATGTTATACCCTACTTTTGTATTATCGTAATTTTATTGATTGTGTGTTTTTGAATGTTGTTACAATAATGAAGTGTAGTTTGAAGTCCATCTGTTGGGTTTAGATAACTGACTCATCAATTGATTGTTTTGAAGAAACACATGTCTATCTGCAATGTTTGTCTTTCTGCAGAGATTAAAAAAAAAATGCTATCGAATTTATGAGATATACTTTGATGTGTATTGATCTATTTCATCGAAAAAATCTATTTATTCTCAATTTGATTTCCTCTTTTTAATTACCTGTCGAGTTAGCCAATGCTAATATTGTTTGATAAGTTTAAAGAGGATTTTCTTTTTGAACAATTGTTGTTTTGTAACGATTTAGGCATTACTTGACGTTCACGTCGGGAGCTCTCCGTCGGTCCTTTGTTGTTACCTAGCAACGGATGATTCTAATTTAATTAATCACGTGACTTCTAAAGATATAAGAATCAAATACATTAATCGATTATGTTCATGTTGAATAAATATTTTAGTAGTTTTTCTTCAGAGATATAAAATGCATCATCTTTATTCTTTCATTCCTTTATTTTACACATTTTTCAAATCTAGTTATGTTTTCTTTTCAATTTTGGATTAAAAAGGCGTTGACTTCGGAATGTAAACAAACTCTTCATCGTATTCGCTCTCATTTATATTAATTCTATTTCCCATTTTTCTTTAAGGTTAATTGCATTGTACATGTATTGCTATAGTTCAATGTATCGTTCCGTCTTCCGCTATTCAAAGATTCCGCCCAAATCTCCGCATATCCATAGGTTTTCCTGTAGTACATTACTGTACATTCATTGCTATAGCTGCAACGTATATAAAAACTAAATATATAACTCCAATCGTTTATCGTCGTGCTCAGTTTGGGAAGAAAAAAATGTTGAAAATGAGATGTAATTCCCAGAAGAAATGTTCTAATGTAAAATACTCATAAAATCTTTGATTATGTAATCTCAAAATATGTTTCCTTATTTCAGTGGAAGTTTGCTTCAAAGTATTGATCAATTTTTAAAATTACCAACGTCTTTTTTCTCTCAAAACCTCTTACTAGTGATTATTGATTCTTCTTAACTGCTGTCAAGGATAGTTAAAAGTCTAGCAACTTAAAAAAGTTGTTCCTGGATGCTGACGACAAAAATCAAATTTTCCTCTTTTTCGTCAAATTAGAATGAACGATATTTTATAGATAATTTCATGGAAAACTTTATTAAAAGGTTTATAAAAACAAATTTCTGTTCATGGAAGGGAATTGACTGATCCAAGTCCCACTTACTTTGATCATGCCGCACTTTGACGAGTCATTTACAAAACATCAAAGTCGTCCTAGAGAGAAATGAGACTTGGGCAAATCAAGGAAGAGAATGGCAAATATTCGTATTAATATATAAAAACTCGTTATTAATGTTCTTATCCTTTATTTCAAAGGTTTACTCTCCTGGCGCTGAAGATATCCTACCCCATTCGTCTGGCATGTACCCAACAGAATCATATTATCTCGGTAAGCTTGAGCAATTTAACATTGAACCTCATCAAATTTAATCGATTAGTAGACATTATATCACAATGTACTAGTCTAACCCCATTGTTGAGGCCTGCAGGGAATTAGCGAGGTATGTAATCCAACATTTTGTTGCGTTACCTTGATCCACTTTCTCCGGAATTCATTTTATGACGTTGGCAATGATGATGAAGGAAAAGCCTATAAAGTATGGTGTTAGCCTAGCTCCACAAGGCCCACTATTCCGCTACTCTACCGTATACGAAGCGGTCGCAGGTAAAATGAAGTGCATGAGCATGTGGCGCAGGTCTAGTATGGTGTTGCAAACCATTATTACCATTGGCAACTCCCAGCTATGCCCCTTGCTTGTAATATGTATAAGAATACATACTGAGCTGAATTAGTCCTTTTCACGGTTTCATTTCTAGTTTAGGATGACTTTGTGCTGACTCTATTGGACGAAGTGGCACCAGCTAACTTTTTTATTTAGCAATTCATATTGTAGTTGAAACGGGAGGATTCTGTGACAAAATTATCCTGGATTATTCAGTTTAAAGGATCAATTTCAAACATGTTTAGTACAGAGGTGTACAAAGTCAGAGACCTCATTCTCCGGATCCAAAAGAAGTTCTAATAGAATCATGTGAAAATGTAAGAAAAATTGTCTCTGGCTCCAAATATTTCAGTCTGAAAAGTGAAGTTATTTTATCATATCAACCAAAACTTCAGTAGGATTTAAACACCAAAATGAGCCAAATTGGAATTTGTGGATCTAATTAATAAAATAATGAAAGGTGAACATAATCTGAAATACATTGGATATTCCAACATGAGAATTTGCATAAGCAATGTTTATTAACTAAGAAAATGCAAAGTTCTATAGAGATGTTGCTCTTTTTGCTACAAGCAATGAATTGTAAATGCTCGTTATTGATGTCAGCCGCAAACTGAAGATCAAATTTCAATAGACGTCATGGTAGATAGGCCTCTCGATTGTCATTACACAGCTATACACCGCAGCTACTCACAGTCCGATTCCCTCGTGACCATTCCAAGTCAAGGTTGAGTTGATGAGTTGACCTTCGGAAGATTTGAACCACAGTCGATCAGATATGGTTATATATGAAGTCCTGTTAATCTGCCATCTGAACTCTATGATAATAAAGAGATCGATATTTAGCATTAACCATTTGATCAGTAAAAATATTCATTTTCTTCGGAATTTGCTCCTGTCATCCCTGAGTTTAGGATATCGGATAAAGATTCGGGATCCCCCTTTTGTTTGGGCACTGCTCCTCTAGAAATAGAAAATGGGACGGACATCTCTAATAGAACGATAACTTCTGATTCACTGTCTGACATTGTAATAATTCATATTTATTCATTTCTAGATGGTGGATCTCCTGATCCATGGGGGCATCATATCACGGGGACAAATAATATTAGGAATCAAGTATCTCATTCTATACCGAGTGGCTATGGAGAAATTCATCACGAAATAGTAAGTGAAAGTAAATATTAACTGACCCATCAAAGACTTTGTCGGACAGACAAGTGGTTTGTTTTTAAAGGCATAAAGTTGACCATCGCGCCTTGCGTGCTCAAAGTTGAAAAGTGAATGCTATTTTTCAAGCCACGCTTAATTTAATGAATCAATATATAATTTGCATATTCGAAGACCGAACGCAAAGCCGCCGGTCAATAATTTTATGCCTTTAAGATTGTTATGAATGAAAGTGAATGTTTCAATTCAGTTATATATTTATTATTTATATGAGGTTACATCAATAAGAGAGTTGAGAGTAACACTAGCTCCCAACCACTACACATTCAAATCGCTAACGCTAAACCTTTTGCAAAAGATGTATCACTGTATTTATAACTACACATTTTCCAAGTGAATTTCATAATTTCCAATTCAATTTCAGACAGATAATTACATTACAGGCAACTGCCGATTTCATGCGTGATCTGTCATTCTAAAATATCACGAATAAATGTAAACATCTTGAGCTAAGTAACGTTTTGTAAATCGTTGCCATTATTGAGATATTTATTGGATTGTTATCAAAAAAAGTTATAAATTCTGTATTTTATCACAGATCAAACTTTTTGAAGCTTGCGGTTTTTCCCGGTTTTCGGAGCCATGTTTTACCCTAGGATTTCATGCACGCTCTTTCGACCAATCAGATCGCAGAAAACCTTCGTGATATTGTAGAATAAAGGGTTACCACATACTTGCCATGTTTGTATTCATATTTACTAAACGAGAAAATGTTGGGAGACACGAGTGAAGCGCTAAAAAATCACGAGCTCCGAGCGAGTGATTTTTAGCTTCCCGAGTGTCTCCCAACTTTTTCGAGTTTACAAACATGGCAAGTATGTGGTAACCCTTTAATCATCGTGAAGTTAATGATAACTATGCTCGAATGCGGATGAGAGGGACCATAGTGAAATTAGAGTCGGATGGCTGAGATAGGCGAGGCATTGTTTTTAACATATCAAATTTCTAACAAGCGAGAAAATATATAATGCTTCTAACTGTAACTGGAAATTGTTTGTCATTTCGACTTGAACTGAAACGAATTTCACCGTTCTGAAGTCAGTGAGGATTGTAACTTCTATTAATCATTTCTTTCATGTTGCTTCGACTAGCCACTATGATGATTTGCCTGCTGTTTTCACGACCTTGAATCATGGGCGTATGGGAGGGTGAGACACGACACTCCTACCGTGATTACACCGTGACACTACCTTGACCTTGTTAGAAATTTTATGATTTATTTCCATCGTATGATTTTATCTTAGGGTTATCAAACATTAGCGGATCCTGCAGACAGTAGGCTACCGGCAACTTTACCGCCCATGTCTACATTTCGTCAAACATCATCAGCTCAACCAAACACGTCATACTTACAAAATACGATACCTTCACCGGTAGCAAGCGGTGGTAAGTCTTAAAAATAATGACACAACATTTGTTATCCGTTCCTGTCATCCGTAAACGGATATTACATAATTGATTTATTCGTTTTTATTACAGGACCACAAGCACGAATAGGAAGTACGTCATCACAAACGGCAGATGCATTAGGCAAAGCACTGGCATCGGTAAGAAGAAGAACTTCAAGCAAGAAAATTGATATAAATATATGATTTATAGACCAGATTTCAACAGCAGAACTCAGCAAAAAAAAATGGAGGAAATATTCTAGGATTTCAGAAAGCTAAACCTAAAAAGTCCCTGACTGACAAGCAGAATTCAGGCGTAGTTTTTTCTGAACTAAACATTTTTGTGTAATTTTAATTTAATCACTTACATTAGGAATGAATTTGATAAATTATGGCTCTATGGATGTTCCATATAAAAGTGTTTCTTCCATATAATATTGGAACTGATTTTCTGATCTCATCTGTTTTCTTCTTCTTTCAGATGTATTCTACAGATGCACATTCGAACCCAAGCTACTCATCAAACCCTTCAACTCCAGTCTCTTCTCCTCCCCCGTTGATTAGTGATAGATCATCTGCTGGTAAGTTTATAGTTGTATAGCTCGGGTGTTCGTAATATAAGAAGTCCAAATTATAAGGTTTGAGTCAGTCTAAGGATTCTCCACTGGGTAATATATACACAATATATCTACAACTTACATATTTTTGAATCTAACACTTACTGTAACTAGAATTGAGACAAAGATGAGTCAAAAGCCTTTTCCGTTATTCGGAATTTTACGCGTTTATTTTGCGATTATCGGACAGTCCGATGATCGCAAAATAAACGCGTGAAGCTCCGAGTAACGGAAAATGATTTTACCTCATCTTTGCCTCGATTCTATATATATTATGATTTATGCTCGGTATTGAGCACTCTCACATACATGTGTTTACCTCATATTATATTATATACTATGACTATAAATTTGAAATTAAATGATTAATGGAACTTAATCTCCATGATTAAAGTGGTACTCATTCCGATTTATGATTTCTTAATGATGAGGTTACAATAACATTTATTGCATCTCTCAGGGGGTACGTACCCAATTGGTAATATTTTCGCTGTTTTCTTGCATAAAATGTTTTCGGAACTTTATCAAACATTGCCTCTCATCGCGGAGATTAGCAGTAGCTGTTTATTATTTCTTTCTTAAATAATCTTTATTTTTCTTTCTAGGTGGTGCCCCACCATCTGCGACGTCATCGACTCACAGCAATCCTGCGTGGCCTCATGTTCCTACCTCGCAATCATCAGCGCCCCCATTTGATCATTTACAAACACTTGTAAGTATAATTGATGATACGATTCTTTGTGACATACGTTCTCTTTAATATAAATTTATATATTTAGTTTTCTTTGCAGTGCTTTCTAACAGGATTTATAAATTCAATAAAGGTTACCACGCACTTGCCGTGTTTAGTGAATATGAATACAAAAATCTGCAAGCGTACATCGTATCCCTTTTCTATAATAAAGCGAACGTTGGAAGGGGCTATCTATAGAGTACGTACTCAGTTGAGGGGAAGGGAGGTCATACCAAAAGCGTACAGGGGGAGTGTCAATCATCGAAGGACGTACGCATTTTGACTGTCTCTGTAGCACTTTGTGAAAGATTCTAATGCTATTAATAACATTTATTGATGATTAAATTGATTTTATTGCAGAAAAGTCAATCTTTAAATCCATTACTAACCGCGAAAATTTGGGTTTTTCTGGAACAACGCAAGCAATATTCGTAAAAATGCAGGAGCAGGGCGGGGCGGGGTTTTGTAAAATTGTCAATGCGTACGCAGAAGGGGAGTTAATCTAAAAGCTGATTCGAATTTGAATTCTGAGATTCACAAATTCATGATTTAAATTTAAATAACACGTGTTGCTATTACGTGTGTAATGTACATTGTGTGCAATAAATCTCTTGGGAATCAAATCAATTATTCTCTTAGGGAAATGACTTACTAATTATTCTTTTTAATTGTAGGTTTATCACGCCTTTCAATAAAAATGAACATGATTGAGATATTTATAATTTTATTAGATTAGACAAAGTTCTAATTTCTGTATTTTCACGCAGTCCAAAATGTTTGGGAAGCTTGCTAGTTTTTGAAGTCATTTTTTTATGTTTCATGGACTTCTTTCGACCAATCACGAGATCGTAGAAAACCTTCGTGATATTTTAGAAGCTCATTTCATACATTTGAACATCCAAGTTCTTTCGTTTGTAAGTCTTCGGAATCCAATGTATTTGTAAATGCATTGTAAAGGAAAATGTCTGATGGTAGAAAGTATTGCTCTAGAAAGGGGTTTTAGAATGTGGTCTCAGCTTGGACTCATTATGCTAGTTTTTAATAAAAGAGAGCTTTGTACCCTAATAACTCTCCGAATTTTCCATCAAAATATATAAAAGTAGTATCATTCGAATTCCCGTACTTTGATCTGTGTTTTTATATCCCTTAAGTTTTTATTTTCGTCTGTTACTATTCGTGTCGAAACAAAATGTATATTTTTATTTTGCGGTATTTGCGGAACTTCGCCATCACTGTCATTGTTTGCAAGGGATCTGCCCAGTTCGGCCCTTAAAGCCAGAGCAACGCGTGTTACTCATTGCTAATTATTTATGATTGTATTTTTGTATCTCTTGTATATTTAGAGTCGAATGGAAGAACGATTAGATGATGCTCTATGGGTTTTAAAGAGTCATGCTGAAAGTGCTAACATTTGTAATCCATTAACAGGACTTCCCTATCCCCCTGGTACTCTGCCTCAAAGTCTTACAGAGTCGTTACAGGTAAAACCTTACTTTTCATCAATCAGTTAATCTGTTAATTCCCTATCCTCCTGGTACTCTGCCTCAAAGTCTTACAGAGTCGTTACAGGTAAAACCTTACTTTTCATCAATCAGTTAATCTGTTAATTCCCTATCCTCCTGGTACTCTGCCTCAAAGTCTTACAGAGTCGTTACAGGTAAAACCTTACTTTTCATCAATCAGTTAATCTGTTAATTCCCTATCCTCCTGGTACTCTGCCTCAAAGTCTTACAGAGTCGTTACAGGTAAAACCTTACTTTTCATCAATCAGTTAATCTGTTAATTCCCTATCCTCCTGGTACTCTGCCTCAAAGTCTTACAGAGTCGTTACAGGTAAAACCTTACTTTTCATCAATCAGTTAATCTGTTAATTCCCTATCCTCCTGGTACTCTGCCTCAAAGTCTTACAGAGTCGTTACAGGTAAAACCTTACTTTTCATCAATCAGTTAATCTGTTAATTCCCTATCCTCCTGGTACTCTGCCTCAAAGTCTTACAGAGTCGTTACAGGTAAAACCTTACTTTTCATCAATCAGTTAATCTGTTAATTCCCTATCCTCCTGGTACTCTGCCTCAAAGTCTTACAGAGTCGTTACAGGTAAAACCTTACTTTTCATCAATCAGTTAATCTTAATGTTCTATAGCTATGTACGTAAACGATTCCTATTTTGAATATGTTTTATTACGGCCACCTAAACCGAATAAATTGATAACTTTTAAGACCGATAAAATTGCCATATTACAACAGTTGATTGATAATTGAGAGCATAAAATTGTAAATGGCCATCAAACTATGCCTTCAAGAAACATGAATTGGTTGCTGAAATCATGTTCAAGCTCTCAACACAGTCACATATATGTGATATACTGAGTTCAAAGCAAAATTCAGACAAGAGAATCACAGACAGTTCTTGGATCACTTTCAGAACTGCAGTATTTGATCATTGATATTTATTAAGAAATTATCGGGATCCTTATTTTCACTCTGAGACCCTGTGTGGCACTGTTTGCAGAACATGAAAAAACTTTCTATCGGCTTGAATATTTTTGTAGAATGCTGCTAGTCTGGTGGACGCAGAACATAGTCTGGAATCAACCGGAAGTCTTCTTACTAATTCAGCACTCTCTACGCATGACCATGGTAAGTACTCGTGATTTGTTTTTTTCCTAACTCGTCATTAGATGTTCTTCTCGGTCTCGTGGCCCGATGTGATACTTGCACTACGTTGTCCCTGATGTAAGGGGTTTCCTATCACTTCAATCGTCCGATATCTGATATTATTGATATAACACAGGTAACCGTATCCTCAGGTACGTTTTTACAAATTTAAGGCTGTTGGCATTTTATCTGAAAAGGACCTTTGCTTGACGTTTCTACACATTCAAGGCTGTTGGCATTTTATCTAAAAAAGACCTTTGCTTCTATCAGTAGATCAAGTCAAGTTATTTGATTTTCTGTAATGATTGGCTAATCTTGATAATTTTACTATACACCAATAGTTGTTTCGATTCCCAGTTTTCTTTCTGGGAAATGCCTATTCAAACTTCTGTGTACACGTGCCTGCCTTGCAACAACCCTGAAAAGTGATTGTTATATTGAATTTCATGTGTTGATTGATATTAGGGGAAGAAAAAGCTCCAACCAAATCAAAATCTCAAACCCAAAAATCTCGTAAACGCGCTGTTCGTGCTGAAAGTCAAAGCTCTGAAAAGAGGGACACCGACACGGGAACAAATGATCTTGGATCTGATGAAGACGACGATGACGATTCACCAAATAAAGGGGTTAGGGAACAAGAGAGACGATACGCTAACAATGCTAGAGAGAGGTGAGAACTATACATTTCATTTACTTGTCTTCGAAAGGACATACATTACTCAGGAACAGAAAGCCTCATCAAAGCGTAGAAGCCAATATTTCTTTAACATGCAAGATTTTGCCGCTGTTATTGTATTTATTATTCAAAAGAAGTCGAGGTGGTTGTATTTACAGCTCCCCTCAATGTTTGTTAGACACAGAAAGCCCTGGGCCGAGCGAACTGTTCTATCTGACGTGTGTTTTGAGAGAATCGTTTTACGCTGCTGAGCGGATCCGACTTGGCAAAAGGCCGTGATGTAATTTGAATTTTATTTCCGTTGTTTTGTTGTGATTTACAGATTAAGAGTTCGAGATATAAATGAAGCGTTCAAAGAATTAGGTCGAATGTGTAATATTCATATCAAAACAGAAAAACCACAATCCAAGGTAAGATAGGAGTTGGGATAATTTAATTAAAATCAATTAGTATGACTTCCTTTCCAAACAACTCAATTCATTGCTTCCTCAAATCAGATATGAACGAGTTCCTCGGAAAAGTTGAATTCCTCGGTAGAATTTTGGCTTCAAAAGCAAAGAAAATTTTCTTTTATATTTACAATACTTTGACTGACTTCCGCGAGATCGATCAGTGTATCCATTATATCAAACTTAAGTTATGTCATCTATCGTTGTTTTTATGGTAGCATAATTTGAGCCAATGCGAAGTGCGTCACTATATTATAATATTCACAATATTACACGCCATATACTCTGATAGAATTCTTTAGTCTATATTTTATTTACTTCTCTTTCAGCCATACGAGAAACCAAAGCCAACGATCAAGGATCGCGACGCAGCCAATAGTGCGAATTGCAGCAAAGTATGATATTCTTATTTATTGATATATATATACTTACGATGTAAGGGTAATCTGTAATTTGAATTCAAGGCATTGTACTTCAATTAACCATAAATTTAGATCACAATAAAGGTTATTGTCCTCAAGTTGAAATGCAAAGGTAGTTGTAAGTTATAGATAGTGCCCGGGGTTACTTCCATTGCGCTTCGATGGGGTCGTTCAAATGGAACTTTGGCAGAATGACAAAAAGATACCTCAAATATATTTTTATGAATGACTGATCCAATCAAAACAGATTGAAAAAAAAATTTATAGGCAAAATTTGTTTTGAAAAAGGGTCGAAAGGATACCCCAAAAAATTTTCATGACTAAGCATACTCTAAAAAATTGTTCCAGATCTTGAAAAAGGTACCCTTTAATATTTGAACGTCCCCGTATACCAAAAGTGTGGAAGTTAGCCCCCCGAGAGATAGTGAGGTTTTTGAGAAATCGAAAAAGAACCTGTGTATGGAGTCTTGTCTCCGGTATGTGCCACCCAAGAGCTAGCATGTTGCTTTAGCTTTGTTTAGACGCACGTGTTGCATGTCTTTCTTTATTTTGACGCTTCTTTACTTGATATTTGTTTTACAGTTGGTTATATTACATCAAGCAGTTTCTGTTATCACAAGTCTAGAGTCTCAAGTGCGAGGTATTTAATATTTTTTGAATTTAATGTTTTTGTTTCTGGAACTTACGTCTGCTTAAACATTTTAACAGCTACAATATTAATACAGAAAAACCATTGCGATTTATATTTTCGAGGTTGTATTCCTATTTGACTGAATCTAATCCACAGCAGTATTGGAATATAATCTGTTTGCCGGTCGATTATTTAAAACTATCGGCACACATAGCGGTGGTAAATTTAACCGTATTCAAAATTTAGTCATGTGTCATTTATTTCAGAATTTCGTAATTTGAAAACATTGACTATTCGACATGCTATGTTAACACAACAAGTTATCTGTATACCAATTTTAAACAAGAAAACGGAAAAAATTAATTTTAATTAAAAAAAAAAAAAAAAAATTAAACAGTTTGTTGTCGTTGGTTTATTTGCCAAAAACCTTGACTGACTAATAAATGGAAGCAGCCTGTTTTAATAAAATTCCACTTACATATTATTACTACTAACACTGTACCTAAAATGAATATATTTAATTTTGATAGACAGTACATAAGCTAGTCAAATCATGTTCATTCAAATTACATTTGAAAGCAGCCAGAGTTTTGTAATAATGTGCTCGGGCAGGCCATTCCACCAAGGAATCGTACAACTAATACATTTATAGCGGTTTATATTTAATCTGCCTGATAGGTAAGATTTTAGTTTCATCGAATAACAATGACTACCATGTTTGTTATCATTTCTACAGAACGAAATCTCAATCCTAAGACGGCGTGTTTAAAAAGACGAGAAGAAGAGAAGGTGGATGAAACGCCAGAGAAGCGTTTAGCCATGGGTTCTGTTTCATCAGATAACAAACGGAATGGAAGGCGAGGAGTGGCGACAGGACGAAGAGGTAAACTAATCTACCCAGTATCTATACAGTAAAATGATGTGCTATGTTTGATTATCTTCATCTGAGCTTCTTGCCAGCTCTAAGAATTATTAAGGCGTGGGCAAACATAACAAACTAGATCCATGTTTCCCCCTTAGCGGTTAGGGATGATTTTTATATCATTAGTAAGCTCTTGTTGAGTGAAATTGATGGGTCAAATGTTCACGGATCATTGTAGGTACTTTGCGGAGATATGAGACATTGAAGTAGACTATGCATATGTGGCTATATAATATTACCATGACGATTGTCACCCTTGACTTCAGCAACAATGGGATTGCACGTTTGTGCTCGTTTTGATCATGGTATCACTTCTCCTTTTGTAACAGTTAAAATGTGATGATGCTATGATTGGACTGTATAACGGCACCTCTATAGAACCGTCACCTGTCCATAGTGATCAGTCCTGCAATGTCCAGAGCTGGTTGTTATACAGGTTTCACTGTACTGTGCTTTTAACTAATTTCTCTTTTTTTCAGATGATCAGGTACTCATGGAGCCTCCTGTATTCTCTCATTGATGTCAAACTATGAAGTTATCTATCGAACTAATATTAGCATTAATGCCGTCTAAATCCATGCTAGTGGTCTATTCCATTCTACTTCAAATACGTCTCGCCACCATCGATACTATATTCTTGTATGAAAGTAAATAATTTACTAAATCGGATGTTTATACATTTAAAAAGTTACTTATAGGTAATGTGGATATGTTGATATTCAAACCTTTATGGGTCCGTTTTGCCGCCATTATGAATCCAAATATCTTCCTCTGATCATTTTTTTTGGTTTAACAAAACAAAAATGTTTTTACTGTTTAATTAAAATGTAATTGTAATATTACGTCTTCAATATCAATAGATTTTAAGAAATAAAATATGGATTATTTTCACTACTATTTTACTCTATAAAATATAGATGAAATGAGTAATAATAATAGTGAATTATATATTAAATACGATGATGGTTGTATAATGATTGTACAGCTTTTAATAATATTTGTGAATTACAGTCAAGGTACATTAGATATAAAACTTATTATATATTAGTTTAAATATTATACATAAAGAGAAACATAAAAAGATTATTTAACAATGTTGAGTATTCGATTATTTCTACTTCTCTGTTCTCTTCTGATCATTTTTATTTTGTTCTATATTATATTCTTTCAAGGCTTTTTTTGTAAATAATATTAACCTTCATTATTATGTGAGATTTAGAACTCCATTGTGATCTTAACTAAGAAGCTCCGAGATAATTTCAAGTATTCGAAAGAAAACACAATTTTTCAAGCTATTTTATAAAGTGAGAACGATATTTCTAGTACATTTCCCTTGTTTTTCTTTGATGTCCTTCGTGTTGATTCGGTGTCTCAAAATTGAAGCAAAGCTTTTGAAAAATGTTAAACATGTTTCAACTCTAACACTCGTAGCGGCCGCCGGTCAATGTTTATTCTCTCTTTTAAAAAAGTTGGACAACAGCTCTAAACTGAGTTATACTGACTTGGTTGGGTACACCATTGATATGCTATAATTGCCGGCAGGATTAATTATTATTTGCAAAAAAAATTATTCGCAACAAAATTAATGATAAAACCTCTCAAATTTAGAAACGACTTAAAATGATTTTTCTGTAAGTTTAGTCATGTGCAACGTTTGATTGATGTATGTACATTTCATTCAAGTAACCAATAAAGTGCGTCCATCATGAATTTGATTGACGTTTCGCAATATTCCACGTAGTTGATTCACATATCGAAGGTCTTTTTGATTTCTGACTACACCAAGAAGACAATTTGTTTTCAAATCATGGATGGAAACTTTGAAGCTACTACATATTCGAGGCAAGAATATGACATTAAATTATATTATTATAAATATTTGTTTGCAATATCATTCCAGCAGATGAATAGCGACAGCTAGCTTCAATATCCATATTTATTATATCGATACATCATATTGGTGCTATCAACCCGATAAAATAACGTCGGGAATAACGAGCGACCCTCGTGGTCTACAATGGAATTTAATTACAGGCATTTTTCAGGGTATTTATGATATCTTCATTTGTTTTACATTAACATTTTTTTATGTGCAAGATCTATTAATATATTAATTTCGAATGTTCAAATTGTAATTGCAAAGTAAATAGAAACAAAAAGACTGATATTTTAATTTCAAGTTAGAATTCATAGCAAGCTGTTCCAACATTCAAAATCATCGAAGAGCAAACTCATTTTTACAATTTTCTTTCAATTTAACCTCATGTAATTTTCTTGCGACGACAGCAAACTTGCAGCTATAAATGCTCCTTGAGGCTTGAGTCCCTTAAAGAATCGCGGTCTGTAGCTAATGGTGGCACAGATTAGAATATTTTTTTGCCTCACTGACAGAAATGAAACTCTGTGGTCTTTTGGCGGATTACGTCTTTATAAATTGTAAAATTTGTCTTATTCAGTCATTTTTCAGCCTAAATCCTTAGTTTCAGTCTATATTCAATAGTAACATTTGAGAAGGACCGGTTTAATTTACTTTTTAGAAGAACGGATTATACCAACAATGTTGAATTATGGATTTGAATGTTCAGATTAAAAAAGGATTGAATAGGCTGCTCCTAAAGCTGTGTACAAATTCACAAAATTCACAATTCATTGTTTGTGCTGTCATTCCAAATAGTCAATATTGATAAAACAACAACATTTCTCTTTACAGTATTCATCGTACCTGTATAATTTTTCTGTAAGCAATCTTTTTTTTTTTTTTCTCTTTACAAAAATGCAATCTATTTAAAATTTCATACAGAGATAATTTTTTGTAAATTTTATAGTTAGAGGATATAATATTATAATTATAGTTACATAGTAGGGATAAATTTAGTTATAAAGTTATTTTATAGTTATTCAATTGTTTTCATACAAAAATTTTACAAAGGTTTGTTTAGAATAATATTTTATTTAAATAAAAATAAACAAAAAATGTCATTTGTTTTCCGTATTTTCATTTGAAATTCCAATCACTTCTTGGAGTTGATGAGAGTTGTATGTTATGTGCTTGTAACTTTTAATGTTGAAGATTGGATGCATAGTAAATGACATGATTTTTATGTATCCAATCTTTCCAACATTAAAAAGTTACATGCACATAGCATGCAACTCCAATCAACTCCAAGAGGTGATTAAAATTTTGAAATAGAAAAGGTATGGGTAATCAAAACAACATTGCCCTTCCCTCCGCTTTTTACCACAGAGAAAGCGATGGAAAAGGGCACTCCGAAGAATGCTACTCAATTTACCTATCCGGAATCAGTAAGGATGAGTCACCCTTTGCCAGTTGCAGGATTCGAACCACTGACAACTTAATATCTCGCCTGCCGCCCTGCACCATACAACTGGACGTAAGTGCAGTACAAATTTTGGGATTTATTTGGCATTTTTGGTTGTCTCATTTGGAGGTAAAGGAGGGCAAACGAGACTCAGTCAAACAATGGGATTTCTGCATTGAATGTTTATAGGTCTAGTATGTATTGAGTGACCATTCCTTAACAATCAGTTCCATTGTTCTTGAGTATGATTGTCATAGTAACTGATCGATGTACTTTTCGTCTTTATTTGTTTTACAGCCATTTATATAATGAATTTGATTGACGTTTTCCAAAGTGCCACGTAGATCCCGACTCACGAAACGCTGGTCCATCTTCTGCCTTCTGGTTACCCCGAGAAGAGGAATTGTTTTCAAATTATGAAAGAAAGCTTCGGAAAATATTTGAGGCAAGAATATATAGAATTTAATTATGCTATTACAGCTTTTTGTGTAGCTGATTGATTTATAGTGATATTGCCCATATTTGTTTTATCGATACCGTCTATTTGATGCTATTTTTCATTATATTTGTTCAACTTGGTGTAAACGGCATCTTCAGCTATTAGTCGTATCGTGTATAACCTTTATAGGAATTCGTTGACTCCAAATAATTCAAGCGAAAAACACACGCGCTGGAATATGAAATACTATATAAGCTATACACGGGAGGCTTGGTTCACATTGGAGACAATCATCAAAAATTTTAAAAATACCCTTGTTTGTTGCTGTTCCTTTTCATTTAACAACTGTGATAAAATAAGGTTTAATGATTTTTGAGTAATCTTCAAGTTCTAAAAGTTGATCGTCAGAAGCAATTAATTAGCACATCAATAAACTCGGTTTTGTGTGATTATTATGATGATAATTCATTAGGGATTTTGATTGATTTGAAAAGTTCCATTAATGATGGTAATTGGGGAATGAAACTTCTATACCGGGTAGTTCAGGGCCGTCCCTAGTATGGGTCAGTGGGTAAATCTTCCTTGAAATGTCTCCAGTCGGCATAAAAAGGAAGAAAAGGCAAAGAAATATTGTGATGTTCGCTTTCTAAGATTAGAAATAAGAGAGTTCTTTTTTTGTCCATTATTCATGTCTTCACAAATCATGAATACTATATATAGCGACAATTATCTTCAACTTTTGGTGTTTATCAGAACAGATGAGAGCAAGTTTGTGCCGGATTGGCTCTCTTAAAACATGGCCGGATATTTTTTTATCGCTACGCTCGGGAAGTATTCTGATGATTTAGCTCAATGTACAATTTATTCAACTTCAAATTCAAATTTATTTATGAATTCAACTCCGGATACTGCACCTTAACTTTCTTCCAATTTCGACTACATATTCGAGTCGGACTCCGATGAAGTCGGAATTTCTCCATTCTTCCCCACTCAAAGAGAATTTCTCGGAACAGCCCTGGATTGGTTGTATATTTTTTAAACAGCACAACCTATACTTTGATGTAATTATTTGTTTTGATGATGTGACGAAACGTATTTGTAATTTGATTAATATTCTATTTTGGAAGGTGTATAGAACGTTAATGACACTGGCGAGATCTAAAGGCTTAGAACAATATACATCTTATAAATTACTTATAAATTAACGTAGGTTTGCTATTGTTATCAATTTGTCAAGGTAGTAACGCTCCTGAACAGTTTCATGGCACAAGTTCCGGAATCTTTAAAGAGTTTTAAGAATCTTTAAAGTTTGAAGAGTTTATGCTTGAAATCGGCTTTGGCAAATCCTATCAATGTTTCGTAGGCTGCATTCTGAGTATATTAACTGGTTGTTGAGTTTGTATGCTGTCCAACATCTTCCCTATAGAGATATAATATCACTCTCGTTGCTCTCATTAGGGAGTTTAGATTTAGTACAGGTACAGCCACCTTGGGTACAGCTACGAGTACAGCTTTCTCGTTGCGCATCACTTCTGCGCATTAGGGGAAGCCCCTGTGCTCTGAAACCTATACTGACCTCTTCGTTTCGGAACAACTTTCGGCGCGAAACATGAACCACGGAGTACATGTTTTGAATTCGTTACTTTGATTTAGTTTTACTTTAGCTTTTTTGAAGAAAATTTTATTATCGCTATAAAATTTATACATAGAATCAAAATGAATTCTGAAGAAATTGTTAGAATTTTATTTTACCTGGAAAACTTATGAGGTTTTATGTTATTGAATCTAAACGTCTTGTTTTGAAAGAACGAGTACCGGTGTAACCCAGTCTTCTTATTGACTAAACATGAACTTGAACCGGTACCGGTACTAAATCTAACCCTCCCTATTAGAGTGCTACACGTTTATAAAACATAAAACAGTTCAGTATAATACTCAACAGAGGTGAACATGAGCAGCACTTGGTCAAAATCCGACTCTAAGTATCCATTTCAAAAGCCAACCGGACTGGAATAAATGCCTTACGCAGGCAGGAATCTGCTAAAATTTTTGTTGATAAATTAGATCCGGACGTTTTACAGGAGTTTGTCTGAAATATTTTGGAGCCAGAGTCTACTTTTCTTACGCTTTTTTGAGCCGGATCCGAAGTGCTTCTATTAGGTCCTTTTTCGGTTTCGGAGTATGGATATTCTGACACTTTACAGTCCTCTGGTATTCAACTTCCCTAATTGCTAAGAAAGTTAAATACTCCGGATTTTTAGGCCTAATTAGAAGTAGGAAAGTCAATTATTTGCCAACTTTTATCAGTTTTTGTTTGTTTTTTGTCTGTGTGTTTTTATTTCAGAAGGATCATTTTGATGAAATTTTGAAAATGCTCCAATCAGGATTCAATTGCATAATTAAACAGGTAAAAATTAGTAAAAATTGAATTTATAAGAAAGTGTTAAGAAAATTTAGATACTGAAATTACGATTTAGTAGATGTATTTGACGGGTTCTGGGCCAGTCAATAGGCAACGACGCAACGATCCGGAATTCCGGTAAAAAGCGCAACGATTTGCGCAACGATCCGGTCAACCACTCCGGTATTTGCGCAACGATCCGGTCAACCACTCCGGTATTTGCGCAACGATCCGGTCAACCACTCCGGTATTTGCGCAACGATCCGGTTTAGCGCAACGATCCGGTTTTACCGCAACGATCCGGTTTTAGCGCAACGATCCATTAATCCGATTACCAAAAGCGCAACGATTGATTGACAACATGTCAATCATCCAGGGTTATAAAAGTCTCGTTTGAAAATCGTTTCATTTCATTACAATTTGACATACGGTATAGCAGTTGAGTTGTTTTTTTGCATAATGGCTTCAATGGATGATTTGGAATTCACTGCCACACCATTTACTGCATCAGAATATGAAACGCTTGATTCGCTGATGAATAAACCAACTGCAGTAACTAGTCAGCCAATTGTTCCAGACAAGATGGATGATGATGATATTTCAATCATTGAGGTGATTCAGCCTTCAAAACACAACAAGAGAAAATCTCACAAGCCTCGTCATATTAGCGGATCTGTTACACAAGCCAACAGTGATAAAGAATTGAAACGTCGAAATGTCGATTTTATCAAATTGGGGAAATCCACATCAACAAAGAAAACGAAGCCTCAAGTCCCTGAAAATAAAGAGGTTGAATTACCACAATGGGTGAATGATCGACAACCTAATAACAATGGAGACGAATCTGGTTTTGCAAAACGTTTAAAGACCTTGAGAAATCAAGGTATTAAAAAACTACAATTAACAAGTAAAGCATTTGTAGATCACAGTGACAAATCGAGTCTCTCAAATAACGTTTACATTATGATGAGTCAAACCATTGATGAGGGGCAAGTTGGTAATAAATCATCATCATCGAGAGAAGGATGTGGTCACATTATTATTAACGCGGAGAATTTAGAAGAAATGATCAAAGTTCTGCAGGGTATGAAAAAGTCGTATTCAACTTACAAAAAGCAGTTACTCGACATGAAAGTGGCAGACAGTGATTTTTCTTACCCTGTCAGAAGCGTTATTCATCACCCAGTAAATTCTTTCACAAACGGACATAAGCCGATAACCACTGACGCTGATGGAGATAGTTCTGAAATTACGGTATTGACCAGACAATTACGGCAAATAATTCCTGCTTTTGTAGATCAAATGGCACCTAAAGTATTGGATTGTCTTAAAAGCATATGTATGGGGTGTAGAGATGAGGAACAGAATATAATGGGTCATGAAATATGCGCATTTTCCACAGCAGATGAATGCATACGTCTTTGTTTTGATGACGTAATAAAACAGGTGGACATCGCAGAAGCTCACAACAAGGCATTTCGTCACATCAGCAGAGTTAAAAGTATGTGGCCTAGTTTCACTCTGGAACACTTGTTATCAAATAGCCTGTGGGTGAATGAACTCAAAGAACGTCTCACAGACGCTTATGCACAAAGTAATGAATTCACCGATCCATAACAGACGTATAACATAATCAATAGTTCATCAACAGAATCACCCATTTGTTTTAGAATGGACAAAACCTGATTCATTATACAAATATATATCTTGAGAATCATAGATGTGCATTTATTAATAAAACAGATTTAATGACAAAGAATAATCAATCACACATTCAATTAATTATAACTTTGATTTGATATAGATGAATAATAGTAGATGTTATAGTACAAAATGTCATTCATAATAATAATAATAATTCTCACACATTTTTTAAAACAATAATAAAACATGATTTAATATATACAAAATTGTCTGTTTTTTATTATCATTTTTCTCGTTCATAACTTAGCTAAACAATAAGTTAAAACGATGATACATAATCTGAATTCGTAATCCGATTCACAGATATTCACTGATAGTAATTATATAGAAAAAAGCTATTGTTGTTGTTGTTGTTGTTGTTGATCTTCAATTGAGTAATGTCCGTGGGGTAGAGTTGAGTAGCCATCATCTAGTAGATATCGCTTGTCATCATAAGACGACAGAGCTTTCTTGTTGACAACTAGAGTATACAGTCGATGGTCGATGGATCGGATGGCACTCATACTGCGCATCAGTGTGACATTGTCAAAGAGGCAGGTTCTGTAATCATCAAACGTCAATGTCTTTTGAACTGTCGACCGTTTGACACCTTTGGCACGTTTCACCTCTTTCCCATCGTACTGATAGGCATACATCTTGGAGCGAAGACCAACAAACGATTTCATAATGGACCCGTTCAACTCATCTTTGAAATAGCCAACCACCTTTTTGTTCGCAGGTGAATAACAAGGATGTTCTTTAGGGTACCCACTGAAGTCAAACCAATCACTTGCACCTTGAATATCTCGGTATAAATCATCAGTTTGAATAACATAAGCCAAGCTATCAGTATCAGTGAACAATACCTTGGAGTGGTTTCCAGGGTAACGCTTTTTCATATAATTGTAATGAAAATCGATCATCAGCCATTTTGATAAATCGAGGACACAGAATCCGGCATAAATAGGTCGATTTAGGACAATTTCAGGAAACGAGCGTTCTACAGCACAAAGATTTTCATGAAAAATCTTGCAAGATTTGAAGATGGGCTGTGCTGCAAATTTTTTCATCGACCTTGCATTGTCCACTAAATTGATGTTGCGTCTACTGCGTACACTTTCCAACAGCTTGCCATAAATGGAATTGTTGAAAAGTTTGAAAAGCGTTTTCGAGAAGTCATCAGTGGCAGCAGCTCTCTTCTGAGTATTGAAGTCGATGTATTGTTTCAACCAAGGTCGCTGTTTGAACGTCAGAACACGATGCACTTTTGTCAACACCATTCCCAAGTCGAGAAACAAGGAGAGATTTCGATAATGAACCACATATTTCTCTTTATCTCTCAAATTAGGAACAAGTTTTCGACATGAATCTTTAATCGTGACAGACTCACCATTCAACTGTGATTTAATCATCGTCATGGCGTACAATTCCTTTTGGTGAGGGGACAACATCTTTGAATCAATCACCATTCGCTCAGGAGCGAGAGGGAAGCAGGCATGTGCATCATGAATATCAGCTGGATAGGTCAAATCACATTCGAGAATGTACCCATCATCACAGTCGTTAGACAATTGAGAAACATCCAAGACATCAATTTCACACTGTTCTAACCATCGGAATTGACCTGTTGGCAGCGCTTGCGACATTGCCCATCCATACAGGTTGCTGAAATAAAAATAACATAAAAAATTAGCAACCCTATACTACCATTCTCATTGCTATCATCATCATCATCATCATCATCATCATCATCATCATCAACTCATCACTCACTTTGCATCCAGATAGACCAAGTAGGCATTGGGTGAATCAGGATCATAATCATCTGAACCAGGTACATTGGCTTTGGCATAGCGATGATTGATGGACGAAACGCCACCTCGCACACTCTGTTCAATGAATTGATACTGATCAATATCAGTCAACAAATCCAACTCAATGCCTGTCATTTTTAATGCTGCACTCCAAGAAAGTCCAGGAGAACTATAGAACTGAGCAGGATCGAGGTGGAAGTATTCATGACACATGTTGCGAAAGGTTTCGAAGACGTCTGCCAGAAGTAGAACATCAGTACACAGGTAGAAGTCATGATAATCACCCAAATTATTCATGCTGAATTCACGAAAGACCTGCTGAGCGTGACTATAATCTTCCTCACTTACATCTTCATCCGTCAATGAACTGTAGAAGGCCGATCGAGGTGGTAATGTGACATCATCAAATCGCTCCCACGAATCCATGTACTCATAGGGATAGACTCCTTTGCGCTTGACTAGCGATAGACGATTGTCTAGATTGACCGATCGAGTTGTGATTGTTTCCAAGTAGGTGTGGGTGAGTGTCAGCTGTGAATCATTCAAGTTGTCCACCAAAGTGCCAAGACTTGCATTCAGAAATTGCAAAGAATCAATGAAGCGTACACCGCCAATTGTGAAGGACACATACTTCTCCATTGTGTTTGGAATGCATTGAATGCGTTTCTCAGCATGTCGTTCTTTGAAGGCCAACAAGATGTGATGTGCATCATACCCTCGTAGATTGTGTAAGACGCAGGGTATTGGAATGTAATCAGCATTGACGCGATAATTCAGATTGCATCCATTATGTGCTGCACCACGATACTGTCCACTCAAATGATCGTGATCTTTCACCTTTAAACGTTTGTGATTTTTAACACCATAAACAAAATCACCCTTCTCACAGATATGACACACTCCAGCTTGTACATGGGCCAACTCTTCTGCCAGAGACATGATAATGGGCTCAACGTTTCTCAATTTCTCACGCAGCTTTTCACTCTTGGCAAGAACATAATCCAGAAATTTACCCATGCAATCTTCCCCTCGATAGATGTAGGGTGGCTCATCAAATTCTGGTTTGGTACACTTCACCAAAACACCAAACCCACAAGGAACATGATTTTGTGTGATGACAGTTGACGAGTTTTGAGGATTGCGTTGACAAGTTGATTGCTTCATTAACAATGCTTCAGTGTCTGCGTACATGACAAAGGGCATTTTCACTTGTTTTTGTCTTTGTTCAGATCGTCCTTCTCAGGTAATCGAACCCGTTGTGCCCCAGTATGCTTACACTTCTCCATATGTCTATCTCGCACAGCAGGATTTCCAAAACCGAGCAGACAGTAATCACAAAAGTCTTTATGATTTTTTCTCTTGCTGAGTTGAGAGCCGAGAAGAGCACTTAGGTTTTTAATGTAAGCGTAATGGGACTTGGGTGCAGGTTGATCATCATCATCATCATCATCATTTTCATTGTCTTCGGTCCACATCAACAGGTTAACATGTTGTGAATACTGTCGCCTCTCGCCAATACGTAACGGGATGACAATGCTTTTTGACTTCTTAGCTGCTGTTTCCTCTATCACAAAACCATACACATGAACGCTGATGTCATTCATGCGCTCAAATTTAGCCACATCCTTGAGGGGGAGGGGGAATTGTAATCCATCCAGTTTCAGCAAGTGCTCATTTCGTTCATAATGATAGAGACGTTCAGCATGGTTAGAAATATTCAACATACTAGCCAGTACAGCCCAAACAAAACACTTTTCATCATCATTATTCTGAACATTGATAACAGCATGCTTGAGTTGTATATCTCGTGGGAGGGGTAGGAAAGACGATGCCCGAAGAGGGTCATAGGTGACAATGTTCAAGTCTAGATGGTTGAGTGCGTCAATTATCCACGATGAGCCATTCTGTTCAAATTCTTCCATCTTGGTGAGAAGCTGATTATAAGCCAAATCAAACAAGCTTTGCAGATACAGGCCGTCATCATCATCTTGAGGTAGAAAGCGAAATACCTCAGTACCAAATACAACCGGTGGGTCCGTCTTTTCATCATCATCGGTGACCTTTCTAAACACGACAGACAACGTCATAAAGAACTTGACACCGTTTTGAATGGAGGCTTGCTGCTTGACGAGTGGCACTTGCAGACTTATAACATCTTTCAATCGTTGCAAAAGGTTGGCATGGTGAATTTGCTCAAAGTCCTTGCGATATAACAGCACTGTTCGATTGAGAGCATGTGAAACAAGATGTGGTGGTTCAGTCAGTTCTGTGGAAAGAGCAGGGTGTGGTTCATTGTCATCATCTCTAGAATTGTTTCCGCCTCGTTGATTGATGTTTTGATTAGCGAGTGCAGGACAACCAGAGCGGATGTGCATAGCCAGATGAATACGACGATGAAATGACTTGAAACAGTTCTGACAGGTGAAGGGGTGAGTCACATCATGTGCTTGAGTATGCAGACGCCACTGTTCTTCACATATGAACCACATATCACACTTTTCGCAATGATGTTGATTGGCATGGTCGATGGCAATATGGGCAGCTCTAAAATCCACAGAGGCTGCTCTGACACTAGGTGACGACGGTGGACAATGGTGGAAGAGTGACTGCAGTGCACCGTTGACATCGAAGCTCTCTACCACATCAACCTGAATAAAATAAAATAAATTCAAATAAAAAACATGTGATAAACAAGACTAACATGAACCCCAAACTTAGACTTCTTTTTACCTGCTGATCTGAGGCTGGATGGTCATTCAGCAGGTTGTATTCCATTCTATCCAAGTCATTCAAACCGGAAGGACTGAACTCTTCACCATCATCCATACTGTTAAAGTCATCCAACGCAGGTGTCCTTGGAGCTTCCTAATGACAGGACCAAAACATTGAAAAAATTATAAATTAAAAAAATTTAAAATAAAAAAAAATTTAAAATTAAAAAAAAAATTTTTAAATAAAATTTTTTAAAAATAAAAAATAAAAAAAATAAAAAATAAAAAACATGGAAAAATTGAAAAAATAAAAAAATGAAAAACAAAAAACAATGAAAATTGAAAAAGTTTGAAATATAGAGTTACTCTAACTCAGGTATCACATCATTTCTCACCTCTGGGACCAATGCATCAATATTCGTGGAGTCATCGTCATCAATCCAATCCATGACCGTGTCATTATTGGCATTAGAATCCTGAAAACAATAAAATCATCGATAACCGTCTGTCTCAAACGATCACCTGTCTGAAATATCCGTTTCAATTATCTATCAAAGATGGAAATTATAACAAGTATAATCGAATCGTATTTATTACAACAGCAGAAACAATAGTAATAGCTCACCTCCACAATAGGGATCTCTTCATTCGAAATCTCCATTCCACCTTGAGCTTCCAACAGGTCAAACAGGTCGACATTCTCATCCAACACCTGATCAATTCGTTGCTGTTGATGCTGTGGTACCGGATTTAATCTTAGTACACTCGATAATAATGGCGGTGTAGACGAATTGACTCGCCTTGAAGGTTGGTTGTGACTTGCGACCTGCCTTGAGGGTGGAATGCAGCGGTGCACCATTCTGCAATGTATTCTATAATTGTTGCGATGCTTGAACGTACGGTCACAATAATCGCAGGTGACTGAAGAGACATTTGAATGCGTTGTCATATGTCTTTTCAAATCTGCTTTTCGTGTAAATGTCTTTCCACATACCTCACAAAAAGGTGGTATTGGTGCCATAGTTAATGTTAGATCCGTATCGTCCAAGCAAAATCACTGAATGATGATTGACCTTTGAAATCAAAGTACATTTATACTATGGTGAGGGGACTGGTAACCATTGATTTAGATAATAAATAGCCTTGGGCAAGCTGCGGCATGTCTGGGCAAGTGATATGTCTAAATAAATACTGTAGGCATGCCTGGGCAAGTCCCGGGGCAAGTAATAGATAGACACGATTATAATACACCATTGTGTTGAGTGAATTGCCTCAGTTGTCATTACTACGTAGGCAAGAATGGAGCAAATTTCAACGCAACTAATTCACCCCTTTACAGCTATTGTTTCCGGCGGAACGGGTAGTGGAAAATCCACATTTATACTTCGTTTGCTATCGTATATGGATGAGATGATATCACCTACCATTCAACAGGTGATATGGTGTTATTCGAAACATCAAGTGGATGTTGCCGCAAAACTTAAAGCTCTCAAGGTGCCAGTGCAATACATTGAAGGAATTCCTGATGATTTGGGAGCACTAACAACCGTAGAAACAAATACAATTATCATTTTTGATGACTTTATGGACAAATCAAACAATGAAACCATCGCAGCATCGTTTTTCAAAGGTCGTCATGACAATAATAGTGTTATATTCAATACGCAGAATCTATTTCATAAGGATCAGAGAACCATATCACTCAATGCTAATTACATGATCGTATTCAAGAATGTTAGGGATATGAGCCAAATATCTCACCTTTCAAAACAGTTGAAGCCTTCGAACGTTCGCTTCATTCAAACGGCTTACGTTGATGCGGTACAACTACCATATTCATACTTATTCATAGACTTGAAGCCGACCACCCCGGAAGATCACCGCTACAGGGCTAGAATACTACCTGACGAAACACCACAATACATTTACTTACCTCAAACTCAAAAAGGTGTCAAGCGAGGGAAAGTTGAGCAATTCTGATTAGTCAACGTCTCTGAAAATATAAAAGGTTAACCATTTTAAACAATTGAGTCAGTTGCTTATCGACAGTCAATGACAACGGAAGAATGACTAACCGTCTAAAACGTAATTTACCGCTATTGAAAGCTCTGAAAGATTGCAAGTGTTCGGATCAGGCTAATATATTGAAAACAGCAAAGCCTGATTTGATTCACTCCATCTGCGATATTGTCGTGAACGTTTTAAAGGGGCGTGTTCCCATCTCGGCAAAATTGAAACGAAAGTTGGCTTCTAAAAAGACAGTTTTGCGAAAACTGATACAACCCAAACGAACAGTGAAAAGTCGACGAGCAATATTAGTCAATCAACGAGGTGGGGGTATAGGCTCTGAGATAGGGGATCTACTAGCAAGTATATTTTGAGACTTGCAATCTCGTCCTTAACAATGGCGTTTAGAAAACATGTGGTTTTAACACCAGATGTTTATGAACGGTTGATGAATCAATTGGATAGTGGTAATCGGTCATCAATTCCTACAGTAAACAGCACATTACAACCCGAGAAGGCAGCCATGGTCAAAGCGGAACAGGAAATGGATGGGATGTTAACTTGAAATGATATTCCGGATAGTGAGAAAGTTAGAAGGTTTACTAATGAGTTGGCAGAGTTTCAAAAGCGTCGTGAAAATGTGCTAAAACCGAAAAAGGTGCAAGTCATTGCCAAGCCGTCATCAGAATTGCAAAATGACATGCCCGTGAATTCAAGTACCTCGTCACCTGTAGAAGCAAATCAAGATGCAGTAGAACAAAGAACACTTTCTCTGCTACCAAAAACAATGAAACCACAAGCAAAAATGCTACTTGAAATGATTAAAACTAATCCTGCTATTAGTGGTTATAATGACAAGGGTGAATTAGTATTCAGAAACAAAGTCATTGAAGGATCTAACATTAGCGATCTAATCAATGACACGTTTCGGGTACGTAAAGGAAAGGATGGTATCTTACCTGGTGTTCACACAGCGCTATTCTCAAAGATGTTGGCTCAATTGAATGTGCCGATGCAATGGGTGAAGAATCCCACACAGTTGGAAACAATTCGCACCTACAAAAAGTCTCAAAGTAAACCAAAAATGATGAGAAGAGCTGAAAAATCACAACGAAGATTATCTCCGCTATTGGGAACTAGTACACCGCTTAAAGCAAAAAACAAAACGTGGTTATCTTCCACTAAAAATCATTCATTTTAGTCCGTGTTATGTACGTATATTAGATAGCGGTAAACCTGTAAACCTAGTTAGTTCATTGAATGCTTTGGATAGTAAACATGTCTTTTAATTTGGACGCTAAAGATATATTCAAACGTGTTCGTTGTGTCTTGATTTGTTGTAGTTCAGAAGTTGACTTTACAAAGACTGAAGTTGACGGACCCCCTGCTGAAACAGACGCCTTACAGAGGACAGATAGCATTGCTAGTCAGTCGGTCACCGGTGAGACATCGGTCTAACTCGTCAGTGATAATGACTCGAAATGATAGAACGGAACTGGATAAGACACTGAAATCACTCTATTATTCTCTAGACAGTCCAGTGTCATTTTCAGGCTTACAGCCTCTCTATTCGAAAGTGAAACAGCAATTGCCTGATGTCAAACGCTCAGAGGTTCAAGAATGGCTAAAAGAACAACTAACCTATACGCGTCATAGACCAGCAAGAATTAACTTCAAAACTAGACAAGTCTTGGTTCATGGAATTGACCAGCAATGGTCACTCGATTTGGTTTTTCTACCCAAGTTGGCCAAAGTTAATCGTAATTACAAATACTTACTCACTTGCATCGATTCTTTATCCAAATTCTTATTTGTAATACCGCTAAAAACAAAAACAGGGGCGGAGTTGACAAAAGCTTTCAAAACAATACTGCAGTCTGGTCGTCAACCGAAAACTATTCAAGTGGACAAAGGCACAGAATTTTACAATCGCACCTTTCAACGATTGCTGGCGGAGAAAAACATCAAAATGTTTTCTACTAATAGTGAACGAAAAGCGACCATTGTTGAACGCGTTAATCGAACATTGAAAAAGATCATGTTTGCCTACTTCACGTATAAGAATACCAGAACCTACATTGACGTTCTCCCGCAACTGGTGTCAAGATACAATCGTGGTTATCACCGATCAATCAAAATGCGACCTATTGATGTTAACGTTGGTACACAGGGCTTGGCATGGATGAATATGTATGACACCGGTAAGAAGCAGAAAACTGCCAAACCGAAGCACAATGTGGGAGATACAGTTCGCATTAGTCATAATCGAACGGTATTCATGAAGGGCTATCTAGCGCGTTGGACTGAAGAGATTTTCAAAGTGAAAAATGTACTAAAGGGGAAGGTCACCGTCTATCGTTTAGAGGATCTGCAAAATGAGCCTATAACAGGCACATTCTACGAAGAAGAACTTCAGTCCGTGTCAGAGTCGGAAACAACGAGGGTCGAGCGCGTATTGAAAAAAAAGAGAATCAATAACATTCTACACTACTTTGTCCGTTGGTCTGGCTATAGTTCCTCATTTGACTCCTGGGTGCCTGCAAGTGACGTTATTACAACATGATGAACGAATCATCACTCCACGTGGTGTTAACTAGCTCTAGTAGTTTAGACTTACATCCGGATAATACAGCTTCCAATTTTCAAGTCAAGTTACCCTCACCGTTAAATCTGCAAATGGGGCACTGGCAATGTGCTGTAACTGAAATTAGCTTTCGACAGTCTTGGTATAATGTGCGATCTATGAAAAATGTGATAATATTGAAAAGTGCCAAACATATTTACCCTATACACTTGGAACCTGGTTATTATGCAAGCATCAATGAATTAATTACAGCCTTACAAAAGACCGCTCTTGTTCAAATGACAACCGTGGGTGATGTCAGTTCTATGCCTGCCTTTGAAATGGAATACAGCAAACCATCTGGAAAGGTCTGGGTTAACGTTCCGGTACAGTGTTCATTGCATTTTGGCAACTCCGATATAGGGGCTATTATGGGTTTTCCGGTTGATAAAGTCATCCATCATCAGACGGCACACAGCAATCCTATAGAGGGACGTCATCAAGAAAATAATACCAGCACTATTCTAGCCTCACCACAACGTCGATTTCAAGCTATTCATGTACACTCGGACATTGTCAAACATCAACATGTGGGCGATTTGACTGCACCGTTGTTACGAGTTGTCCCCTTGAATGGACAACATGGTGATTTTTATCATATGCAATTTCCCATTTTACAATTCAAACCTGTCAGTCAAGATCATGTCCACACCATAGGAATCTATTTAACTACAAGTTTCAATGAAAAGTTGGCATTCCTCGATGGACAGTGTTCAGTACAGTTACTATTTCGCAGAACACCGGTACGTTATTGAAAATGAGGGCTCATTTTGCAGCTTACCCAATTCGTCAGCGTGGTGGGTTTGGTCTCGGTAATCTATTCAAAGGTGTTGTTTCAAGTCTCACCCCTATGCTAAAAAAGGGAGTGACAAGCGTTGGAAAACGAGCTCTCGCGACAGGTAGCAATGTGTTAAAAGATTATGGGAATGGAGTGGCGTTCAAAACGACTTTAAAGAAGCGTGGTAAGGAAGGATTACATACCATGTTGGATGACGTGATTACCTACCCTTCAAAAAGACTTAAACGAGACGATAGTGGGATTACCAAGGCCAGTCGAGGTGTGATCAGCAAGCAGATAGGTCGTGGCAGAGTTGGCAAGAAACCTATTAGAAAACGACAAAGTAAAGATATTTTTAGTTAAACATTGATGATGACCCACCCGCAATTTAACGAAGCTAGTTGTAGTTTATCTGAAACGGATTTGTTTGCACCTCCTTTTGTACAGTCTGTCATTGAAAGTAGTCAATACGAGGATGTTTACCCGTCAAATTCACTCACTGCAGGAGGATCAATTGAGTTTGTCCTATCTGATTCCACTGAAAGACTAATAGATTTGGCTCGCAGCTCCTTACATATAAAATTACGCATTACCAACGAAGATGGAACACCTATTAATATTGACGCCAAAGTGGCGTTAGTGAACAATGCTTTATCGTCCATCTTTTGTCAGACGGATATTCAGCTGGATGGCCGCGTCATCTCAAGCTCCATGCCCACTTATCCGTATCGATGTCTACTGGAGAGTTTGTTAAACTATGGTTCCGATGCAAGAAAAACTCAATTGTATACACAAATGATGACGAAGGATACAAGTGGTCATATGGAAAATTCCGAACCTAATGGTCCTAATGTAGGGTTCAATGAACGCCAATCACAAACTGAACGGGGTAAAGTGGTCTCGCTGCAAGGCAGAATTCATGCGGATTTATTCGCCTGTAATAGACTATTGTTAAACGCCCTTCCTCTTAAATTGATTCTACATCGAAGTAAGGACGCTTTCGCATTAATCTCTCCTGACGTGGGAGTCAATTACAAGATTAAACTTTTGAGTGCTGTCTTCAAAGTAAAACGTGTCACACTGACGGACGCTCATTTTCTCACCGTACAGAAGCAACTGGCGACCCAACCGGCTTTGTATCCAATTGATAGAATTTTGGTTAAAAATTTCACTCTCTCTGCTTTGGTATCTCATCAAACCTTGAATCACTGCATCACAGGCACCCTACCCACCCGAGTATTCATTGCTTTGGTTGACAATGTGAGTTTCTCTGGCACAGCAAATACAAATCCGTTTAATTTCAAGAACTTTGATTTGACCAGTTTGGCCTGCATTGTTAATGGAAAATCATGCCCGGCAAAACCACTGCAACTGAATTACGGAAAAGATGAAATTGCTGATGGCTATCATTCTCTATTTCAATCAATGTCTAAATCCTACATTGATGAAAGTATTGATATATTACCTTCTGAGTATAAGAATGGCTATTGCATTTATGGTTTTCATTTGGCGCCGACTGCAAGTGTTACTGGACATACGGAGCCTAAACGCACTGGTGATTTACGCATCGCTCTCTCGTTTGGAACACCACTACCGCAGACGGTGACATTGTTAATGTACGCAGAATTTGATTCGTGTATTTCTGTGGATAAATCTAGACACGTTTTGACAGATTTTTGAAGGGAGCATTTATCATTATGGATACACAAAGTTTGAGGGACATTCTCCATGCAGATGATCAAATAAAAAAACATGGGTATATAGATGTCTTGGCCATGGATTATTTTCAAACATTAACACCTGACTCAAACATTCGTGACATGGTCATTGTTGTAAACACAGAACCTAGCAATTTGATAGGGGCCCACTGACTTTTAGTCCACACCAATCGGCGTGGGCATGTTAATTTTGTAGACTCCTTTGGTCGACCACCTAGTTATTATAACATGACTGAGAAATTGGAGACCTTGGGTACCTCATTACACTGTATTGATGGAATACAACTTCAAAGCAACACTTCCGTGGCGTGTGGACAATTTGCAATATACTTTGCGTATGGATTGACAAGACAGCGAACAATGGCCGACATTTTAACGGATTTCTCCTTACAAGATCAGGATTACAATGAAAATGTTGTAAAAAGTTTCATAGAATATAAATTTCCTGACTATCAGAGGACTCGATTACAGGATCAAAAGTACTTTATTAGACAAACAGTTCGAAGTCTGTTAAATTTTATCTAATCAAGTTGCACGAAATAGCTTCTGTTAAAACAAACTGTATGATTCATCAGTATGAATTTTTGTAAATAGAATATAACTTAGTTGAATACATTGATATGAGTCTTACCTGATTGTCTTTTTATGCTTTCTCTTTGAGACGAGTTTGTTATAAAGTCTGTCTTACTTCCATGCGATTGATGACATAAATCTGAAACGTGTCAAGGTTCACTTTGCGAAGCATCAATACGCGACGCTTCTCATCATTGCGAGGCAGCCTGTCTACAGCGGGCAGACTCGGTGGTCACTCTATATACATGTAGTCGGTAAAAACCTTTGTTTCATTGCATCACTTGAACGAATGACATTAAGATAATTGGGTATGAATTCCCATCTATACGGGGTGCCTCCCCCAGTAGAATAACGTACGATCATTTCATTGTCCAATCAGTAATCTACGAATCATTAAAATGTGGGAGTCCAAAGTAGACTGACACAGTTATGTTTCAATGTAGCCAATCAGCAGTCTATATTAAGAAGATCACTACGTTCTAGAGTCAAAAGAAGTTTCTATACCTCGTGATCAGCTATAGGAGTATAAAAGACGTGCACCTCTCATATTAATCCTTTTCAACTCATCATGGATATATTCCACCATCGTGTGGAATTCCTCCATGAGAGTGAAATTTATGAATTGTAAGTATATTACATCAATTTTACTGAGTATCTCTATTGAGTACATGAATGAATGTTTGAAACTATCTCTATACTATCTACGTAGGCTAGCCGCATATGTATCAATGGAAGCGGCAAACGCGTGAGTTTTCAAATTTGAATCTCAAATGAACTAGCGATAGGTTTTTCATATGAATTTATTTCTAATGATGACATTCTCTTTTTATTTTTAAGTTGGAAAAATCTAGAAAACCACAAAAGATGGTTTCATCTTTGGGGCGGGCTGCTTCGCGCAGTCCGTCAAACCCTGATGGCAGGGCATTTCCGTAAGTTGGCGATTCACCATTTTGTAACTATAGGAATAATAAAAAAAGGTAGATTGATGTCATATTATTACTTTACTCGCAGACTTGAACAAGAAGGCAGTTGCTGTCAAAGCAATCCTTGAAATCATGATGTAAGTTGCTATCATAGTCATTGAGTTCAATAATTGAAATAATGATGTAAGTTGTTATCATAGCGAAGAGTTCTGAATAAATGATGATGATGATGATGATGATGATGAGTACATTAGGGGTTAGGGTTCGTGTGTTAAATAGCGTTAATGTTTGTTAAACTAATTATTGCTGTTCTGTTTTACTTTTCAGTGGAACCATAGATTCTGAACATTCAATGTGCAGAAAGAGAAGAACAGCCGTTGATGGCATTGACGCCATTGAGGCCATCCTCCGTGTGTAAATGAAAATATATATATAAAAAACATGTAATATAGTATATGTTGTATAATACTGTTGAAACAGTAAGACAACACATTAAAATACATGTATAAAAATAAATATAAGTTTTCTTTCTCGTGTCTCTCGCATTCTATAGTAATTTATCATGAGAGGGGGGTTTAAACATTCGTTGATCTATTCTTAGATGTCGGGCAAGGTACTATCGAGACACTTCCGATAATGATGACATCCTATATAGACATAGCGGTCGAGACACTTCCGATAATGATGTCATCCTATATAGACACAGCGGTCAACACTTAAAGTGTAAACTAAATAGCTGTGATGATGATTGACAGATGACACAATAGTTGCTCAGACTGAGAAATTTCATAAATTGTCTCACGCGATATTTTATTGAGAATATAAACAATACAAAAAAAATCGATTTACATTTCAAACTAACATTTAACAGTCAAAACCAATTGTCATTATCTGTACATACATGATTCACCGTAGAAGCATTCAAGGTCATAGATAACTCTTTAGTTACAAAATCAAATTGTCCATTCAAATGTCTCATTGCTTTAACAAGTTCGCTTGGGTATAAATTCACACCCGTTATAGTTGTACCGTCAACCGTTTTATTTCTTAACGAGAATTTAGAATAAGCTTCGTAGTTGTGTAATTCCACCGTTAGTTGCGTCGTTACTTCCCCATTTTCACCGTAGGAGTACAGACGAACCATTTTCGTTTTACACTGCTCATTCACCGGTCCGTCATCTACAATAATATTGTCCAAGTAGCCTTGTTCCTTCAGTTGCTGGCAAAATGTAACAACATTCTTTATGTTCCCATACTTTGCTTGACGTAATAGCTTTTTCTGCTTCACGAGAATTAATGCCAACGCCGCAAAGAATAAGCTTTTCATCATAGGTCTGCTTTTTACACCAAATGCTTTCGATAATGTCTCTCCAGTGTCTCGAATAACCATACCCGGTATAAAACTACCATCTTCTGGTAACCTATACATGACTGCATTTCTTCCAAGACTCACACAATGAAGTTGGTTTTTTAATAAATCTGCTTTGCTCATGGATTCTAGCCCAACTGACGTATTCCTTGGCTCTTCTATATCCAATTTCAATCGCTTACGTGCAGACTCTGATGTAACCTTTCGTTCAACATAGCTTCTCTTATGTACATCGGTGTCACGGTCTTTAAAATCAAATACCTCAGGATATGGATTTCTTGCATATTCCAAATCATTCATTGAAGCCATTATGCAAAAAAACAACTCAACTGCTATACCGTATGTCAAATTGTAATGAAATGAAATGATTTTCAAACGAGGCTTTTATAACCCTGGATGATTGACATGTTGTCAATCAATCGTTGCGCTTTTGGTAATCGGATTAATGGATCGTTGCGCTAAAACCGGATCGTTGCGCTAAAACCGGATCGTTGCGCTAAACCGGATCGTTGCGCAAATACCGGAGTGGTTGACCGGATCGTTGCGCAAATACCGGAGTGGTTGACCGGATCGTTGCGCAAATCGTTGCGCTTTTTACCGGAGTTCCGGATCGTTGCGTCGTTGCCTATTGACTGGCCCAGAACCCGTCAAATACATCTACTCGATTTTCTTAAGAAATGTTCAATACTAGCGGATTACAATTTATATCCTCCTTGGATGTGTCTATGGATAATTTCTGAAAAATGTTTGAATAGAGGAACACTTGCGTTTTTGAAATCGGATAAAAGTATCCCATTCTCTGATTCTCGGCTTCTTCATTGCTTGCGAACTTTTCTTGGAAAAGTAAATAACTAAACGATATACGATTTCTCCTCAACTCAATTAATTTCACAATTTTAATTTTAAAAAGCTTTTTTTCACTCGTAATTTTCAATTTTGATACTCGTTGAAAAATCGATGAAGATAATCATGAATTTTGCTTGAAACATTATATGATTCTCTTCCAAGCCGTGCAAAAGCATGTTAGCACAGAAATTAATTACTCGGCATGCAAAAATAACATAACATAGTTATTAACATAATTACAAAACAAAGGTCAAATTAGCCTGTTCGCAGACTCAAAATGTTTTTATTTCTACGAAAATCTATTAGTTTCCACTGTCTGCAAGTTGTGATATCAGCTCCGTGTTGAATAGAAGACTCCATGGTACTTGGCGACACACTCTACTACTGTACATTGTACTACAGTTAGAAATACAAACATGTAATTGTTTGATAGATGGGCGTGTTGGATGTCCATTGTACCCATATATATGCAGAATGGTACTAACCGAAATACAAATTAGACTAGCTATCATGAAATTTCGATGCCATATTCTTCTGTCCGACAATGTGCTGCCTGAAGAGAACGGTCTCAGTAGCGTGCCATTGTCTGGCCGGAAAAACATCCCTGCCAGTATAGCTGTAGTAGCTGCTATGAACGCGACAAAACTAGTCAACTTGTTGACGGGGGTCATGTGAGTGGATTCTCGTACTATCGTCAATCCCGCCATGACAACATACAGCACATATACAGGACCAGCCTTAGCCCGTAGCGTCTGAAGCTTGGCTTTCACCAGTCTATGTCTAATGAATTGTGGTAGCGCCAGGATAATTATTCTGACCCAGTACGAGAAAGGAATTGCCAAGGCAGAGTACAGTTCGAGTAATCCAAACTTGGCATCCAGAAGAGCCAAAATAAAAAATGCAATTGAATCACTACTACTCCATATTTGTGACAAGTCCATAATCCTGTTATTGCAACGTAATAATAACAGAGTCATACACGCTGCAAATAAGAGAATAGTATGTGAATGGTATACGTGTACATCCACCAAAAATCCAGACAACACCAAAGCGAAGATTCCTGGAAGCATTTTAGCTTTGAAGCTCTTTTTATAGAAGAGGCTACATGCCAGAGCATAAAAAACAACTGCTACGACATTGGTAAAGTTGTTACTGTTCTGCTGTTCATTGTGAGTGTTCATTCAAGATGATAATTTGGATTGAAGTACATAAATGCTTTCAGTGTAAATTTCTGCAAATGATAAAGAAAGACATGTTGTCAACTTGTAAAGATATTGTATTGATCATTGAAACAATTAATATTTTGAAATTTATACGGGGTATACGGGGACGCGCTGATTCACAAGATGCTGTCACGTGACCAATATCGACCAATATCGACAAACAGCTGGTAGTCTTCGTGAAGCCCAGTAAAATTCTTTACTTAATTTACAAATTTAGTTCTTCTGAGTTTGAAATTCGCACCCCACTGTACCGAGAGCCATCTATGATAATTATTATATTATTAATTATTAACAATTATATTATAATAGATGGCTCTGACTGTACCTGAAGTTGCTCGGTTACCCCTCTCCCCCGGGAGATATTGATTTATGATAAAGTTGGCAATGAACTCTCTGGTGATAGAGTTATGTAGAAAATTTAAAACCTAAAAGTTGAGCGACTAGTATTCGGTAACCCTTGACTTCAGCAACAATGGGATTGCACGTTTGTGCTCGTTTTGATCATGGTATCACTTCTCCTTTTGTAACAGTTAAAATGTGATGATGCTATGATTGGACTGTTATAACGGCACCTCTATCGAACCGTCACCTGTCCATAGTGATCAGTCCTGCAATGTCCAGAGCTGGTTGTTATACAGGTTTCACTGTACTGTGCTTTTAACTAATTTCTCTTTTTTTCAGATGATCAGGTACTCATGGAGCCTCCTGTATTCTCTCATTGATGTCAAACTATGAAGTTATCTATCGAACTAATATTAGCATTAATGCCGTCTAAATCCATGCTAGTGGTCTATTCCATTCTACTTCAAATACGTCTCGCCACCATCGATACTATATTCTTGTATGAAAGTAAATAATTTACTAAATCGGATGTTTATACATTTAAAAAGTTACTTATAGGTAATGTGGATATGTTGATATTCAAACCTTTATGGGTCCGTTTTGCCGCCATTATGAATCCAAATATCTTCCTCTGATCATTTTTTTTGGTTTAACAAAACAAAAATGTTTTTACTGTTTAATTAAAATGTAATTGTAATATTACGTCTTCAATATCAATAGATTTTAAGAAATAAAATATGGATTATTTTCACTACTATTTTACTCTATAAAATATAGATGAAATGAGTAATAATAATAGTGAATTATATATTAAATACGATGATGGTTGTATAATGATTGTACAGCTTTTAATAATATTTGTGAATTACAGTCAAGGTACATTAGATATAAAACTTATTATATATTAGTTTAAATATTATACATAAAGAGAAACATAAAAAGATTATTTAACAATGTTGAGTATTCGATTATTTTTACTTCTCTGTTCTCTTCTGATCATTTTTATTTTGTTCTATATTATATTCTTTCAAGGCTTTTTTTGTAAATAATATTAACCTTCATTATTATGTGAGATTTAGAACTCCATTGTGATCTTAACTAAGAAGCTCCGAGATAATTTCAAGTATTCGAAAGAAAACACAATATTTCAAGCTATTTTATAAAGTGAGAACGATATTTCTAGTACATTTCCCTTGTTTTTCTTTGATGTCCTTCGTGTTGATTCGGTGTCTCAAAATTGAAGCAAAGCTTTTGAAAAATGTTAAACATGTTTCAACTCTAACACTCGTAGCGGCCGCCGGTCAATGTTTATTCTCTCTTTTAAAAAAGTTGGACAACAGCTCTAAACTGAGTTATACTGACTTGGTTGGGTACACCATTGATATGCTATAATTGCCGGCAGGATTAATTATTATTTGCAAAAAAAATTATTCGCAACAAAATTAATGATAAAACCTCTCAAATTTAGAAACGACTTAAAATGTTTTTTCTGTAAGTTTAGTCATGTGCAACGTTTGATTGATGTATGTACATTTCATTCAAGTAACCAATAAAATACGTCTATCATGAATTTGATTGACGTTTCGCAATATGCCACGTAGTGATTCATATATCGAAGGTCTTTTTGATTTCTGACTACACCAAGAAGACAATTTGTTTTCAAATCATGGATGGAAACTTTGAAGCTACTACATATTCGAGGCAAGAATATGACATTAAATTATATTATTATAAATATTTGTTTGCAATATCATTCCAGCAGATGAATAGCGACAGCTAGCTTCAATATCCATATTTATTATATCGATACATCATATTGGTGCTATCAACCCGATAAAATAACGTCGGGAATAACGAGCGACCCTCGTGGTCTACAACGGAATTTAATTACAGGCATTTTTCAGGGTATTTATGATATCTTCATTTGTTTTACACTAACATTTTTTTATGTGCAAGATCTATTAATATAGTTATTTCGAATGTTCAAATTGTAATTGTTAAGTAAATAGAAACAAAAAGACTGATATTTTAATTTCAAGTTAGAATTCATAGCAAGCTGTTCCAACATTCAAAATCATCGAAGAGCAAACTCATTTTTACAATTTTCTTTCAATTTAACCTCATGTAATTTTCTTGCGACGACAGCAAACTTGCAGCTATAAATGCTCCTTGAGGCTTGAGTCCCTTAAAGAATCGCGGTCTGTAGCTAATGGTGGCACAGATTAGATTACTAACAAATTGTCAGCTATTGGAGACTTATTTTGTCAAATATATATATACTTTTTTTGCCTCACTGTCAGAAATGAAACTCTGTTGTCTTTTGGCGGATTACGTCTTTATAAATTGTAAAATTTGTCTTATTCAGTCATTTTTCAGCCTAAATCCTTAGTTTCAGTCTATATTCAATAGTAACATTTGAGAAGGACCGGTTTAATTTACTTTTTAGAAGAACGGATTATACCAACAATGTTGAATTATGGATTTGAATGTTCAGATTAAAAAAGGATTGAATAGGCTGCTCCTAAAGTTGTGTACAAATTCACAAAATTCACAATTCATTGTTTGTGCTGGCATTCCAAATAGTAAATATTGATAATACAACAACATTTCTCTTTACAGTATTCATCGTACCTGTATAATTTTTCTGGAAGCAATCTTTTTATTTTTTTTCTCTTTACAAAAATGCAATCTATTTAAAATTTTTTGTAAATTTTATAGATATAGGATATAATATTATAATTATAGTTACATAGTAGGGATAAATTTAGTTATAAAGTTATTTTATAGTTATTCAATTGTTTTCATACAAAAATTTTACAAAGGTTTGTTTAGAATAATATTTTATTTAAATAAAAAAAAAAAAAACTGTTATCTTTATTTCCAGGGAAGTATTTTCATTTGAAATTCCAATCACTTCTTGGAGTTGATGAGAGTTGTATGTTATGTGCTTGTAACTTTTTTAATGTTGAAGATTGGATATATAGTAAATGACATGATTTTTATGTATCCAATCTTTCCAACATTAAAAAGTTACATGCACATAGCATGCAACTCCAATCAACTCCAAGAGGTGATTAAAATTTTGAAATAGAAAAGGTATGGGTAATCAAAACAACATTGCCCTTCCCTCCGCTTTTTACCACAGAGAAAGCGATGGAAAAGGGCACTCCGAAGAATGCTACTCAATTTACCTATCCGGAATCAGTAAGGATGAGTCACCCTTTGCCAGTTGCAGGATTCGAACCACTGACCCTTACAGATAACTTAATATCTCGCCTGCCGCCCTGCACCATACAACTGGACGTAAGTGCAGTACAAATTTTGGGATTTATTTGGCATTTTTGATTGTCTCATTTGGAGGTAAAGGAGGGCAAACGAGACTCAGTCAAACAATGGGATTTCTGCATTGAATGTATTTGAAGGTCTAGATGGTCTATATTGAGTGACCATTCCTTAACAATCAGTTCCATTGTTCTTGAGTATGATTGTCATAGTGACTGATCGATGTACTTTTCGTCTTTTGTTTGTTTTACAGCCATTTATATAATGAATTTGATTGACGTTTTCCAAAGTGCCACGTAGATCCCGACTCACGAAACGCTGGTCCATCTTCTGCCTTCTGGTTACCCCGAGAAGAGAAATTGTTTTCAAATTATGAAAGAAAGCTTCGGAAAATATTTGAGGCAAGAATATATAGAATTTAATTATGCTATTACAGCTTTTTGTGTAGCTGATTGATTTATAGTGATATTGCCCATATTTGTTTTATCGATACCGTCTATTTGATGCTATTTTTCATTATATTTGTTCAACTTGGTGTACACGGCATCTTCAGCTATTAGTCGTATTGTGTATAACCTTTATAGGAATTCGTTGACTCCAAATAATTCAAGCGAAAAACACACGCGCTGGAATATGAAATACTATATAAGCTATACACGGGAGGCTTGGTTCACATTGGAGACAATCATCAAAAATTTTAAAAATACCCTTGTTTGTTGCTGTTCCTTTTCATTTAACAACTGTGATAAAATAAGGTTTAATGATTTTTGAGTAATCTTCAAGTTCCAAAAGTTGATCGTCAGAAGCAATTAATTAGCACATCAATAAGCTCGGTTTTGTGTGATTATTATGATGATAATTCATTAGGGATTTTGATTGATTTGAAAAGTTCCATTAATGATGGTAATTGGGGAATGAAACTTCTATACCGGGTAGTTCAGGGCCGTCCCTAGTATGGGTCAGTGGGTAAATCTTCCTTGAAATGTCTCCAGTCGGCATAAAAAGGAAGAAAAGGCAAAGAAATATTGTGATGTTCGCTTTCTAAGATTAGAAATAAGAGAGTTCTTTTTTTGTCCATTATTCATGTCTTCACAAATCATGAATACTATATATAGCGACAATTATCTTCAACTTTTGGTGTTTATCAGAACAGATGAGAGCAAGTTTGTGCCGGATTGGCTCTCTTAAAATATGGCCGGATATTTTTTTATCGCTACGCTCGGGAAGTATTCTGATGATTTAGCTCAATGTACAATTTATTCAACTTCAACTTCAAATTTATTTATGAATTCAACTCCGGATACTGCACCTTAACTTTCTTCCAATTTCGACTACATAGTCGAGTCGGACTCCGATGAAGTCGGAATTTCTCCATTCTTCCCCACTCAAAGAGAATTTCTCGGAACAGCCCTGGATGGGTTGTATATTTTTTAAACAGCACAACCTATACTTTGATGTAATTATTTGTTTTGATGATGTGACGAAACGTATTTGTAATTTGATTACTATTCTATTTTGGAAGGTGTATAGAACGTTAATGACACTGGCGAGATCTAAAGGCTTAGAACAATATACATCTTATAAATTACTTATAAATTAACGTAGGTTTGCTATTGTTATCAATTTGTCAAGGTAGTAACGCTCCCGAACAGTTTCATGGCACAAGTTCCGGAATCTTACAATGATGTCACATAGCTTATAAGGAACGTGCCATTTTGTGGGTATCATTTTCATCATGCTGGTGTATTAAAATTTCCATTTTTGTCCAAACTAACATTTTGACTTAGTTTACTGATATTAGAATCGGTTCACTCCTGTTTGTATAAGTTTAAAGAGTTTATGCTTGAAAACGGCTTTGGCAAATCCTATCAATGTTTCGTAGGCTGCGTTCTGAGTATATTAACTGGTTGTTGAGTTTGTATGCTGTCCAACATCTTCCCTATAGAGATATAATATCACTCTCGTTGCTCTCATTAGGGAGTTTAGATTTAGTACAGGTACAGCCACCTTGGGTACAGCTACGAGTACAGCTTTCTCGTTGCGCATCACTTCTGCGCATTAGGGGAAGCCCCTGTGCTCTGAAACCTGTACTGACCTCTTCGTTTCGGAACAACTTTCGGCGCGAAACATGAACCACGGAGTACTTGTTTTGATTTCGTTACTTTGATTTAGTTTTACTTTAGCTTTTTTGAAGAAAATTTTATTATCGCTATAAAATTTATACATAGAATCAAAATAAATTCTGAAGAAATTGTTAAAATTTTATTTTACCTGGAAAACTTATGAGGTTTTATGTTATTGAATCTAAACGTCTTGTTTTGAAAGAACGAGTACCGGTGTAACCCAGTCTTCTTATTGACTAAACATGAACTTGAACCGGTACCGGTACTAAATCTAACCCTCCCTATTAGAGTGCTACACGTTTATAAAACATAAAACAGTTCAGTAAAATACTCAACAGAGGTGAACATGAGCAGCACTTGGTCAAAATCCGATTTTAAGTATCCATTTCAAAAGCCAACCGAACTGGAATAAATGCCTTACGCAGGCAGGAATCTGCTAAAATTTTTGTTGATAAATTAGATCCGGACGTTTTACAGGAGTTTGTCTGAAATATTTTGGAGCCAGAGTCTACTTTTCTTACGCTTTTTTGAGCCGGATCCGAAGTGCTTCTATTAGGTCCTTTTTCGGTTTCGGAGTATGGATATTCTGACACTTTACAGTCCTCTGGTATTCAACTTCCCTAATTGCTAAGAAAGTTAAATACTCCGGATTTTTAGGCCTAATTAGAAGTAGGAAAGTCAATTATTTGCCAACTTTTATCAGTTTTTGTTTGTTTTTTGTCTGTGTGTTTTTATTTCAGAAGGATCATTTTGATGAAATTTTGAAAATGCTCCAATCAGAATTCAATTGCATAATTAAACAGGTAAAAATTGAATTTATAAGAAAGTGTTAAGAAAATTTAGATACTGAAATTACGATTTTCTTAAGAAATGTTCAATACTAGCGGATTACAATTTATATCCTCCTTGGATGTGTCTATGGATAATTTCTGAAAAATGTTTGAATAGAGGAACACTTGCGTTTTTGAAATCGGATAAAAGTATCCCATTCTCTGATTCTCGGCTTCTTCATTGCTTGCGAACTTTTCTTGGAAAAGTAAATAACTAAACGATATACGATTTCTCCTCAACTCAATTAATTTCACAATTTTAATTTTAAAAAGCTTTTTTTCACTCGTAATTTTCAATTTTGATACTCGTTGAAAAATCGATGAAGATAATCATGAATTTTGCTTGAAACATTATATGATTCTCTTCCAAGCCGTGCAAAAGCATGTTAGCACAGAAATTAATTACTCGGCATGCAAAAATAACATAACATAGTTATTAACATAATTACAAAACAAAGGTCAAATTAGCCTGTTCGCAGACTCAAAATGTTTTTATTTCTACGAAAATCTATTTGTTTCCACTGTCTGCAAGTTGTGATATCAGCTCCGTGTTGAATAGAAGACTCCATGGTACTTGGCGACACACTCTACTACTGTACATTGTACTACAGTTAGAAATACAAACATGTAATTGTTTGATAGATGGGCGTGGTGGATTTCCATTGTACCCATATATATGCAGAATGGTACTAACCGAAATACAAATTAGACTAGCTATCATGAAATTTCGATGCCATATTCTTCTGTCTGACAATGTGCTGCCTGAAGAGAACGGTCTCAGTAGCGTGCCATTGTCTGGCCGGAAAAACATCCCTGCCAGTATAGCTGTAGTAGCTGCTATGAACGCGACAAAACTAGTCAACTTGTTGACGGGGGTCATGTGAGTGGATTCTCGTACTATCGTCAATCCCGCCATGACAACATACAGCACATATACAGGACCAGCCTTAGCCCGTAGCGTCTGAAGCTTGGCTTTCACCAGTCGATGTCTAATGAATTGTGGTAGCGCCAGGATAATTATTCTGACCCAGTACGAGAAAGGAATTGTCAAGGCAGAGTACAGTTCGAGTAATCCAAACTTGGCATCCAGAAGAGCCAAAATAAAAAATGCAATTGAATCACTACTACTCCATATTTGTGACAAGTCCATAATCCTGTTATTGCAACGTAATAATAACAGAGTCATACACGCTGCAAATAAGAGAATAGTATGTGAATGGTATACGTGTACATCCACCAAAAATCCAGACAACACCAAAGCGAAGATTCCTGGAAGCATTTTAGCTTTGAAGCTCTTTTTATAGAAGAGGCTACATGCCAGAGCATAAAAAACAACTGCTACGACATTGGTAAAGTTGTTACTGTTCTGCTGTTCATTGTGAGTGTTCATTCAAGATGATAATTTGGATTGAAGTACATAAATGCTTTCAGTGTAAATTTCTGCAAATGATAAAGAAAGACATGTTGTCAACTTGTAAAGATATTGTATTGATCATTGAAACAATTAATATTTTGAAATTTATACGGGGTATACGGGGACGCGCTGATTCACAAGATGCTGTCACGTGACCAATATCGACCAATATCGACAAACAGCTGGTAGTCTTCGTGAAGCCCAGTAAAATTCTTTACTAAATTTACAAATTTAGTTCTTCTGAGTTTGAAATTCGCACCCCACTGTACCCAGAGCCATCTATGATAATTATTATATTATTAATTATTAACAATTATATTATAATAGATGGCTCTGACTGTACCTGAAGTTGCTCGGTTACCCCTCTCCCCCGGGAGATATTGATTTATGATAAAGTTGGCAATGAACTCTCTGGTGATAGAGTTATGTAGAAAATTTAAAACCTAAAAGTTGAGCGACTAGTATTCGGTATGTAATATATAAAATTCAACGATCCAACAGTTCTTATTGCGAAACTGTACCTGAAGTTGCTCGGTTACCCCTCTCCCCCGGGAGATATTGATTTATGATAAAGTTGGCAATGAACTCTCTGGTGATAGAGTTATGTAGAAAATTTAAAACCTAAAAGTTGAGCGACTAGTATTCGGTATGTAATATATAAAATTCAACGATCCAACAGTTCTTATTGCGAACTGAAATATTATAGCATATAGAAAGCTATGTTGTTATGATATTTAAAATATAAAATCATCATCTGTAGAAATCATGTCTTGATGCACGTTTGTACAATATATTACAAGTTATGGCTTCTGAAATTTTACCTTTATTCCATCGTTCTTGAATCAGATTGAAAACCAATCGCAGTATGTTACAATTAGTACATAAAACAGAATCTTTTATACATCCGCTTGTATGTTAAATTTCGCTTCTGAGAATACATTTAATTTCTTCCAAGAATTTGTTATTTTATACATCCGGTATTAATTATTTATACCGATTTATAATAACAGCTGGTTTTACTTTTTTTTTAACCAGTCGATGAATCTGATGATGAATGTCGCTTAATTGTGATCACCTGTCGAATATAATCTGAATCGATTTGCTTTTGTAATCATAAATATTAAGTGGTAGCATATGAAATGTATACTCACTATAAACTGATACATTTTTATAATTTGTTTAGGAAACATGAAGAACATTCCAGAAAAATATCAACATCATCAATAATTATCTAGAATATCATCATCATGGCTATATATATATGGAAAAGATTCAGAAAAGATATAAAAAGCAATATCAATGTTATGCAGTATATACCTCACCTTGTGGTCAATTTGAACAATATTTTAGACGCTTTATATAGTGAAATGGAAATCCTAAAAATGCTAGAAAAAACGTTAACCGACCTCTGGTATATAATAATAAATAGCATACAAACCTAATTGTATGAAGTCTGTTTGAGCCCCAACTGTGCAGTCACTCAAGTATATGTAGTGTGAGTATTCAAGTATATAGTGTGGTGACGTATTTGCAACCAATACAACAAAAGAAGCATCACGCTTCTGAATAACCGTAACAAACAATGATTTATTTGTTCAAAATAAATAAATAAATCATTGTTTGTTACGGTTATTCAGAAGCGTGATGCTTCTTTTGTTGTATTGGTTGCAAATACGTCACCACACTATATACTTGAATACTCACACTACATATACTTGAGTGACTGCACAGTTGGGGCTCAAACAGACTTCATACAATTAGGTTTGTATGCTATTTATTATTATATACCAGAGGTCGGTTAACGTTTTTTCTAGCATTTTTAGGATTTCCATTTCACTATATAAAGCGTCTAAAATATACATGAAAATACGCCATCTGATAGTCGCAACTAGAAACTCTAATTCTATATATTTATCTATAATTGGAAGAAATTGATTAATTTCAGAATGCTCAACCTGGTTCAAGTATCCAAACCAAAACTGGAAACCTTCAGATCATTTGTATTTGTATATATATTTGTACAATTGTATATGTTGACGATTTTTATACGGAATTGATTTGTCATAAGGAACAGATTTACAACGGAACCAATTTGGATTACGGAACTTTATTTACCTATAATCAAAACCATAATCATAACAATACTATTTGCGTTGGAACATTTAACTTTATTATTTAAAGTAAACATTTAATATGCTTAGATTTTATAACCATAGTTATGTAAGAAACTTATAAGAATAAAAGTGTAAGAAGCTATTGAATAATGCTAAAGTTATACCCCGCAATTATAACCAGATAATAATAGTTGAATAGCTTAATTTAGCCTCTGTATTTCCTATAAATACCGTTGCAATTTACAAATAAGATGAGATAAGCTAGAGGCTTAATAAGAACATATGTATTAATTCAAGATTAAAGATTATACATTGTATACGCATCTCCCGAAGCTTAATGAACATAGTTATTTATAGTCTTAATAGTCCAAGTAGTAAGCTATCAAGTAGTAAGGTTCCTGATAGAGTTGGCATTAGCGGGTTCAAGTACAGTCCGGCCCCATTGTTTAAAGGCAAACTCCATCAATACCTGAATAAATAAATAATCTGAAATGCCGATTATGCTGTGGATTAAATTCAGTCAAATAGGAATAAAACCGCACTCTAAAACAAATATTAATAAATATCAAGCAAAACTGATTAGTTTCATTTCTGTCAGCTCAAGGAGCATTTATAGCTGCAAATTTGCTTTCGTTGCAAGAAAATTATATGAGCTTTGGTTTTGATGTGAAAAATTTCTACATAATTGTCTCCAATTGTATTCCAAATTCCAGCGCGCTTTAGAGTTGGATTTGGGATTGAAAATGTGTTTTTCGGCTGAATTGTTTGGAGTCAACGAATTCCCTAAAGGTTATACATAATACAATTGCTAGCTGAAAAATGCCATATATTGTAGAGCAATTATAATGGAAAATGAAATCATATAACGGTATCCATAAAATAGATATGGGCAATATCACTATCAATCAATCAGCCACACAAAAACTTGTAATAACATAGTTAAATTCTATACATTCTTGCCTCAAATATGTTCCGAAGTTTCGTTCCATAATTTGAAAACAAATTGCCTTCTTGGGGTAGCCAGCAGAGGGCAAAAGATCCACCAACCCTTCGTGAGTTGGGATCTACGTGGCATTTTGGAAAACGTTATGAAAATGGCTGTAAAACAAAGAAAGGCGAAAAGTACATCGATCAGTTACTATGACAATCATATTCAAGAACAATGGAATTGATTGTTAAGGAATGGTCACTCAATATATACTACTAGACCATCTAGACCTATACATTCAATGCACCAATCCCATTGTTTGACTGAGTCTCCTTTGCCCGCCTTTACTTCCAAATGAGACAATAAAAAATGCCAAATAAATCCCAAAATTTGTACTGCACTTACGTCCAGTTGTATGGTGCAGGGCGGCAGGCGAGATATTAAGTTATCTGTAAGGGTCAGTGGTTCGAATCCTGCAACTGGCAGAGGGTGACTCATCCTTACTGATTCCGGATAGGTAAATTGAGTAGCATTCTTCGGAGTGCCCTTTTCCAACGCTTTCTCTGTGGTAAAAAGCGGAGGGAAGGGCAATGTTGTTTTGATTACCCATACCTTTTCTATTTCAAAATTTTAATCACCTCTTGGAGTTGATTGGAGTTGCATGCTATGTGCATGTAACTTTTTAATGTTGGAAAGATTGGATACATAAAAATCATGTGATTTCCTATGTATCCAATCTTCAACATTCAAAGTTACAAGCACATGAAATACAACTTTCATCAACTCCAAGAAGTGATTGGAATTTCAAATGAAAATACTTCCCTGGAAATAAATATAACAGTTTTATTTCATTTAAAAAATATATTATTCTAAACAAACCTTTGTAAAATTTACATTATCCCTACTATGCAACTATAACTATAATATTATATCCTATCTAAAAAATTTACAAAACATTATCTCTGTTTGAAATTTTAAATAGATAACATTTTTGTAAAGAGAAAAACAATAAAAGATGGCTTCACTGATGAAAAAAAATAAAATATGGCAATATTGTAAAGAGAAATGTTGTTGTATTATCAATATTTACTATTTGGAATGACAGCACAAAAATGTGTTTTTTTTGAATTTATACAGAAGTTAAGACGCAGCTATTATATCCTGTTTTAATCTGAACATTCAAATCCATAATTCAACATTGTTGGTATAATCAGTTCTTCTAAAAAGTAAATTAAACCCGTCCTTTTCAAACGTTACTATTGAATATAGATTGAAACTAAGGATTTATGCTGATAAAATAACTGAGTAAGATAAAATTTACAATTTATAAAGACGCAATCCGCCAAAAGACTGAACAGTTTCATCTCTGTCAGTGAGGCAGAAAGGTATATATATTTGACAAAATAAATCTCCAATAGATGACAATTTGTTAGTAATCTGTGCCACCATTAGCTACAGACCGCGATTCTTTAAGGGACTCAAGCCTCAAGGAGCATTTATAGCTGCAAGTTTGCTGTTGTCGCAAGAAAATTACACGGGGTAAATTGAAAGAAAATTGTAAAAATGAGTTTGCATTTCGATGATTTTGAATGTTGGAACAGCTTGCTATGAATTCTAACTCGAAATTAAAATATCAGTTTTTTTGTTTTGCTATTTACTGCACATTTATAACTTGAACATTTGAAATTACTATATTAACAGTTCTTGCACATAAAAAAATGTTAGCGTAAAACAAATAAACTTATATCATAAATACCCTGAAAAATGCCTGTAATTAAATTCCATTGTAGACCACGACCCACGAGGGTCGCTCGTTATTTTATCGGGTTGATAGCACCAATATGATATATCGATATATTAAACATGGATATTGAGGCTAGCTGTCACTATCCTTTTGCTGGAATGATATTGCAAACAAACATTTATAATGTCATATTCTTGCCTTGAATATATATAGTAGCTTCAAAGTTTCCATCCATGATTTGAAAACAAATGTTCTTCTTGGAGTAGTCAGAGGTCAAAAAGATCCTTCGATATATGAATCACTACGTGGCATATTGCGAAACGTCAATCAAATTCATGATAGACGTATTTTATTGGTTACTTGAATGAAATGTACATACATCAATCAAACGTTGCACATGGCTAAACTTACAGAAAATACATTTCAAGTAATTTCTAAATTTGAGAGGATTTTATCATTAATTTTATTGCGAATTATTTTTTTTAAAAATAATAATTAATTCTGCCGGCAATTGTAACATATCAATGGTGTACCCACGTCATAATAACTCAGTTAGAGCTTGTTCATGAGCAATTTCCAACTTGTTAAAAAGAGACAATAAACATTGACCGGCGGCCGCGGCCGCTACGAGTTAAAGTAGAAACATGCTTAACATTTTTCAAAATCTTTGCTTCAATTTTCAATTTTGAGACACCGAATCAACACGAACGACATCAAAAGGAAAACAAGGGAAATGTACTACAAACATTATTTTTATTATGTAAAATATTAGTTTGCCTTAATATATGTAACTATGTTAACGGGTAAAAATTTGTAATACGAAAGTTAAAATAATGATACATTTTCAACGCCTAATAAAATTTTACACAAGAACTGCGTTACACGCTTGACGGAAGCTTAAAGCTCCAAATAAATTTATTACCAATTTATCAAGTATATTCTAGATGATTTGTGAAGCAAATTACTGCAAATAGATGTATTCAAAATTCATTACTGCAAAAGTTTAGACTGTAATTGCAAACTCGAGAATAATTCATAGTATGTTCATAGTACCGTTCATAGTGTTAGATAAAACTCAGCATAGGTCTTGGACAAACCATTTTCTTACATAAATGTTCCACAACAAAAGTTGGGTAATAGTTAGCTTGAATATCAGGTAACGTTACAATTTGCTCATTGTTAGAATCGCATGCTATGACTTTTAAACAACGTTCTTTGGCGTTAAGTATTGTTACGTAAGAATGTGAATGACGTTCAAACGTTGAGACTTTTCGTTGCCGGTGTGGTGTTCCCGTTTTCTTTGTTACTTCAGCTAATTTAAAACTACATAAATATTCTTCTTCTAAATCTTTAATATATGATTTTGTTGCAACTCCAATAGCTAAACGTACTGACGTACACGCCGTTGTTAAACTTATTTTCCAGGCGTAAACACCACTACGTAACGAGTTTGAGCAAAATATTTTACAATGATCATTTGATGTATTTGACATAACTGCGGACTTACAATCTTTTTGTAAAACCCAATTACCATCAACACTAGTTCTTCGACTAAAAAGAGTATCAGATAATGTCCGTTGTTTACCCTGTCCGCAGCAAGGATCAAATCTTAATTCAGATTTCTTATAAATATCACATGGAAAAGGTGAACCAGGTACAGATAATGAATTAACAAACACATGGATATTATAATGACCGGATTGCGGAATTGAATAAGTAGTCTTATAAGAACCTACAGATGAACGCGTAACGTTACCATGACAATATGACGTTTTATCTTCTCCAATAATAATAACTTTAACATTATCATCATCTGAACCACACGCGTGCCCATTTTTATTTCTCGTATGTATATCAAATGTAGATATAACATCAACTAATCCATTATTCATTCCGTATCCACTAACAACTGCATGTAACGATGACGATAAATCCTCTTGTAATAATCCAAAATTCTGGATTGTTTTATAGATATCCGGATTCATTTTGAATGACGTCGTACCATGTGGTAAATGGCAATTTTGTGGATTATTTGTGCCACTGAGAAAACATAAACCATTAAACATATTATTTTTCTCTTCAACATGATTGTTATTAAATAAATTTGTGACCTCGTCACGACTCTCAACGTTTTTAGAAATTGATATTTTTGTTGATCCATTCGGAATCTTTTTATCTTTTAAATGTTCTACTTTTTTCTTCAAAGTTAATTTCAGTAATTTCAATAATTCACATTTTCTTTCATTAAGTTTACTAATTAATTGTGTGAATACGTTCGTGATATTTGTTTCGACTTCTAATGCGTTGATTTCTGCATGTGTTATCAAGGCATCGATTAATTGTTCTTCGTAATCATCTGTCAATTCAGACAGTTTGATTTTATCAAAACAAATATCTTCAGCTTTGTTTTCATCCACCGCAGGTAAAGGTTTGACTTCCATACGAGGTGATGCTAATTTATACATAACGTCAACATCATTAGCTGAAATATGTGGTGAACATCTTTTTCTTGCATCGTCCCAATTATGCGGTCTCCGTAACGGTATAGATTCAACCATTTCAGTAACACTAGGTAAAGCTGGTACGGAAACAGGTAAATTATCCGTGCATTCCATTAGATCGGTATGACTAAGATCATCAACGCATGCGTCAACTAGGCCTTCAGAGGAATTCAACCAATTGAATGCGAACAGCTGTAAACATATAAAACAGATGAGATGATTAATTGTTTTAGATAAGCATTGATTTGACAATCAAGATGGATAGCATAAATAAAAACATGAAAAACACGTCATATTCACAACAGCTATATAGTTATACTAGTAAACAACACCAACAGTCAAAAATTTATCAATTAAAACATGTAAATTATTCATAAATATTACAAACAAAAACATATTGAAGAAAATACATTACTAAGAGAGATCACACAATAACTAGCGGTTTTCTAGTTTATTAAAATACGGATGAATGTCAAGGAGAAAAATACCGTAATTTTTCATAATAATTGTCAGGCGTGTATTAGTATACTGTACATGTGCTATTTTATTTTATTTTATTATTATAATAAGCACAAAAAGCAGACATTTAAATGTATTTCATTTATAATAACAATAATCATCTCTACACTTATGGCATTGCTAAAACTCCGAAGACAAAATAAATACTTTTATACGTAATATACCATCCGGCATACCATAAAGTTATATAGTAAATGATCAGCTACTAGAATTATGGACAAGAAATATGGATGTCAGTTAACAATTTTTATACATGTATTTCGATTTACGGTGAGCTACTTTAACAATCAAAGTTAAAAACATATAGTACATAGTAATCAAACCCCCGCTTGGTCGACATCCAAGAAGCCAATAAATACATTATATATAGGTTGATATATAAATAATAATCCGGTTAACTTAAAGCGTCACTTACAACGCACATTCAATATTCTCAAACTCCATTCTAAAGGGAAATGAATCGTATTCTGATAAACTTGAGAGCGGATTACTGTTAAATTTGCATGCCAAATTTAAAGATATCCCTATATAGTAGGTTTTGCAAATCAAAAACACTTGTCATGAATCCTATATGAAAAAATAATGGTCTATGTTTTGTGTACGCCAAGGAGAAATCTAAGATCTATACCAAATGTGCTTGACAATTTTTCACCGAAGTGGCCACAAAAACAATTAAAGGTATTCGATATCTGAATTATATACTTTTCGCATCTACCGCAAACCGCTTTCAGCATTCAAACAATACCATTAAGTTTGTTGACGAATTAAAACTTGAAAATTTATGCTAATATATATAACAGCTATATACAAAATAAGAACATGTGACTGCCAGATGATAATCATTTTGAGCCCGAGATAACAACAGAATTAAATGGTGTAAAAGTCTGACAGTACCGCATAGAGAGTAAGGCGGAGCAATATAGGCTTTGAAACTAGAATAACTGCGGGACGAAATGAAATGAAAACCATTATACATTATACCTAGTAAATAATTCTCTACATTTGTAAGATAATATATAGTCCTTTTCTTCAGTTTACAGGAAATAAAACGCAATGATTAAAAGTTGTCTCTAATTCCTATTAGAACTATATATTAGACTAGTGAAGTGAACCCGCTCTTCTAGGTGAAATTTGAAAATAAAAATATAGAAAATTCAATTGCTAGAGCCTAGAAGTTAGCCCAAGTGATAAATAAACAATAAAACTGAAGGTCAGTCGGGTGTGGAAGATATTGCGTGACGAACATGATAATGTAATTCGTTCTTTCTATATGGAGCCGCAAGAGAAATGCCTACGAAAAAAATACGCTTCGGGCCGTCAATTGAAGGAATATAAAGATATGAACATAAACCAAGGCCTATGTTGGCGCAAAAAATTATAAGATACCCCACGGAAAGTATGGATTTGATATCTTTACTATGAGAAGCGTGAATCTCGAATACAGTAGATACAACCAGACATACATCGACGTTTATATATTAGATATATATTCATCGCAAAAGAGTAAATTTTAAAGAATATATGGTACCTTTTGTTGTGATATAGCTTCAGTGTATCTCAGTATTATAATATCTGTGTGTTTGTTAATATGTGAAGATAAATTATTCCTTCTTTTGTAAAAATTGAGAGGCTTGAGAGGCATAAACAAAGAAATTCCTATATGTCCTTTACTTTCTATTATACAAATCCAAAAGAAAATCGTGGTAATGAAGAATTAAGGATATTCATAGCTGCGAGGCTAGTCCACTATGGTCCATCAAAGGTAAAAGGGCAGGTGTAAAAGTCATTGTCTAGACATTAAAAACGGGGGTTACAGTACACCTCTGATTGCAGAGAAAATTTATAAAGTTAACAGGTTCTTTACAGACAATATGAAAAATCACAGATAAAGAAAGTAAAAATTAATTAAAATATTTCAAGACATTATCAAATACTGAGTTTAGATACGAAATAGCTATACTCAGGTATATTTTGTAATAATAATTAATCGAATACATGTGCACCCTGATGAATATATATAACAGGTGGCGAAATGCATTAATGATTAATAACTTAATATGAACATTTACATCGTGATATAATCCACGTCTTAAAAGCTGAATTAAAAAATCTAAGGCGAATGAATACAGTATTTTGTATTTGCTTGGTCAAATCATTGATGGAAAAAAAAACAAATATATTTTCGTTACTGTGAACTTGCTTAATATCCTCCCTTGGTACAAGGGATGGAAAGTATGACATTGAGCGAGTTGGGATATTAGGAGTAAAGTAGGATTAATGAAAAATAAGAAAAAAAACAAGAAACAAAATAAAGAAACATTCCAAGTCGACGTAGAAATAGAAATGTATACGTTATAGACGAGTATGAAACAGTTTTAACATTAATTTCTAGCGCTTGATTTCTAGAGCTTGATGGCAATGATAAATACATTTTTAACTTTTAAATCACACATGACAATCTATTTTGTCTAAACGGAGGCTCAGACAGAATTACGTCTTTTGCGCGTTCTTTCGATACAAATCTTGCTGATTAAAGCATGTCCAATGAAGCCATAAATATCGTAACTCTCCACGATTAAATACAGACATTTAATATCAACTTAGAAACCAGGTTGACCGGGAAGAACCGTATATATCAGAATTGTACGGAGTCCAAGTTTTAGACTCCGGATCGATCTAAAAAAATCCACATCAGAAGCGCGTAAATTCAATTCCGGCCATTCCAACTAAAACGCCTGCACACAACTATTTAAGGCAAACTATTGTAAATAGAGGTCTGAAAATTGGATTTATTTTATCAAACAAAAATTCATCAGCCACAGAAAACGTACAAGCATTAGAGAATAAATAATGTAAGGGAAATAAAGAAATACCTATGTTAGAATATCCGCAGACATTATTCAATTCTGCAATGTTTATACGGATCCTGTTGAAATATGGATGAGTATCCTCCCGGAGTCGGAGCTTAATAATAATATATTTCAAATGGAGCAGTTAAACACGAAGAAATGAACAGTGGCAAGAAAGAATTTTTAACTATTAGAAAACGAACAGCATAAATACAGCACAGTCAACCTTGTTATAACGGTTACCTGTCTATAATGATCACTCTTGCAATTTTCCAAAATAATATTTTCTATTGAATCTAACCTGTATATAGTGGTCAATTTATCTACCTCTCTTAGCTGGCTGTTATATACATGTTTCACAGTACTATATATATGAAGAAAAACAACACATTGGAAAACACGTACGACAAATAGATAAGATATTAGTTTGACGTATAAGAATGACGTCATCAAACTTAGGTATATACAATTGTTATTCACTAAGGCCAATGGATAAATTATGCGCGCAATGTACCGACCACAGTATATTGTTGCTATATCTATATATGGGCAGTATTGTGTTACTTTACAACTATATACAGTATTATGAATATATAAGCTTGTATCATTGCGTCAAACAAATTTAATATTCGGATATTTTGACAGGATCATAAATCCGATTTCAATCAACAATAAATGTATATTTTTATAAATTTATAAAATCGCGATAACAATCCAGATTTTAATCCCCAGTAAATCAATGTAATGACGCATAGTTCTTTAATTCTTAACAGATACACTCTGGTGATAGTGTTTGAGGTAATTTAAGTCTGTTAAAAGATGTTTGAACATATTTATACCCTCCTCTAAAAAATTTCATTTTAATAATTAATCATGCAATTTTCAAATCTGCAGTATACATTTAATGTAAACAAAATTTGAGGGGGTCAGAGACAAAGTGGACCAACCTACAAAACTGTAGTTTTGAGAAATTCAATGTTGAAAATTTGGGCTTCAGAAAAAAATATATGCATTTATTTTATGCATCATTAGGTCTGTTCTGTATGTTTAGAGTATTAATGTGATTTAAATTATGCTGCTGGGGATTTTTGTTTGCATTGTCATTACGTAAAATTCGTTAAAGGAGCAAAATTGATCGGCGAGCTCTACGCGCATAGAGTCAAGTGCGTGTTTGACGTTCGTATCGTTTCTGTACCTGAAGCCATGCTGAAACTGAAATTTGAAGCCCTGACTGACGTTGATCGTCGAATTTACGCTAAGCTTAATTCAAGTTGAGCTCGTAGCGACTGCCGGTCAACTTTGTTGTGACAATATATCTCATAATGCAGCACGTATATATAGTCGTGCAATAAAACGCACAATTTATTGATTTACAATCAGAGATGTAGTGACTCCGAGTCAAAGTCTGATAGAAGCATTTCACTCCGAATCCGGCTACGAAAATGTAAGGAAAATAGTCCCAGGCACCGACTTCGGTAAAAAAATATTTCAGACAAATTTCTGTAAAAAATCCGAAAACGGATTAATTTATGAACCCAAAATTAAGCAAACATAGAAAAGTACAAGGCAAATTAATGATTTTATTCTGAAAAATTAGGATAATCTAACCTCTATGTAGAATTATCCAGATAATTTTCAACTTTATAATGCATATTAAGGAATTACCGAGGTTTGCATTCATTTCCCCGTCTTCAATTTCTGCTCCTGTGTGGCACAATACTCACTCCAGTCCGGTTCCTGTTGAAATGTGAATACTCCTGCCGGAGTCGGAGTTCGACTCCAGCTCCTGCACTTCTGTAAACCTCTGCTTACAATACTATACATTCGATATAGCAGACATGTACAAAATACAAAAAAGCCAGAATAAAAAAGGTGATAATTGCACAATTCAATTGCATTCTTTTATGTCTCTATATATACTCTTTACCATTCAATATCATACAGTTAATACATAAATTAATTGTTTACAAAATAGTATACAATGTTTCCGAGATTCTGACCGTTACAGTAGCATTGTCATAAACAACATAAAATGGCATTATGTCAGTCGAAATGTCGTACAAAATAAATATCAATCTTTATTTGGTTCTGATTTTGCACATGAAATCTGCTCTCATTTCATACACAGAATGAGAAAAAGATTACTTAGCCTCATTTACCGCCTTGCCATGGCATGGCGAAGCGAAACAATTCCCCTATTCTTTATCGAAAAACATTCTGCATTTCAAGATCTGTTATATAGGGCAACGACAAACATCACCAAACATTTCAAATTCAAAATACAAGGACTTACCGATTCAGAAATGCTGAACTTCATATTCCCGTATAACATCTCGTTATCAACTAGGCACGACGCCATTTTTCTCTCTGGCGTCATTTAGAAAATCAATGTAAAAGTCGGTTTTACTTTAATTTTAAACAGCTGAATATAATTTGACTCAAGTACAATTCGTGCGCTCGTATATATATAATCTATTCTATAATCAAACTAAATATGGAAGTCAAATCGCCCACGTCTTTAAAATTTCGCATATCTTACAAAGTCATGAGTCAGTCTGCAAGATATACTTAAGTTTCTGCAAAGAGCGAATCACGCGAACAATTCTCTCAATTATTTCTAAATGAAAAATATGTATTTGGTTTCGATGGTACAATAATCAGATAATAACTAACTGCGTGTTTTTATTTAAATCGCGCAGCATGTGATCTATCAGAGGAAATATATTAACAGATTTTATTGAATCTACTGTTTTCAAATATCAAGTAGATTATATGTATAGTTAATTGAATAGGAGCAGGAAGATTCCTGACTTTTTGTGTGAGTTCCTTAAAAATTTGAAAAGTGTTATGCCAAGGTAAATAAGGACAATGATATCGTGAATAATGCAATGCGCAAAATAAAATGGAAGGGACAAATCAATGAAAGAACTGTTGATAGACCCATAAATTATTCTTCCCACTGATTTTTCACAGCCATCAAAATATGGTACTCATTTCACATCATGATACAGTCAAATTGTTAATGGGTTATCAGTAGAATCCAAATAGAAGAAATTCTAGAATAGTTTACTTGATTCGTTGTCAATGCAATATTCTACTGGATTCAAGATTTTTTTTACTTGATTCAAGCAAAATTCTTTGCAAATGTTTGTAAGAAATAATCATTTACATGTGCTCTGCCAGGCAAAAAGAAAACAGGATATTTCAGGCTACCCTTCATGTGGATTATTGATTTATTTGATCATTGATGTTCCATTTACGGAGCGAAATCAATTCTTTCATTGGAAATTCAATACAGTAGTTGGGACACACAATTTTTGAGGTTCGAAAATCACCATTTCCGTTCCATTGAAACGAGGTTTCGCTATTGAACAAAAAGTTTTTCGAAGCCATGATATTATTTTCGCGCGCTTTATTCAAATTTCGCGAGCCTGGGTTTGACGGAACGAAAATAGCGTCCATAAAATCACGTCACTGGCATCTGTCAAATTGCAGCTGAGAGCGGCACACGAGAGAGTGTCCCAACTCTTGTAAATAGAGCGAGTAGCTTACAAGAAACGGACAGGGACAAAATTAAGAATGTTATGGGTCTATCAACAGTTCAAATGACTATGTTAAAGTCATTAGTACATCTCCCCATAGGTTAGAGGATTCGTCGTCGGTGCGATATTATTCTACTGGGTTAAGATATAGTGATTTATGTGACAAAATTTATGGCAAATGTTTTTTATATTGCTCAAAACAAGAAATTATTACTCGAAATAAGTGAAACAGACTCTGAATAAAGGAAAATGTCCACTATATAAACTATGATATCCTAGTTTAAAATAGCTTATCGGAAGATAAAAGAGTAGCGCCGTCTACTATTAGCAAGATAAAGAGTACACGATAGGAAAGACGTCTGTCCAATACAGTACTTGCAGCAATACTATACAGTCGAACATGTCCTTCCAGACACCTGTCTTGAGCGGACACCTGCCTTAACCGGACACCTCAAGTAATGCTGTTAAAAATTTCAATAGGTTTACCACTATTGTATTATCAAGCCTACGTGTAGACCTCACGGGATAAAAACTAATGTTTCGCAAGGCCTTCACGTATGATAAATCAAGTATATATAGGGTTTTCTTGCCTACCACATTACAGGGGGCGATCACGTATGACTAATATAAGAATATAAATAATAACAATTACACGATTTTATAACTTTAACCCTTTGTCCAGAGTTAAAAGGATTGAGAAGTATTTATATTTTCAATGTTATTGTATTGTATACTTGATACACTTTATATGGATTAACACTGCTTTTTGATCAAGCCATATAGTGTCATAGCGAAATAAGTAAAATCGCTAGATTGAAAGGAGACTTAACAATTGAATACAGTTAAATAGATTCTGCACGCGTGTTTGGGAAACAGCCGGGACGGAATCATGAGAATTCACTGCCGTTATCTACTACACCAGCCCTGGGTTATCCGTCGGTTATAAGTGTCCAAATTGGAGAACAAATATAGTCTTTGAAATAGATCAAGGCCGGATCGACAATTACTATTTTTTTGTTCCGTTATTCGCCAAAAGCAATTGATCATCACGGTAACGTAGTACTCATCATAGAAGGCTGTAATTAGGGAATTAATCCCAATTCACGGGGGTTGCGAATTGAGTAGTCTGCGCCAGACTTTACGGACTCAAATAAACTTCCTCGTTAGTAACTTACTATAACGAGGAAGATAGATTTTGATCCCGTAAGGTCTGCGTGCAGGCTATGTATTGAGGAGTAAGTACACATCAGAAAAAATCATTGAGTCCAATGCATTGGATATCAAAATATATAATCATCGTTTCGCGGACAAATCACTATTACCTTAAAAGGGACCGCCCGCCCGGCTTGAGATAAAAAAAGCGTCTCGGAGCCATTTTAACTAAACATGAGACTATAGCTGAAAAATACAGTACACTGTATTGCAGATCAATCAGAAATCAAAAGCTGCTTCTATAACTTCATGAAAACAACGTTCAAATTGTTGTTATCGATATTATTGTAAACAAACCACTGTCGCAATCTGATCAAAAGAAGCTAGATAATCTCTCATTCTTTTTTTAATATCTACTCAACAATAATAACCCTATTAGTTGCTAACGTACACGTATAGTCTGTCTCCTCTATTATTAAATGTTCAATGAGCTACGGGTCATACCTGCTAACGAAAGAAGTGTGCATAATACGCAGTTGACGTCGTCACGCAATAAATTACTCACGTAATTACGTTTGGCATTATTACAGTATATTTATTGTAGATGTTTGTGTTATTGTGAAAAATAAATTTTAAACAAAACAACTTTAAAATAGCCATACATAGATTTTCATTGATATAGATGTTCCCATAATAGCTCAAGATAACACTGATTAGTAAATACAGACTAATTGCGAAAATAATATATAATGATACAACATTTCTAAGTAAATTATAGCATCACAAGTTTGATAAGCTTGTTATAGATTTTACACATAACTTTTAATGGCATCTTTTTTGCTAATTATATATTCGGTAGGCTGATTTTTTATGCTATTCATTGCAAATTGAAGCGCTGTGTAATATTGTGGTGTTGGTTATCATATTCGCTGACCCAAAATTTCGGCACCTGACATATTCATGATTAATTAATTAAAGAGTTTCGAATGACCAGCAGCCTTTGCTTTGTTTTGTTGTTTTGATTACAAGAAACGAGGCTAATCCTCTGGAAAGTGACGTCAGCGCTCACGTCAGAGGATTGTCCTCGTGGCTGTTGCTACGGAAAGACAAGACATAAAATAGTCTGGTTTATCAATTTCAGTTTTGGGTAAATCTCAATTCTTACTTTTCGAAACGCAAAGTTTATGGCTATAGATATCCAACAAATGTATACGGCTCAAAAATAAATAGCCGACTGGGAGTCACACAGTCCGATTATCTGTCTGAGAAGTTTGACGCAAATCAAAACAACTTGGATAAAATGTACTTTCAAATCAACACTAAATAAATTCATGTGATTCTAAATTTTACAATTTACGTGCATAAATACTGCAGAAAAACAATGCAATGTGAAACATACATAGGTATGTAACTAACTATTTTTAGACGTGTAACGTGTTTACAAATATAATTTTGAGTCAATGATCAAAGTATCCGTATTAAAAATCGAATTCACCTGGTGTTATAATTTCATTTTGTTTCGGCGATAAATTTCGATTTTGAATGCTAACAAATCTCTTCCTGTTCTTTCAATCCCTAATATTCTTGTATCAAGTAAACACCAACATGAAATTTTGAAGCAGTCGAGTTCAGTTGTAGCTTTCAACTCTGTCATCCTTCCTCAATTCGTATGACGCTAGTAGCAAGTGAATTGATTTTTGTGGGACACATTTATTCAAGCGTCGAAAGCCCTTACGACGTCCACCTCTATTGCTCTTGTAACTTTCCAAACCAGTTCGTTGATAAATAACTTGGCAGAATGCTTCCATGCTCGTTTTACGAAATGTTTTGCAAAATCGCGCGTGTGTGCAAAGGAGACACAAAGGCGGGCCGTGTATCATGAAAACGAGTGATTGAAATCTGGGTCCAGATTTCAAAGACAAAAATATACAAAGGCTGCTGGTCATTTTATGGTCTTTAATTGATATAAGAAAACCATAAGAAAAAATAAAAACATAACAAACAGGAAAATGAAATTAATTTTCTTCATATTAAAATCTATGAAAAACTGGATTTGACAATGCAAAAAGTATATTTGTATCAGATAAAAGTCGTTTTAAAATGTCGAGCCGCAAAAGTTGAGAGTTGTATCTCTAGAACTGTACACAACACTTGAGAAAAATGAAAATAAAAGACCATATATTTCTGAAACTTGGGCTTTGCAAAAGCAAAGAAAACTGAATAATTGCAGCGATGACACCTTTATTCAAAGCCGGACACTTTGGAAGCAAAAGTAAATTACGCGACTTCAAACAAAGCAGGCATTGGAGAAAAGCTACAAAAAAATTAACTCTTTATTTACCTCTGCCGATAAAATTGTAACAGACCATAAATTCTCACGCAAATAATTATATAATAACAGACACAGGTACATAGGTCGCTCTGTTATCTGAACATAACAACAAAAAGTAAAGTAAGAAATTCAAATGACCTTAGTCACAGCATTAAAATCTATAAAAATATAATATTAATCACCTTCATTTCACCAGATATATCATATGAAATTCGTCGTCTTCTTTCCTTCGCCATTTTGTGATTTATTTACGCAAAAATGTCACATACAAGAATATTATATCGAAATATATTAATATATATATGATTAATAATTTTTATCAACCTCTTTGTTTTCTGGTAAACCTAGGGACAATCAGGTGTTTTTCAAACCGACTAGCTAAAGGTGCTAACATGAATAGAAATATTCTTTGAATACTGTAGATGACGTCAATGCAGTTGGTCTTTTAACAATGATTCTGTTTCGAGCTCAAACACTAAACCAGTTTATTTTTTTCGAATTCTCATGGCAACCCAACTGAATCTAACCCGACTGTAAACTCCAAAGGGGCATATATATCCCCTAAAACAATGATACAGATAATCTTTTTTCCGGGAGTCCCACAGAGAATTAATTTCCAGGATTATATCGGATTTATAATAATAATCAATCAAGGTATCAAATACAATAATAAATTATTGATTAATTGAAAGCGCATATAAGGGTAAATACAATTTTATAATATGTTATTGATAATTAATAATTTAATTTTTATGGAAATTTGCCAAACACTCCGTCATATAATTGTCATCTGAGTTATACACCAACTGGATGTTCAAAAACATGTTTGAAATCAATAAAAGAAGATTGACGTCAAATAAACAAATCCACCTTAGTGATAACAGCAGGTCGTAAAAATCAACAATTAAATCACATCTTAACATAATTCTATTGTGAGAATTTGATAGATATTCGTTGTTTATACAAGGAGATTAGATGCTGTGCGTGGAAGAGAGGAGGGAGGGGAGTGCAGAAAAAAGCGAGAATTACCCATCGATATTAATTAATTAATTATTATAACGCTTCTATAGAGTGTCTGAAAAAGGTCAGGTTTCTTGAATTCTATAACGAGTATTTTTATTTTTTTCAGGGTATTTTCAGGTTTAAAGATGGCCCATTAACCGGGGGGAGGGGGTAACTCAAGAAATTTCAGTGACATGGGGGTGCCAAGTTGAATGGAAATTTGCCCTCCAAAAATTTGCTTTTGCAAAATCGATACCTCAAATATTTTATTAAGGCCAAAATGTATACCCCATATACATTTTTATCAACGCATATTTGAAAATTTATTACAATTTCGTGAGTTTAAATCAACTCATTGAAAAACAATACCTCGAATATTTTGAAAATTCTGAAATAGATACCTCAACAACTTTTCAGAGACCACGAAAAGGTACCCTCAATAATTGGCACGTCCCCGTATACCAACCATTTGAAGTTACCAATCGGGCCTATCAATCAAAAATTCGAATCTTCTGAATTTGCTCTAGCTTTCCGGGACCCTCCTTCAGGGATCCTAGATCCCGGGATCCCCATTTTTGTAGCATATTTTGTGGATATAAAGAGAAAATTGTGAGCAACAGCAGCGATCGTTTTACTTTCGAAAAGTGAAGAAAAACACACACAAAGCACACAGAATATGTTCAAATATCTGAAATAGGATTATAAAAAGCAAAACATCGGCTGTATTTTAGTATTGCTTTTTATCATCTTCAGTCAGATCAATGTGGTCAATATCAGGATTTTAACAAGGATCTTTTAACTTAATCAAAATCGTAACGATATATGAATAATCGTTTAACAAGGAGGATTGGAAAGTTGAATCCGATTGAATTGAAAATTCGGAAATATAGTATTAATTGTAAATATTCCTAACATCAATCATCTTCAATCAAGAAATAAATTCGAATCAGGATTGATTGAGATTAGATAGATTCATACGTACAAAGAAGAACTAGGTATTCGTGGGACTCCGCCACGTAGTGAGGAGTTTTTTTTGATAACCTTAAATCCAAAAGTATGAAAGAACAAGTAAAACCTCAAACACTGAAGCAAATTACTTCGGCAACTTAAAAAATCAGTCGTATAGTATTACATATAGCTAATGTATAGATACATATCTTTACATTGACAGTTGTTAACCTGATATTGTATGTCATATGTATTTATGCATATAGCAATATGGTCATATTCATGTTTTAATTAATAACCTTTATTTAATCTAGTTCTTAATTAATATTAAGGCTGTACTGTAAGTGACACTTTCTATAGCGTAAAGTGTCCTTTATTTGCCGGTCAAAATGACAAAATATATCATATCATAACTTGCTCCGGGCCTCTTGTTGTATGGTGAGAAGTATTCACCAGAGGCAGAGATATCATAAATATGCAGGATTATCATTTCGACTCGCAGAAGAGGGAAACAAAATGTCGATCGATAGGAGTGCAGTATCCCGATATTTCCCGATTTTCAAACCGATGACTTAGAAGAATTTATAAGACAGTTCAAGCATTATATAGAGTAAAAAGAAAATTCGACTGCAAGAACGTGAACATCTAAGGCAAATTATCAAACCGATATGAATACAGGAGTGCAATATCCCGATATTTTCCGATTTTCAAACCGATATGAATAACTCGGACTGCGAGGTTTCAAAGAGTTTCTATATATATACTACAGTAAAGCTATGCGCTAGCCTCGTCTGATACAATTTGGCTGTGCAGAAACATCATATATTGCATTGAATTCGGGCTCTGCATGAATTCATTACAGTCGAACTTGCTTAATATCCCCCCTCTGGTACAGATAAAAAGCGGGACATTAAAGCGAGGTGGGATATTAAGCGAAGTAGGATTATGAGGGTTTGCCATGGAGAATGGAAAGTAGAAATCAGTTTTATGTGGGGATATTAAGCAAGGTGAGATATTAAAAGAGGGGACATTAACCGAGTTCGACTTTACTTCAATCCATCATGGTGAAAACGAAAGAAAAATATATGTTGCGCGAAGTGTGTATTACGTATGTTACGTATGTATACGTTTGTTGCGTACGCACAACGTAACAAGCACTAAGTTTGTATTGCACTAAGACTTTTGATATGCAGTGCAGTCCCGCTCAGTTATAAAGAGAAGGGCTATTTTTATAAAGATTTTTACCATCTAGTTGATACAGAATTCTTCAATTTGATTTGGTTTATTTTTTAATATTATTATTGACAGGAGAATGAAGGAATGTTTTATAATATGTAGCCCTCACTCACATACATTCTATACTAATATGATGATTTATATTTTATATAGGAAAATATTAAGATTCTGAACTGAAATACATTAGTACATCATTCTTTCTAGTCTACATATGCTGATAGCCAGCTCTATTTGAAAAATTTACACAATGGGAGATTAAATCAGTTATAGCTATATATTATGCATTTTTGAAGAAAAAGTATTCCATCAATGTAGAATGCGATTACAGAAATGATGTTGTCTAATTTGTAGACGTCGTATACTGCTAGACAATCAGTGTATAGGAGTGGCAAGACATTGAATACTTTTACAAATTGTATCGGAAACTTAAATCATCGATACACATAACGATCAGGTAGTAAGTGATTTCATGCACTATATCAATACATTGCAGGTTTTGTACATCGAACATTTACCAAAAGCAAGCCTCTGCGAATATTTCTGATAATTACGAGAGGAAAAAGAATGGAAAAATAAATCAGAACTTTATTTTAAAATTTACCTTTTTAGTAGTTTTCGTTGTCTTTCTCTTCGAGAGAATCGCCAAACTACGTAAATTTTTATGACTCATTCTAACAATTCTCCTTTACTTGGTAAAGATGCAGCTTTAATACTTCTAAATCATGCAAGACAACTTCAAAACATACGCTTGTCAATAAGCGACTCAAAAGAAATCTCCTGTACCAATACCATATAATATGACTTCAGGATATTTGGAAGTGATAACGAGTAATTTTAGGGTAAATTCTAGCCCACAGACTGGCGTCGAAGTAAAACAATTATTCTGTAAATTGTGGTAAATCAAAATTTCTGTTCAATTCCAAGTTTATGATTGTGGTATAAAAGCTAAACACTGTACTTATGTATAGCTATAAAAAATAATAAGCAAGTTTATTACGCTTCAAATCGAAGTTTATTTTGCAAAACAAAAGAAAGTTTGACGTAAGATGAAATGTTGGACTTGAAGGATAGATTCTCTGTTGTTTCCGATGACATTCAAAAGACACAAAAGATAAAACATCTTGACTGTCGTAAATAATTTCCAATTCCAGGCAAAAAATAATAATATTATCATAAATATATTGAATTATTAATATATGTATTATACATTTATTCTAAAGACGATATGAATAAATCCTTTTCCGAACCTGTAGTACAAAACATTTTAATATTGCAAATATGAAACAAATTATATATTATTTAATCAGCTGTTTTATGGTTGAATAAAATCTACTTTGCTTCCCCCAATAAAAATGTTTACAACACTCAAACAGCAACATCTAATTCTGTAAAAATCTAAAAAAAAAGTTCCAAGGTAAAGGCTTGCACGCAAATGCAAGGCTGCTTTGTGACACTTTCATTCGATTGATTGCATTTCTGGCATTTAAAAATTCATTCCCGTTTTTCTTGTTTTTCGGAAAGATATTTTTAACGTGGAAAATGAGACTCACTATACGTAAATTTCATGACATCGAGCGTGAAATCTGAAACAGCCTTTTTATAAAGACCTTATTTTAAAGAGTTTCGAATGACCAGCAGCCTTTGCTTTGTTTTGTTGTTTTGATCACAAGAAACGAGGCTAATCCTCTGGAAAGTGACGTCAGCGCCCACGTCAGAGGATTGTCCTCGTGGTTGTTGCTACGGAAAGACACGACAGAAAGCTCGAGAAAATAGTCTGGTTTATCAATTTCAGTTTTGGATAAATCTCAATTATTACTTGTGGAAACGCAAAGTCTATGGCTATAGATAGCCAACAAATGTATACGGCTCAAAAATAAATAGCGGAATGGGAGTCACAGTCCAATTATCTGTCTGAGAAGTTTGACACAAATCAAAACAACTTGGATAAAATGTACTTTCAAATCAACACTAAATAAATTCATATGATTCTAAATTTTACAATTCACGTGCATATATACTGCAGAAAAACAATGCAATATAAAACACACATAGGTATGTTACTAACTATTTTTAGACGGAGCCTACGTGTTTACAAACATAATTTGGAGTCAATGATCAAAGTATCCGCATTCAAAATCGAATTCACCTGGTGTTATAATTTCATCTTGTTTCGGCGATAAATTTCGATTTTGAATGCTAACAAATCTCTTCCCGTTCTTTCAATCCCTAATATTCTTGTATAAAGTAAACACCAACATGAAATTTTGAATCAGTCGAGTTCAGTTCTAGCTTTCAACTCTGTCTTCCTTCCTCAATTCGTATGACGCTAGTAGCATAGCAAGTGAATTGATTTTCTTGGTACACATTTATTCAAGCGTCGAAAGCCCTTACGACGTCCACCTCTATTGCTCTTGTAACTTTCCAAACCAGTTCGTTAATAAATAACTTGGCAGAATCACAGAATGCTTCCATGTTCGTTTTACGAAATGTTTTTGCAAAATCGAGCGTGTGTGCAAAGGAGACACAAAGGCGGGCCGTGTATCATGAAAACGAGTGATTGAAATCTGGGTCCAGATTTCAAAGACAAAAATATGCAAAGGCTGCTGGTCATTTTATGGTCTTTAAGACTCTTTAAGAGGGTCAGGAAGCACAATACCTTTGAAGTACTTTCGACAACTTCGAATGTACGTTTGATATTGTGTGAAAGTATAAAATTTCATAAAAATAATCATGAAATCGCAACAACAAAAAAACGCCTACGGCAGTTGATTACGTTTTAATAATTTAGATTTTATAATTAAAGTCTGGTATGACGTCTTATTAGACAATAATGACAATCAGTTTAATCATTTTCTACAGAATTGACTACGATTAGAATTCTCACAATAGCAAAGTAATATTGTGCTCGATTCAATATTACCACGTGCGCAAATTTGAGTCCTGATTTAAACTACATTATAGAAATGTCTACAATGGTAATATATATATATAAATATATATAATAAAAGGAGTCAAATACTACATATTCATAATTGTGTAGTCTTTGACTCCTATTATTATATTTAGCTCTGTCAAATGACATCGAGCACTATTTTTTGCTATTATAAATATATATAATTTAAGACGCACACAGAAATCATCATATTGGTGCACAAACATTAGTAGCTCAATACGAAGGGTTTAAGCATAGAATACTGTACATTCATCGAGCAAACTATATCCCTATAAATCAATTATTTGTATATGGTTGTATAAGGCAACATTTTATGCTGAGAAGTCTGTTCATATCATTTTCAATATAACAATTTTACAGAGCATGAGATCCAAAATAAACTTTTTTAGACTAAAATACGAGAGAATAAATAACACAAAATCATACCTTCAAAACAGCACTTTGAATTACAAAACAGCTCCCCAAGAAATATGAAGCTTGAACAGGTCGTCGAGACAAGAATGAAGTTAAATTCCCAATAAATGTAACCGAAGAATAGGTATCAACTTTTCACGAGGCAAAATAATCTCGTAAACAATAGTTACAATAGAGATGTAAAGTTTAAAAACGTGAACTCTTTGTTAAAATTATGAAGTCATGCATATCGATTATATGAACCGATAGATTTATCAATATTCATTAATTAAGGACATGATATTACTCAAAGTAATTACGAAGTATCTTTAATTGAAATATTTTAAAATCGATTTAGTCAAATTTCAACAGAGAAACAATATAATTAGTCGTTTATAGAGATGCCTATGTTATCTTATAATTTTTGTGTCAATTTAATACAAATTTGAGCCAACCAGTAGATTTCCAAATATATATCTTTGACCATCAAAATGACCTTAGTTACATAATCCGTTATATAACGTATGCATAGCAACCATAGGTATAACGGTACAGGCAGGTATATAGAATATATTATTTAGAAGTTTATTAAATTTGGATATTTGTAATATTATTATACATTATTTTCATCATTTAAAGTTTACAGAATCCAAATACATCCAGTTTGCAGAATGAATTGGAAACTGCACATCGCATTGTTGTTACAGTACCATATTATGCATTATCCTTGCCAAATGGGAGTTAATTTAACATTAAAACCAAGCAATTAATAGCATTATGTTTTATTTATCCAATCATGATCATTGTCTGACAGTTATCTTTTTAAAATCTCTTTGAAAGTATTTTACTTGAATGAGTTTCACTGTCTATACATACATTATTGACGATTAGATCTTTAAGAAGGTCATTTCAGAGTTTTAGCCTTCCTAAACGTTCCGTTAAACACGATTTAAAATTCCACATTAAATAGAAAACATTACCACACGTGACATTTTTGTGTTGGGTTCATTTTTGATCCTAATTTGCATTGGAAAGCTTTGGCAAATTCTTCAGAGTTTGAAACAGCTACTTGAACCCTGAAATTATAAACAAAAACATTAACATAATTTATGCTGTTCAACATTTAATTTGATTATTTCCGTCAACTACAACTGCTATAGAATTTGTAACTCATTGCTACAGTTATTTATAAACTTGAGAAAACCAACTTGATTGACATCGTTGAAGTGTTTTCCTTTAGGGGTTTGCCTCCGATCTAGGTGGGGATCGGAGGTATCACTTGCAAGATATATACAAACTGTTTTGACATGTCTGGCAACTCGAAATAAGGCTTTGTTCAGGATTTCAATTTCAGGCCAAGTAAATTTATACATGTCAGCTAGCTCATAATTTTAGACGATTTGGTTAAAAAGTTGAAATTGTTTTATATCAATTAAGCATAACTTAATAAAGATAAAAGCATTTTCAGTCTATATAATGATTAATGAGGCAGAATTGATTTTCCTAATTTTCCAAAGCTCTATGTTAGGGTGCACCCAACGTGCCTTAAGAAATACCCCCGGGGGGGTAACTTCCATACTTTTGGTATACGGGGACATTCAAATATTAAAGGGTACCTTTTTCGAGATCGAGCAAAACTTTTTAGGGTATGCTTAGTCATAAACATTTTTTGGGGCACTGTATCCTTTTGACGCTTTTCAATTTTTTCATTTTGCAAAACAAATTTTGCCTATGAATTTTATTTTTTAATCTGTTTTGATTGAGTCAGTCATTCATAAAAATATATTTAAGGTATCTTTTTCATCATGTGGAAAATTTTTATGGTCATTCTGTCAAAGTTCTATTTGAACGACCCCATCGAAGCGCTATGGAAGTTACCCCCCCCCGTGAGAAATGCGCCTCTAGCCTATCTATGAACCATCATGTAGGCCCTAGGCCCACTTGTATAAGCTCCAGTATAGGACCCAAAAATGATCAATTATTCTATTGTTCTGTCTATAGTATACCTGATTCTCTCTGGACTATGGCTATCAGCTAGAATACTATCTTGAAGGTTACGTTTCGTAGCAGCAGAACACCACACCTGTGGAACAGTAATAAAAAAGCAAATTAATTAACCGAAAGATCAAACGGTTTGACAGCTGTGATAGTATTGACCATATTGTGTTACAGAATATTACACTTATGCACACAGAGTAAATCATAGTGTAAAGAGTTTATCCAACAATCATATAAATTTAAGGTTAAATTCACACCAAATAAAATATTATAGATATAGTAAAATAGTTCCATGACATCAATCTAGATCGAGAATTTCATAATTTCTGGTAGGTGTGTGAACAAGTTCATTGAGAATCATAGAATTACTAATTCTATTTATAGAATTTGAATAAAATATGCCGTTATCTCATGACATTTTATATGCTATCAGGAATAGTATATAAAATTTAAAACATTTTTGAATTTTAATAAAGAATAAAGAATAAAAACCAGCACCTTTTGGCTACGGAAAGTTCTCAAAATTTTCACGACCTGAGCGTCAAATTGTTCTTAAACTCAGAAATTCGTAATTAAATGTATCTTTAAATAAAGTATAAATTTATAATTAATGTTTCAGCCTTAGCAAATACTACTATTTCTTTTGTAAAGTACTGATATTATTTTTAAATGTTTTGTTTCCTATTATGTCTCGACCCAACGAAAAAGCCTATCGGATTATGGGCCTATCGGATAAGTGTTTTTATAAATAGAGTAAAGAATACGTCAGATAAAGTCGTATCATATCGGGGTCAAAACAATGCTGTTTCTTTCAACGTTCTTGGCGTCTAATAATGTAAAGCCTAACCATGAACCAATATTTGGCTTTGATGCTGACACAATCACATTGTCGATTTCCTCAGATTTCCAAGAGTCAAGAACAGTTTATGACTAGTTGTGAAGACGTAGTCTAGTTGAAGTAAATCGCCTGATGATCACCTTATGTTGTGAAACTTGAAGTAGCGCAATTCTAGCATGTTCTATTTTTGACTCTCATTCTATAAATGCTCTGATTATTTTAATTGAGTACTGCGCTAAGAACTGGAGGCCAAAGAATACCATTATTATTATTATATTTATACAGTTCAGAATGCATTGCTCACTACATTAGCAGTTTGAGCACTCTGGTATGGCACAGATGTTTTTTTCATGTGGTGAATTTTTCACCGCTTTGACTAACTCATTTTGACCTAGCTATAAAAGGCGAAGTCAGTCCTTATTGACAGAGCAATATACTGATTACGGCATTATATTACTGATTGTCTTCTGCTATAGTTCATATTACTGTGGCCATATACTTTATTCGACCTAACAAGAAAGAGTATGTATCACAGGAGCAATACGTAAGAGAGAGCCTTAGGTTTTCCCATGTACAATGGTTCAGATTATCGACAGTAACATCAATGAAGTAGACTCGAGTTGATGACTTACTTGAGCAAATCCAACAAAGAAAAGTTGTTCTTTTGTCAGTGATACCGCAGGTAGATATCTTTGATTAGATTTTGAATGTTTTTGTCTTTTGAATGCACTATAAGAAGCTTTAAGGCCACCGTTATCTGCGATATTCTCACCAAGAGTCTGGTGTCCGTTAATCTGTGAATAAATCAATGAAAATGAACATAAGTATACATCTGTAAGTTAACCACAGAGTTTCAATCGGATATAAATGTTTTCGCAGAGAAGAAAGAAGTATAATAAATGCATGCAGGCTTGAGAATTTTAATCGGGACAATAATAATTCTACTTTGAACTTTTTATCATCTGGAAAGGTTCAGATAATCCCATTGGCCAATTCCAAACCTTCCTAATTAATCAACATTGATTTATTAATGGAGGAATGTTGACCAAACCCAACTTTTCACTTTTATTAAGAAATTACCAGAATTGCATTCTGGAGTCCGGCTCCAACTCCGGCTGATTGGTTAAAAATTCACTCCAGTACAGCTTCTGTTGAAATGTGAATACTTCTGCCGGATTCAGAATTTGACTCCGGCCGCTGCACAACCCCGCAGGGAACATTTTCTAATATAGATTCGCCTATCCTCGGCTAAAGTAGGTCTCAGTCAATACGCATAAATTTCCAGCGTAAACATTGTAACCGAGGTTTAACCTGCTTCATGCCAGTGCAATTTGGATTTGGCTTCGGGGAAAGTCTCACTTATTTTTGTGATCATCATGAATATATATATGCTTAACCTCCATTGAATCTCGGTAAATCAAAGTAAGCGTGATTTGGGCTAGTCAAATTTGGATAAACGAAACTCCCGCTGCTTATCTACAGCCTAGCGTGTAAAATCTATTTACCACTTTGTCGTCAAGTACTAATTAAACAATTTCGGAGAAGCGTAAATTCGGGTAAATAAAATATCAAAGACTTTAGACTTTTTTACTCATGTTAAGATTTTCAATACCATTTGTCAATATCATACGATTGAATAAGAGGCCAGGTTCAGCGAAAAGTTGGTTAACTTAATAAGAGGCTAGTTGGAATCCGTGTGAGGAATTCCCTCCATTTCAAATCTCTTACAATTAACGATACCGTTAGTATTTGCATGATCACAGTTTAACTTAACAATACCTTCATTCCGTTGATTGTAAAATTGGAATATTGCTCAATCATACATCGTGAATGATTTTGAAATTCATTAACTGAATCGTCGCTCCACCAATCTCTCATATTACCATCTTTATCAAATAAACGACCTATATTGCAGATATACAGTATCACAAACTATCATAAATGTGTTCACATTGGCTATGAATATTTACAATGACATGTGATATATTTAATCGGGACATGGAAATAGTTTTAAATATTTGTGTCATAAAGAGATAAGAACCAAAAACCGGCTAACTCAATTCCCTGACATTGCAAAAGGATAACTAATCCTGAAAGTTTAATTTTCTGGCCCTCATCTAGCACCTTCTTTTCTATTTCGCTTGTATGTAATTGTACTGTCCTATACACTTATCCAAATATGATTTCGGTCAAACAGGGAAGTAACTGGTTAACCGTGAATAAACAGCTATATGGTTAATATATTCATAGCATTATATAATTGTATCCAGAATTGATTCAAATGATTTACCTTTCGTATCGAATCCATGAGTTAGTTCATGACCCATAATGGTACCAATAGCTCCGTAGTTCAAAGCTCTGGAAAAATATAATGATCGATAAGAAAAATTACGATGCATAAATTAATCTTATTTAGATTTAAAAAGTTTATTAACAACTCACGATGGTAGGTCAGGATGATAGAATGGTGGCTGAAGAATTCCAAATGGAAAAGCTATAAAGATAGTAATTGAAAAGAGATTAAAAAGCTGTTAAGTAATCCATTGTTTCTTTGCTTTCCAATGTCCCAGGAGCCTCATATTCATACTACTCACAAAGAAAAGGCTATACGACAGCGAAATTAAGTGAACATTGCTTTCCAAACTAGAGGGTCTCAGCTCTCACCTATTATGATTTCTTGTTTACCTGAAAATCTGTCGGTATAATTCCCTTCTAGGATTTGAATATAGTTGATATTGTATAAGGAAAGGCTAATATATGACAGTCAGTTCATTTTAACTAATGTAAGTCATTTAAGGAACTTGATAATGACATTTAGAAAAGTTACCTGATCTATAGGCGACCTTTAAAGACGGATGAAGGTTGCAATAAGATTGTAGCCTTACCTATGTAATTATTTGGAGAATTGTAATATGCATTGACTTCGGTGGGTGTCATATGCCATCTGAAAAGAAATAAAACATTTTGAAAGGTGAATGTTTGATGCATTGTAAGTTTTGAATAGTCAGCATACCTAGTTATTAGAATCTTCTAGATGTAACCTCGTATAGTAGTAACAACTTTGTAATTACCAATTTCTAAAGAAATACCATATATTATAGAACTGTAATCACGATCGTATAGTAAAGAAGGCACAAAGATATCGCACATATTTATTCAATAAATTATTAACATTCAAAATACTCTCAGAAAATGGAATAAAATAACTTTGTAGAGTAAGCCCCATCGGAGTCTAAAAGATTCATGTTCTGACGTGGGATAAACAAGGTATATTCAATATAATTTTTGCGCGCATTTTACCTGTGGACTGGTATTACCAATGAGAAACTGACAGGTATCTCCGAAGAGGATTGTACAGTTGAACTCGGTTAATATCTCCTCCTTTAATGTCCCACCTTGCTTAATATCCCCACATCAATCTGATTTCTATATTCCATTCTCAATATTAACTCTCATATTCCAGCCTCGGTTAATGTCCCATTTTTTCATCCGTACCAGAGGGGGGATATTAAGCAACTTCGACTGTATAACTTCACATGTCGTCCAATGTGCTCTGCCTGCCCCCTGACAAACAGGAATGTCCAACTATGAAAACTGACCAGGTTGTCGATTTCTTCTACAATTTATAAGCTTTTTGATTACTGAAAAACTTACTCTAATCGATCTACAGGCTGTCCTCTGCGATCCATTGATTTCTCGTGAAGAAATTCTCTCGATTTGAGGTAATTTTGAAACGAATTGTCAGTAATATCCAGCTACAAATTAATGATAAATAAAAAAAAAACATAGAAAAATCAACCCTATATTCGAAAACCAGAAAAAGAAAATTCTTCATAGAAGCACAACTCCACTTCAAGCAAGAATAAAGGAATAAAAGAAAATAAAGATATTACTGTATCTACATTCTACATATAATATATACTATACATAATTTTTTCAATTGCTTTTCATTTTGAGAAATTTCAAGACCATTCGAAAATTTCTAAATAAAAGTATCGGATTTTTCGCACAAATTTCTTAATCTTATTATTTTTCAATATATTTTTGTGGATATGATCTGATCTACTTAGAGATAGGATAGAATAGGATAGAGTGATAGAATGTATTTCTGCAGTGTTCTATGACAGAATAAATTTTGATTAAATGTATTAATTTATTTTTGGGGTTGACTTACCTGTTTGTAGAAGTTTGATAGTTTTTTCGGTTTCATTATCCATTCTGGATAGCCCATCATATCAACAACAGCTTTTGCCTGCAAACAGAAACTTGAGTGAATTATTGATTAGATATTCATCCATTAAACTATAGGAAGATAAAGCTATTTCATGCATGCCCAAATCAAACATAACAAATCAATAAACAATTATTCTGAAATATCTGCACATTTCTAGTTAGACAATATCTAGATCCTGGTTATTGAAAGAAACAGGAAGATTACTAGTAATATTATGAGAAATCCGAAGAAAATCACAGGAAGGTTTGAGTGGTGTTTCAGCTTTACTAGCTATTAGATCTTCTGCATTATTCTTATGGAAATTGAGCCTGTCGATAAGCAATAACTTGGCATGCCTGTATTTTGATAGCCGACTCATTCCTTAGCTGTAAAAAGAGCATACGTTGACGAAGAAAAACAGTAGGTTTGCACACAGGCTATTGGCATATACCTTCTCGATAGCACGTGACTTTGTTTCATGGTCCATCCAATCAACGCTTGGTAAGGAATCCACGAATGATTGACGAATATTCAAAATCATTCTTTCAACCTATTTCCGCAATTAGTAAAAAAAAATGAAAATTGAAAATAGAAAATCTATAAATCTGAATTATTTAATATCGAATTAATTTAAATTTAAATCATCGAGTATCTTAATTGGAAAACATCACTTTTGATCTATATATTGATTGTGATATATTTGAAAAAAAATTATGAAATTATATTGATAGTTATTCTCTATGAACTAACACAGATTTTGGGGCAATTATTGACTAACAAGAATTCATTATAATTGGCATAAAATAAATAACGTTTCGTCAAAATCTAAACTACATAAGCCAATGGATAGAGGCAACGATTAATGACAGTAATTACGACATAATAAGTTTTAATTTCCACAACTTACGTCAGATTTTACGAGCCTCTCTTTTTCTTCCATCTCGTTCACAAAAAGAGATCCAGTAGCAAATCCCATAATTCCATCTGTTCGAGTAACACAACTTTTCCAGCCAGGATCTCTTAATTCTACACCTTTCTCAACTTTAATAAATTCTAAGGCTAATTCACGAAATGGTTTTGATAGTAACGTCAACATTGGTTTTATCAAATGCCATACCATATAATTAGCTAAAATTCTGCAATAAAAAACAAACAAACAATGGATTTAACTATACAATTATATGTTAAGTATTATTTCAACGAGGAGCCATATGAGATTCACAGAAGCGTATGAGTCTGTCGAATCGATTAATGTGCCCTCTTGGGGACCCAATCGACAATCAAATTCCATGTCACAAGTTGTAGCCCTTACATTTGATACACATGCAGATATAGAGCAGAACACACGTACAACTTTGGAGGATTCCAGTCACAGATCATCAGACACGTGATCTATTTATCAAATTCAAATGCGAGGGCGTGGTAATGAAGGAAGAAGCTGGCGTGCAGCCTGTGTGCCGATTAAAATCTATCTTACGGAAAATGAAACGTCTTATTCCGATCGTTGATTTTACGCGTTTTTCAAGATAGGTATAGTCTGCACGCAGTCTACTAGCCTGGTAATGGAGCGGAATATGATCTTGTTCTCAGATTTGTTTGGATTTCTCATGTATCCACAAACTAGATAAACTTGAAGCTATACATTTACGAGGATCGCGCCCTGATTATGATTGATTAGTATTCTGAAGTGTGCGTGCATTTCATGGCCGGATGCCCTTAAACATGACGTCAGGTATATATAGTGCTCCTGTATGCCAGTGATTGAACCTATGACCTAGAGGATAAAGTCGAAAGTCCTAATCACCACATCAAGGCTGTATATTACCGATGATTGATCGCTAATGTAGAAACAAGTATAGTTGCCTGCTGTTCTTCCATAGTTATTTACTATTATATCTCTCTATATTAATGTTAGTGTCTGTTTGTAAATACACCGATATCGTTTATATAGAAATCAAACCTACCGTCTTTCTGTTCGAATAACAAGATCTGAAACATTCTTGAGATAATTTGGAGTATAAACAACAACTGGTTCATCGAAAGGAACACGATCTCTGAACATACTGTTCACATAATCTAGCCATGAGATCTACATTGATAATAATAAAATGATCGTGGTGTTAAAGTGCAGAAAATCATTTTTTCTTCAGTTATTACCTGGTAGTCATTACTATACTATGAATCCCAAAGTTTACCGTATTTCTGATTACAATTATTCTTTTACAGTAAATTTCGCAGATGAATAAATCAAATGTAAATTTGTATATGCTTATGTAAATTTATTTAAATATAGGATTATTTCAATAGCTAAAAGGCTTGTCTTCTTTGGAGTCCTCGGCATAACAACATATTTATAACTAAATTATTGTATAAACGCATATATAAAATAAACGTAAAATATATAGGAGGATACATACATAATACAATAATAATAAAAAAATACATTGAGTAAATCAATTAATTAAAAGATGATTATATGAATAAAAACTTGTAAAGCCTAGCGCTTCCATTTCGCATAGAAATGCCTATATGAAAGCATCAGACATAGCCTGTCAGCAATCGATTGCAGAGCCCAAATTTTTTTTTAAGCATCCATTATAGAAATGATCAATAATTTCTCAATAACAGCTCACTATTTATCCTATATTTTGTGTGGATTCTATGCGGAGGGATGCCATTTCTTGCGTGTATCCATAGTTCTACACTCAGCTACAGCCCCCACGTAGTGAGCCGCCGGCATTGTAGGCTTGATTCCCTAAAACCGATACTGTAGAATGTATGAAGCAGGGAAACGTATTGCTCAAACATCACGGAGTTACAAATATTTTAAGAAATACAGAAGGAGAAAAATGTGATACTGTAAAATAATTAATAATATTGCATACACCATTAATACCTAGTGCCCCTGTGCATTATCATTGGAGGGGATGGGATTTCCTATGTTAGTACGTTGCACTGTCATACTCTCATAAGTTCATAACGAATGATACTTACAGCTGGGCATAAATCTTGCAATTGCTCTAGTGTCATTTTATGATATGTTTTATCTGTCTGTCTTACAACTTCTTTTGCTTCGAATAATTTGGCTAATTTCTTTTCAAACTCGAAGACTTCCGTCATTTGTTTAATGGTTGTATCTCTTCTGCCGCCAAGCAAAACACCAGTTTCAATCATTAGTTTGAGGTATGCATGGATCACCTGTCATGAAAATGATCATATCATTAATAGAATAGTCTGGTTTAATGAGCCTGCTCGCAGACTAACTGTCAAAATGTAAAGCTGGCAAACAGTAGTTTACATTTTGACAGTGAGTCGGCGAGCAATTGGTTTGATTATTTGCAACACACAAGTAGAATATACCCTCTATATGATGTGTCGAGTAAATTATACCCGTACGGGGATGTGCCACTTTTTATGGGTACACTTTTTCGATCTGCCCAACTTAATGGTTATCATATGGAATTAATGAAGCTAACCTTGTCTGTTGAGTTCCTTTTGTAGAATTCTTCATCTGGTAATGTTATGCCAGCCTGTTGGATCTATAACACGAAGAGCAAACATGAAAACATTTGTATCGTGTTTGTTAAATGTGAACACATAAATTGTCAAACATGAGGTCAAGCTTCCTTCGATTTTTCTTTGACTTGAAATGATCGAATCAAAGAACAAATGTAAATAATTATTTTGGCTCCATTATTATATCCATCATGGATTATTCCGTAAATGATATGATATATTTTGTAAGAAAAAGAAATGAATTAGAAAAATAGAAAAAAAGCTGCTTCGATTATTGTGCAGAGGTCTGCTTTAGAGTTCTACGTATGTGTGCTGTTTCTCCATTTCAGAACTCTATAAGACTCGTGCGTCATTTTCTTTAGTACCAAAAACTAGAACAGTCAACTTCTTTTAGGATGATAAATAGAGGAGATGGAATACAGAGCTATCTATTTATAAGAGTTGGGACACGAAGCTATTGGGGCTCGAAAATGTCATTTTTGTTCCATTGAAAACGGAGTTTTGCTTTTGAACAAAAAGTTTTTCGAATTCAATATATTATTTTCGCGGGCTTTGTTATAATCTCGCGAGCCTAGGTTTAATGGAACGAAAATGGCACGGAGCTGAGAGCGGCACATGATTGAGTTCCATCTTTCGTAAATAGATGGCTCTGATGGAAAGGGCTTAGCATTCATTACTAACGAGGAAGTTAGATTTTGACAAGGTCTGCACGCAAGCTAGGATGGGTTTTACCTGTATAATATGTGTCTTTGAGCTCCTATCATCAGCTGATACAAACATCTGAAATAATGGTGTACTTCTTAAATGATGAATTCGACCTAATGCTTGACCAAAATTCCATTCTTCATCATTCCATTTTTCTGATGTAATACTCCACGAGCCAACATATTTGATCAAATCTCGTAATGGTTTATCACCCAGTGCCTCGATATCATCTTTATTTAAACATGCACGGTAATAACGATTGACTTTATGTATAGCTTCACTATCATTCGATCTTGGATTTAATTGATCTAGAATCCGTTTCAATAGTAAAAGATTACGATCAGATATCTGATTAAAACTTGTCCATTTTGAATGTCCAGTTGGTATAGAAACGGTTTTAAGCCAATTTCCACAAGCGTAACTATAAAAATCTTCGCAAGGTTTTTCTGTTTCATCTAAGAAGCTATTAATTCGATTAGCTGCATTAACACATGCTTTGGATACACAAACGCCATTACCAATATATTTAGTATTATATTTATCGTGTGTTGCAGCATTCACAACAATTAATCTCACTATGAGAGCTAATAAAATTCCTAATAGTAATATTATACTTATAACGAGGCACATTAATAATTGCTTCTCAAGTTTATTCATTTTTGACCATGATAAATATCGTGAATTGTTTTTCTTTCCATAATCTCTTTGTAATTGTTGCATCCATTCCTCGTCTTCTGAATCGTCGCTTGAATTTAAAAATTTCTTCATTTCACCATGGTTACTTGGTAAATTATCAGTATAATGACAATTTTTTAATTTTTCCCATCTTGTATCTGTGTAACTCATAATTAGTTTAATATCCTAAAAGCAGAATGCCATTAATATTAAATTGAAAATATATATTTTATAAAAACTAAGCTAGGTGGAATTCAGAATATCCAAAACTCGTTCAGTCTAAGATGCGCTATACCCACACACTTTGAGATTCAAGTTGCTCGGCGATGTCTTGGAACGCGATTATATTATACCATTTAACAAGTATATAGCAACGAGGTTCTGATAGAGCATTTTTCTGGAAAGTGGGAGATCATAGCCCCTATCAAATCCCCAGCAATTAGTATTGCTTTATCTAAGTACATACGTATCTATGTGAAATTTGATGATTTTCTGTTGAATTTTCCAATATGTTTTATTTCGTCTATACGATTAATAAGTATGTTAAGGTCTATAATTTGGTCATTGTGGGGGCATATATAGTTGCGATTGTATCCCGATTCTCTAATTGCTTGATCAATCTGGACCATACGTTTTATAAGCTGGTATAATAATAAAAGAAAATACAAAAAAGCAAAATGGCAGTTTAAAGACTTTAAATCATAATCAATTACGTTACACAATTATAATGTACTTTGTTCAAGAAAGTATTCCGACATAATAACAGGGAAAGGAGATATATCATAATTAAGTTTTAAATTTTAATTGATTCAGTTCTCACCTTATTATATAAACTCAAGCAAATGTAGTAATTTCCAAATTTATAAGACGATTTATTGTAACGGAAGACCAAATTTCTTTTATGTAATTGATAATTAATACGCGCAGATTTATTTTCTCGAATGTTATTATTTACAATTAATGAAAATACCTGATAGGATTAAAATATCTATATGTTTCATCATAACATTTAATATATATAAGTTCCTGATTCAAAGTGAATCGTTGTTCCTTTTCTGCGATCTATTTGCAAGGGTCAAAGATTTCGTTTTGTCAAAAGTCGATCATTTACCTGCTCGAAGTCTCATAAAATTGGAAATAATATATAACCGCTGACCAACCACGTGGTATGCCTAGCAACAGTCTTCCAAAATTGGATATAATTTCACGATACAATTCATACATTCGTGGCCTAATTCCCCGACTAGGAATGTGGATTGTGAATGTTTCGTTACAATTTTCATTATTTAGTCAAAATCATAACAAAAGATCGATGGAATAAAACTGTCTATCATTGGTCCAATAAAATTATACAAATATAGTCAATATAGAACGGGTCGCGTACTTTTTATTGCCAACTTTTAGTAATCGGGCGAAAAACTGAAGTAATATTTGTTTTGCCAAACAATTAATCAAATTATACAATAACAGTCATACTAATCAAGAATTTAATTAAATTATGTCCATGTATTAGATTACGGTCGACGAATCAGTGGTGGTGCATATCTGTAGCGAGAAATTCCATTAAAATCAAAATAAAACGTTAAAAATGAATGTAATTGATCAACCAAAAACTCAGCAACGACAGAAAGATACAAAATAACAACATAATTTTGATATAATAAGCAAAAGATCAATAACATAAAGTATTATTTTGTATAAGAAACTTAGTGCCAAGACATTGAAACCTTTATATAACAGCCAGCTATTTATGCGAGGTACATAAAATGATATACATACAGGGTTGTTTCGATAAAAAATATTTATTCAGACAAGTTGAGAAGGAATGACCACTATAGGCAGGTCCTGTATATAACGGCCAGCTACGAGAGGTAGATAAATTGATCCTTATATACAGGTGGCCTTTATATGCAGGATTGATTCGATATAAAATACTTTAAACAATGCAGGAGTAACCACTATAGACTGGTGGCCGTTACAATAGGATTAACTGTCTATAGCAGCCAGCCAGCTATGAGACGTAGGTCAGAGGTAGACACCTTGACCATTATAGAGAGGTGGTCTTTATATACAGGGTTTATTCAATAGAAAACACTAATCTAGTCATACCAACAGTGACCACTAGACAATGTGACCTTTATAGCCATGGTTGATTCAATAGAATTAGACACTGCAAGAAGGACTGACCACTATACACAGGTGGTCTTTATATACAGGGTTCATTCAATAGAACATACTATTCTAGACAGTGCTCGACCAGTTAAAGGCATGTATGTATGTATAGGTCTGAACGTTATAACATGTTTGATTGTGTTGATAGAACTTTTTCTACATTATTTAAGAAATCGAAATTTGTTCTACCTATTTTATTTTAATTCAAGTTGATTTGTTCATTTGTAATATAGGATTAATGAACTTTTACCATTTTTAACACAAACTCTTTATCGTATTTGTTCAAAGGAGCAACATTGACCGTTGGTCGCTTCAAGTAGTCGCTACGAGCTCGACTTAATTAAGTTTAGCGTAAATTCAACGATCTAAATTTCAGGCACAGGAACAATAAAAAAGACGAACACGCACGTGACATTGAGCGGGTAGAGCCCGCCGGTCATTTTTGCCCCCTTAACATCATCTTTTTTGTTCTATAAATCCCCGAACTGCCATAGAAAGTGTTTAATTAATGAAAAGAAAAGTAGAGTCAGTAAAAATAAAAACAAGGTCTATCTATTATGGCATCTAATATAGATGGTTTGAAATTAAAAATCCTTATATGGACAGAAAAACTTTATCGGTGTTACATTTCTTGTTCAATTAACGTATACAATTAACGAATTATTAATACAACAGAATTGACAATTTTTTAGATATGACGTCTTTACTTTAACATTTATTTCTATGTTTTAATTTGCCATATTAATTATCTAAATATAATATTTTGATTTTTTATATTATGTCTGTCAACTGTTCAATTTTGTTTTTGTTTGAAAATAGCCATTAAACGTACAAGCTTTCCGTTTAAGAATTATCATACCTACATTCTCAAAATATTTAAAATTCATTATTAGTTGAATTTAACTCTATATCTAAAAAATTTTATATTGCCTAAATTAACTTCACAATAGTATTGCGTACGGTTAAAAACTAATCAACACTTTTTTATGTGTTTAATAATTCATTTCAGTATGCAAATGGCAAAGTTGTATTCATGACAATAATTATCATCGAAGCCTTTGGCTGAAGTCACGTGGTACATGTCACGTGGTATACATGACGATACATTCTTTTAAGAATAATTGCTTCCTCGTAGTAAAGTTTTTGTATTATATACAGTGCTATCAAACGGACTGGGGGCGTACGTATTTTTACAAGCAGTCCTTGACCGGTTGTCAATGGTAACTGCGGATCCAGTCATATTGTTTCTGACTCGTTTGCTACGGAGCTATTGAGATCATTCTAGATTATTGCTTTTCGAAAACACAAAATGTGTTTTGTTAATGCCTAGATTAAGTACACAGAAGAAGTTCGTCAAAATGTGTCTGTAAAAGTTCTAACTCCATATTTAATCAGCCTCTTTTATGATTTAATCTCTTTTTTATTCATTTCATTATTTTCTTCGATTTCTTTTATCATCGGTGATTGTTTTAAACTTGATGTTAGTCCTTCGATATCACTTCGTTTCAATGGTAATGCTTGAACAATAGGTTTAATAGTATCGACAACGTGACGTTTACGTTCTGACGACGTCAAAGAATGATGACGTGCGTAATCAGTATCGCTGGCTTTGGCTTTCTCGATTTTCTCTGTTAAGATATACAGATATGTTTAAAACTATTAGCATATTAACCGAGAATTGGGTTCGAGCTTCAGGAATGGCTGTGGGGTAGCAACCATGGTCCAGTTTTATTATGGGGCTGCAAACAACGTTAAAATCCATTTAAAATAAATAATCATTAGCGGATTGTTAACAACGCTTAAATGCTTTAGAATAATGAGTAATTTGAGAATAGTAAAGGTTTAAAATTAAAACAGAACATTAATCATTCATTTTATTTCTTTACTTAAGTATATACTTTACATTAATTTTTTATCGGATTGAGGTGATTTATATCGGATCCCGTAAAGTGAGATCATCCGATTTTGTCTATTGGCTGAAACATTGGAAGATCGGTTTGCACCTGTAAGTTATTTTGAAAATTTGTTTTATTTTGTAATTTTATTTTAAAATTTATTTCAGTTAGAAAATTTAGAAAATTTACTATCTTTTTTTCAATTTGTATTTATATACCTGGTGATGCCATGAAGATATGATATGGCGAAACGTTGTGAAATCCCGTGTTTTTTATCGCTGTCATTTGTTACAAATTTAATAAGCAAGAATTTATTAATAAGTTATTTTGAGTAACTTAAATTCTTTCGGAAATATTCTTGGATACCGATCATGTGTATCTGAGGTAGCTAATGATCTAACGACGGTATCGGATACCGAGGAAAACGCCCGTGGTCATTTAGAATTTCAGACATTAGTGTGATATTTGTTTTAACGTCTCCATCATTTTCACGACTGTTCTACTTTGGTAAAGTAGTAACCAATCGGTGTACTACAAAGTTCAGCACACTGATTGATTGCTCAGCCATGTTTCTACCATCAAATAGTCAAAAGAGGTTCACGTATTGATTGTTATCGTAGACAACGAGGGAGAAGTGAATGATATTAATTGACAATTCGAATAGATTTGATTGACATTGATTGACATTTCGAATAGATTTGATTGACATTGATTGACATTTCGAATAAAATTTGATTGACACTGATTGACATTTCGAATAAAATTTGATTGACATTGGTTGACATTTCGAAAAATTTGATTGACACTGATTGACATTTTGAATAAAATTTGATAGGCATTGACTGAGACTTTGAATTTTAATTGTTATTCAAAATGCCATTTGCTTTTGTAATTAGTTCTGTTTCTACGGAATAAATGATCTTATTCCTTCGATGTTTAGATAAAGTCAAGGTGAGAATATAATCCTCAGGCATATAGGGGATAATGTAATCATGCGTATATATATATATATCAATGTAATGATCTCACCTTGAATAAAAGCTCTTTCTGAATCTTTCACAAGCTTATCTTCTTCACCGTTTAAAATTGAGAATTTATCTTTGGGTATATTCAAATGATTTAATGCATCACGTTGTAGCTTTGACGCAATGATTTGATGTCGTTTGGGTGATAAACCTTCTGATTGAGCTAATGACCCAGCAAACCCCTCTAAATCTTTGATTTCTAAGATAAAGATATTCGTAATATGAAATATGAATTCTCATTGAAAAAATATCGATTTGGAATGTTCAAAGAAACAATTTACAAAATTACAGGCAAAAAACTTTTTTTTATTTATCTATTTCTACTACTGTACTAATTTACATTAGGTGGTCATCATAAACAAGGGGTATTGCAATATAAAATAGTTATTGGCGAGACAGTATACCACTATAAAATGACCACAATAGAAGAGCTCTATGTGTAGACCGCTAATTCAAAATAATATAGCTTAGGGAGGTGATCATTATCAACAGGTGGCCGGAATAACAGGTAGATTGTACATAAAGCTACATAGTGGAATGGTTTACCCGAACATACTGTCACAAGTAAAACATTACGATCCTTTAAATCAAAATTGGATGAACAAGATTTAAGTGCTTTACGCAAAGTCTATTAGTATTATTATGTATGAACTATATTCAATTAATTAACAACTTTTTTTCTACTTTTAATACCATTTGTATTTAAAGGATATATGTAAGTGAAAGTCAAGCTTTCCTTTATATTCCAGCAAATATTATATTTTTTGCAAATAAACCAACAACAACATAGTGAATAAATTACCACATACAATAAAGGAATATCCAGATTCCAGATGGATCTTTAAAAGTTGAATAATTATTTACATAAATTAATATGGATATTTCAAATAAATAGCTTTTTATTACCTCTAGCTATTCTTAACTTGATTGCAGATCTTTTCTCTTTATTAACCATTTTAGATAATTCTAAAGTTTTAGCGATGTCATTTTTCAGCTGAAATTAAAAGATAAAATCAGATGTAGATCATCTCCAAATAATCTGGTAATGTTTTCGAGTCCGAAAACTTCATGTGTTTTAGCTTCAGCGCCCATTGATGTAGAATGTCATATAATATCCGCATATTGCTATTCAGTTGATTATGCCATTTACACTAGAAACAGTTTAGGCATATGTATTTATGAAGGTCGCTCCAAAGACCAATAGGTCATACTATACTATACACTACACTATAAGTCATACGACGTAATGACGAGAAAATTGTTGGTTTCAGAAATAAACCATCCATTATTTAATATGTACAATCGTACATACGTCTTACTCAAGAGGAACAGGGGCCTGACCAAATAAGTTCACAGATATATGAGTCAGAGAATGATGAACACATTAAAAATCGTGTAATATGGGAAATAGCTGGGTCAGATATCCTATTAAATGTTTACATGTGTACTGTAAGTTTTGTTTGTTTCATGCATCGGATTTTCGATATATTAGGGCCCGATATCGTCCTTTTCAATATATAAATCGGTATAAGGATTTATAATGTTTGTACACATCAGATTTCAATACGAAAAGTCATTATAGTTATCAACAAAGACCAACCAACAATAAGGACATTTATAAAGTATATACAATATATATAGATAAATAATGTAAAGTTGTCCACACTTGTGTAGGTATAGTGCTCAATGATAAATATCAGAGCTTTAATAGATAAATAAATAAAATGAGTCAAAAAGAGAGATGGAACAGTATGTCCCTTTTTTGACTCATTTTATTTATTTATCTACAATATATGTACATACACGAAACATATCTTTTGTGTTGGCATCTATTTAGTATAGCGAACGTATTGGCTCGTATGTACTTCAGAGATGGTCTGTTAGTATATTATCACATTATCCAGCACTAGCAAGGGTCAGTACTGACCCCTGTGTGTGATAAAAATTTCAGCCACGTAACAGCAATATTAGCAACTTCCGACACTGACCGACAGAGTCCGACAGAAGGTTCAGCATTCTGGAATCCTAGAATCATTTCAACATTTTCTTCAAAATCTTTTGTTGATGATTGACCAATAAATCATAGAAATATCAAATTTCTTCTCAATCAACCTCCCGGAATTTAGGATTCCAGGATTCCTACTTTTGACGGAGCCTGCTGATCGAACAGTCACCTTCTACACCGCTCTTTTTGCTAGAGCATGTAACATTCAAGTCTTTTACGCCAGCCTGAAATGCCCTTAATGACATGTCTCCAATATTGTATTGGAAATATATACTTACTATCAAAACAATACACTACTATACAACAGGCTGTGCTAATTAAGGCATTGAAACCCTCACCATAACCTCATCTTTTTCGCGGACAGCATCCATTTCATCGACAGCCAAAAATGGGAGTTTCTTGACGTCTGAAAATTCAAAACTCATGTATAAGATCATCTATCACAAGCTCAACAGCTATCCGACAATGTGTGAGTAATCAATCCAGAGGTTGTCAGGGGGCCTCAGCCCCTAAAGGGGATACCAAGCCCCTCGTCGGTGAAATTGCTTGACTGTCAGGGAAATTTTTGGTAGTTTTTCAAGCAGTTTCTTAATAATTAATACGAATAGCCTCCTCCTCGGTGAAGTTAGCCCTCCTGTTGGGGGAAATCCTATAGTACTCATCGATTTAAAATGAAAATCGGTTTCACAGAATGCTATAAAAAGTAACCAACTGTTATGCACAAATCAAATTTTCAAACAAATTCAAAAGTAATGATATAAATTAATGGGGTAGTAAAAATTCTGAAAAACCAACGCTAACCAATTTAAACCAAACCTACGTAAACAATTACTCAGATAAAATCGTTGCCAATATTATAAAGTTGAATTTGTCGACAGACAGACAGAACAGTAAATACATCCCTCCCTGATATAATCATTATCAACGTAGTGATATCCATGTTAGATAATGACGTCACCTCGTTTCAAAATGGTCTTTACCAGATCTTTCAAAGGTTCTGTAATCTAGAAAATTTAATGGAAGAAATATCATTATTTTCTGCAAACAATATATAAGAGCAATTGTTGCATATGATGTACTATGAAAAATAAATGTTATCAAAATATATAACCTATATAACTGTTCAAAATGAATAAATGAAACCTTACATTAATATTATATACAACCTAATTATATAAAAATTTTAAAATAAATTACACACATTTTGATTAAAATAGAAAAGTTCATTCATGTTGTTAATTTATGTTGACTATCTTATGATTCCAGTTGGCTAAATTTGAGGCTCAAAAATTGGTGAACAAATTCATCACATAAAATATACATATTTCATGCCAGTATCAACAACAGTGATAAACTTCCAAAGTAGTAGAATCTAACCCACCCCACTCCCCAATGGTAAAACAGACTGACCCCTAAAAGTTAGTCCATACCTCATCACGTAATGTGGCATTCTTGCTAGTAACATTGCTTCTTTTCATGTTATCTTTCATTATATTTAGCTCATCTTCTGCTTCTCGTATTAAACGTGTTTCTGGTTTGTTATTTTTTTGAGATGATTCATCATCATTAGCTACAGCTTCAGATATATCCTCAACAACTCCTTCAACTATTCGACTTCGTTTTTCCCGCATAGATCCATCGTCACCGGATTCCGATTCTCCTGATCCAGATGCACTTCCACTACCGTCAGATCCGCTTGTTTCTTCATCATCAGAATTATTTTCGGAATCCGTTTTCTCTTTTTGTATTTGTTTTGTACCAACAGAAGCTGTCGATAAAACATCAGATGGAGTCTTGTCTTGTTCTGCTGAACCGTCGTCATTAGTTTCAGAGCTTGTAGAAAGATCTAGAAGAGGGGACATGTTTACATTGATTAATAAACAAGTAACAAGTCTATAGCATAGTGGTAGTAAAACAAAAATGAATACACAAATGCCTAATGCTATAAGTAAAGTTGGCATTCATACCTTTTCAATTAAAGTACATCAAGACTTAATATATTACGATAATGTTCGGTACACGCTAATAACTCATAGTAACAACATTACCGTTCAAACTTCAAATACTATCTGATATTCTATTACTGTATCACAACACTTCCGTGATGAAAACCTCGTTTACAATAACTGATTAAATGCAGTTACAATTGGGATTATCAAGGGGGTAATGGCGTTCTGCTGGAAAATAATTTTTATGATGTTGTTTCTGTTGGAGAAGATATCTCATTTTGATCTGCTAGCTTTGAGAGTTTGCGCTACATGCATACAACCTTAAACCTCTTCGTAAATCATCCACACATTAGTTAAAGGGTATATATGAATGTTTGGGCGGTGCTAGATATCAGTGAATCAATTGGTCGGTAAATAATCGGTATTGCCGATTAACTTAACATATAAGTCAGGGCACAAACTGAATTTCCAAATTTTATGATTTCCTTGTATTATTGGCATAGCAAATTAATGAATAAAAACGCGTATTATCAAGGACGGAAAAATAAGACTTTGTAAATTATGAGGCATACAGTATCATCAACATAACGTTCATTTTTCGAACATTATAGATATACAGTGTAACCCGCTAAATGTGCAATTCGGATAAGTGAAGTTTCCGCTTATCTGCAACCTGGCTTTGAAGCCCGTTAAACAGGTTTTTGGTCAAGTCCTTGGTAAACAATTCAGATAATTGCAAATTCGGATAAATGCAATGAAAATCGTTGGCAATTTTGTCTTGCACTTAAGCGGGTTACACTGTATCAGTATGCTTCCATCTGATAATTTTCAGTCCACATTAATCTATTCTCACCATCTTGCGTTAAACTTTCACTAATTACAGCTCTTTTCTCTGGTGATCCAGTATCCTGTTCTCCTGATCCAGATCCTGATCCTGATCCACTTTCATCAATAGAAGATTCAGATTCAACTACTTCTTCTTCTAATACAGCATTACGTTTAAATACTTTATTATCTTCATCGCCATCATCACCAGAGCTACCCGATCCCGATTCACCACTACCCGATAAATCGAAATCATTTGGTATCGTTGATCTTTTTTTCTTATTTGATTCACCTTGTCCACTTGATCCTGAAGCTTGAGAACCTGATCCTAATCCTGAGGATAATCCATCAGCAGAACCAGATCCCGATCCGGAAACCTGTTCTTCCTCCTCAATTGTATCTCGTTTCTGTATCGCAGCTTGACCGGAACTTTCACTAGCAGAACCTTCGCCTGAACCGGAACCAGATCCAGAACCAGATTCATTTAATTCCCCAGGTTCTTCTTTTGGTATAGTATCTCGTTTATCTTGTCCTGATGATTGTTGACTATCAGAGCCAGATGCAGTACCAGAACTAGAACCAGAACCAGATCCAGAACCACTTCCAAAATCATCTTCATTACTGACATCTAATATAGAACGTTTTACTTCACGGATAGAAGTAGTAGAATCAAGATCACGTTTGTATTCTCCGTGACCAGATTGAGCTGAGGAACCAGAACCAGATCCCTCACCGGATGATCCGCTACTCCCAGAAGATCCACTACTCCCAGAAGATCCACTACTCCCGGAAGACCCGCTACTACCAGATGATTCACCACTACCACTTCCAGAACCACTCCCAGAACTTTCCTCAATTTCAATATGACTTCTCTTGACATCATTAGTTTCTTCTATCTGCGTTAATTCAGCATTGCTACCACTACCAGATCCTGATCCTGATCCGGAATCCGATCCAGATTCGTTGTTATTATCATTTTCTTTATCGGATTCAATCGATGACCGTTTAGAAACACCGGATGACTCACTTTCTCCGGAACCAGATTCAAACCCAGAACCAGATGAGAAAGTCGTCCTCGTTTCACCAGAACTTGCATCATCTGAATCAGAATTCGTATTCTGGACTACTTTCGGCTCAGTTTCTGATTTATGATCGATTGTACTTCTTGATGTATCAGCATCTAACGTGTCTGATCTTTCAAAAGATGGTTTTGGATCAATCGCCGTTTCCATGGGGTTGTCATCTTCTTCTTCGTCACCTAGATATAATATAATATGATAATAATAGTCATTGGAAATCATTTGGGGGGAGGTGTATGTATATAGAATGTCATCTGGGTTAACATCGGGTGTGTATTCAAATTCTAGGAGCAGTGATCCGTAATTTGTGACAGGCTGTTGCGTGTGTCAATCAGATATGTCATTTCTAGAAACAGGAAAATTTAATTCCTGTAAGAAATAATTTTACTAGATTCAAGGCTTGATTTGTACAGTAATCCCCGAGGGGTAACTTCCATACTTTTGGTATACGGGGACGTTCAAATACTAAAGGGTACCTTTTTCAAAATCCAGAAAAAATTTTTAGGGTATGCTTAGTCATGAAAATTTTTTGAGGTATCCTTTTGAAGCTTTTGCAATTTTTTCATTTTGCAAAACAAATTTTGCCTATGAATTTTTATTTTTCATTTGTTTTGGTTGAATCTGTCATTCATAAAAATATATTTGGGATATCTTTTTCATCCTGTGGAAAATTTTTATGGTCATTCTGCCAAAGTTCCATTTGAACGACCCCATCGAAGCGTAATGGAAGTTACCCCCTCGGACAGGATACGACATAAAGCCCAGCCATCTAGAATCCTAGAGGCAGTACTAAATTTTCTTCTGAAAGTTTGACCAATAAATCATATAATTATCCATCTTTTTCTGAATTTGCTCCAACCTTCCAGAATCTAGGATTCCAGGATTCCTACTTTTGTCCGACTCTGTAAGAATACAGTTTTTAAGCGTTCTGGCTTTTTATTTTGGATACACATTTTCTTAAAATTTTTTATTATTTTGATCGAATTATTTCTCAAATAAAGAAATGTATCTAAGATTTTATCTACCTGCGTGAAAATACTTTTAGTTTGAATATTTATTTTTTCAAATTTTAAATTTTATTTGCTTCCTGAACTTCTATATTGTATTATCTATCTAGATATATAAAATAACATTATATTAAAAATCTAATCCATCAGTTTGAATACATTTTGAATCAAATTAAATATCTCTTACAAGAACCAACCTGTGTTTTCCGTTACAATGTTATTAATATGTTATTAATAATTAATATTATGTGGATGATGTTAAATAAATCTAACCTGGAATAGTAGAACGTCGTTGCTTACCGCCATCTAAAATCGCATCGACAATCGCTGAAATTATCGTCCGTACTGGAAAAAAATCGAAGAAAACATTGATTCGTATATACAATGTATTCCAGAGCCAATCTATTTATAAGAGTTGGGACAGTCTTTCAGTGCCGCTCTCGGCTCCTATTGAACAGATGCCAGTCACGTGATTTTATAGAAGCCATTTTCGTTCCGTCAAACCCAGGCTCGCGAAAATTGAACAAAGCGCGCGAAAATGATATCAGGCATGAATTGGAAAAGCTTTTTGGTCAATAGCAAAGCCTCGTTTTCAATGGAACGAAAACGGCAATGTTTGAGCCTCAAATATTGCGTGTCCCAACTCTTGTAAATAGATGGCACTGGTATATTCTACTCAGAGTTCTGACACAAACCGACTTGCTATGATTTTATGCTAACTCTTGAGTCATATAAATATATTACATTTATAATAAAGGGCACCAAACAATTGCCATGTTTGTATTATTCACATTTACTAAATGAGACAACATTTTTCGACCATTCAGATTGCAAAAAACCTTCTTGATATTATTTTACAATGACACAGAAACATCACACGAAAATTACACATTTCTGTTCACCTCATTCCTAGAGCTACCACCCAGATTATGTCTGTAACACAAAAATGTTCAGCGTGGAACGTTCTGTGAATATTCCGTGAATGTTCCTCGAGCTTTTACGCTTTTATTGAACGTTCGAAAAATGTTCAATCATATATACAAGGTATACAATTAAGGAACGTTTACGAAATATCCTATTGACAAGACAGTATATGGAACGTTCCGTAAACGTTCCCTGTTTGCTGGGTAATAGTTTAAACTTCTTAGTGTTACCTTGTGTGTCGGCTAGATTTTCATCTGATCGTTTACTCCTCGTTAGCGTTGCACTGGCAGGTTCTCGTCTAGCTTTTCCTATATTGAAAAAAGCAGCATTCAATGATAAACTTGCAGCTCTACCATATTCGACAATCCGATCGGTAATTTTACGGATTGCTGTAATCTGATCACATCATTTTCCTTAATCTCATTTTTATTCACAATTCGTAGAATGTTTCTTTTGTTAATAAATTATTAATATTTAAGTTATCAAGTAGCAAATTCACCATTCCATTAAACTTAGAAACATCAAGTAGATCTACATTTGCACATGACGGTCTCCGAATACACATATTGAAATACGCCTTTCTGTTTCTATTTTGATAGAATACGAAAGGACAGATCAACCCCCGGGGAAAATCGGAATTCTTAGAGCGGTACCAGTACCGGTGAATCTTTGCAGTACTATTACATACATGATACTGGTGAAAAGATCAGACTGACCCCGGGAAAGTCGGATTTCTTAGACCGGTACCCGCACTGCATAGTTGTTGAAGCAGTATACTTGGTATATACATTCATGAGTTTTTGATCCGAACTTTGAATCAATCAAAAATATAGGTAATACATTATCATAAACTTAAGGAGATAGAAAAATGAAAGTACCGAAATATACCAAGAAAATGAATTGGAGTTATTATTCCTAAAATTTAGCAAAGATTTAACCTCAGCAACCATTATATTACAAATTAGACAATTCCACCTGTTAATACGTAGCCAAGCGTAAAAACACTATTTCTATACACAGTTTATAAAATTATCGAATGTTATACTGATCGTTGATTGGTTGATGGCAATGTTTGTGTCAGGATACGTAAAATCGTGAAAATTCGGCTTTTGGTTTGAAGCTCCAAAACGCAACAGAAAGCAACGGAAACAAAGTAATGTTCCAACGAAGCAGGAATTACGTTTAATTTTGCAATAACAAAATACCCTCTTTACATTCAAATTTAGGAAACAGGAAAATAAAAAAGTATATGGATAGTTGAAGAATTAGATCTTTTTTATTCATACATTTGAAATATATTCTACTTGAATAACTGTTTCACAGATTAAATCAATGCTTTTCGCGTCAGCTTTCCATTTATTTTCTTTCCCCAGGCTGTCACAAAGTGCGGGATCCTGGGAACCTGGTTCCCGGAAGGCCAGCACAAAATAAGAAGGTTTCCAATCTTATCATGATTATTTTCTTATTCGAAATTTATTATTCTGGGATTTCATATTTTTTGTGTTTTGAAATACATGCATCTTGCTTCAAAGTAGGTCAAATTTATAAAACTGTAAGATCAACTCTTCAAAACTATGAAGCATTATAAATTCAATCCCAGAAGGTTTACAATCGAACAACACAGTTCTCGGAAGATCAAAACTTTTGTGACACCCTGTCTTTCCCGTTCATATAAATCGTCGCAGCTTTTCTTTGCACATCAGAGCGTATTTATATATGTATTTGTATGAGTTTTCTATCTATTTTAAGTATTCCCTTCAATGAATTTTCCAAAAGCAATTGATATTTTGATTAAGGAATGGTTTGTGATCGCTTTCATCACTCTGTTTCGGAAATGAAACTACAGAAAGAAAAAATGATTTGCCACTGGAAGGCCATAGCATAACTCTTTTTCATTATATAAGTAGAATATATAAGTAGAACACATTTCTTTGTGAAAGCAATGGAGGCTTCTTTGAAACGATTATAAACAGAGCACATCAAATGAAGTAAAATGGTAACATCGTAACATATTATATCCTGAAAACGTTTGTATTCTTTTTGGCATTTATTTTTTGCTTGAGTTTTGATATCTTCAAATTGAAGAGAATCTTCGTTATAAAATATGTTATAAGAAATTACAAAAGCTGATCCTGTTAAATATTTTTAACACTCCTTTAAAATCATAAGAAAATATTTGTAAGTACTCAATGGTATCGAAAATTGTTTTATGAAGGCCAATTTAGATTTTATCGTTAAAAAATTGTTTTCTTTTTGTCTAGCATTGATTTGCGAAATCAATTTTTCACAATCTTAATTCATCAGATGTAAAAATCGTTAGAACAGCTTCTGAACGAAGTCAGAATCCTGGATTTTTGGAAGCTGAGCTCCAATCTACTTGCAGTTCTTTTAACTTTAGTTCAAACTTTTATTCGAGATTTCTTTATAACAATATCGCAGCTAATTCGTATTCCTGGGTTCAATAAAAATTGCGTTTCTGAAAGGAGTAGAAAAAATTGTTATACGTCCAAAATGTGCATGTCAATGATATATATATATTTCCAAAAAACAAAACTATATTCTGGGACCATGGCTGCCAGAAAAGCAATACCCCTCAAACTATATTCAGTAAAATCCATGGTATTTAGTAGATACATTTTCAGATTTTGAGAATTTGAGCTGTATATGGACAAGTGAACATGTTCTTGATTGAAACAAAAATAAAGTAGTTTAAATAAAAGTAGTTTAACAGCTTATTGACGACAGGATATTTATTAAAAATATTTTGATCGTAAAATATTGATTGAAACAATATTTGCAACTAATATTCTCATAAAATTTAATCAATATTATTGAGTAAGTTGTAAAAAAGTTTTTTATCGTAGCAAACTTTTTTATGCTGTCATTATTGCAAACTATCAAAAACATAATTGTATGAATTAAACAATTGATATGATCGATGAATACGATTGAAAACAAGTTTTTTAACAATCAAATTTTTTAAAATGATATAATATTTTGTTTGCGATAAATTAATTAACCTTAATTTTCAGTTGACATCATTTTTTGTTTCTTGTGAAAGAATCTTATTATCTAAAACACGACAATATTTAATTAATTTTGATATATCTATTGATATAAATTGACAGTTTTTGAAAAATATAAATCTTATCCTTAATTGATATCAACAATTTTACAAATTCATTTGACCCTTTATAGAATATAATAGAATTTCTTATCATAAATATTATGAAAACACAAAAACCAGACAATTATATATGCAATAGAATCTATATTCAAATGCCTATACTCTCTGATTTTTGCGTTGTCTCAATCTTTATTATTATAAATAGCTTTGCTTTTCTAACATCAAGAACTGTTAAAGCAGGCAAAGACAACATAGTTACTTTTATATTATAAAATATATATTTTGTAGGCTATAGTTGTAAGACTATTTAGAGATCATTCGAAATTCCCGTGAAGTAGTCTTTGCAATGTTTTGATTGAAAATTATAATAAATTGCATATATATATACTAACCTGAAAATTCCAGAGGTAAAGCTTGTGTTACACAAAGTAGACACAGAATTAGTAAAGGTCCTTCGTACATCCCAACATATATCATTCAGGAAGAACTCCTGAGTTTTCAATAAATAGATGTCCCCCAAATCTCCTGGGGCTTTATAAATACCAATAAAACACTTTGGTATAAATTTGACGATAGAATTTCAACCAAGAATAAAATCTTTGATAATAAATTCTTTATTTTTCAATATAATTATTCGATAAATGTTTCTCCAAAGATAATTTAAAACTCAGTCTTCTAGATAATCGTCTAATTAATTTCGTAGTTGTTCACGGCTGCCCCAAGCGAATCGAATTACCAGTTAGTTCTGCTCCGGGGTCGTGACCTCTTCTAGCGAGGTGACATGGGCTCACATAGCAGTAAGATGATATCACTAGTTTAAACGAGTGAGGATTGGTAAGTAATCACCATATATAGACAATGTATATCCATATATGGGTTTTAAGTGACGGAATAATTGATTAGTCTGGGAGTTGAAATATCGTGCCGTTTTAAAATCGTCTACGAGCAAGATTCCGATACATTTAAAATCGTCCAAGAAGTGGATTTGTCTCGCATATACTATTGATTATGTGAGATATCTTGTAGATAATCGGCTATTTTTACGATATTAAATGATTTCCTATTAAGTGGAAAAGGTCAACGAGGAATTAATTGGTCAAATATCAATAGCTGATGATTAATTAGTAAACAAATCAACAATTACGTCAGGGAGGTTTTGCGTGATAAACAAATCGATCTAGCTATTTATGTTTAATGAACTGTTTGATTATTAAGTAAAACAAAGTTTTCGGTAATAATATGCTTGTATTGTACAATTGACGCATTTTGAAATCAATTTCAAACTATTTCATTGATTTAATAGATAATAATACTATATTATAGGTTTGAATTTGAAAGATGAAATATATTTTTCATCTCAATATATCAAGAATATATATTTTTTGATTCATCAATTGTTTGAATAATGGGTAATCAAATGATGATCAGATTCATAGCAAAATCAACCAAAGGTTTAATTAGGTTATAAAATCGGTCACGCAGTATAGACTGACTGATTATGTTAGCAAAGGTCAGCTAACAAAAATCAATGTTAAAAGCCTCAGATATATAGGTCAGTGTATATATATATACGATTTAACTGATAATCAAATAGTATTCATGATTTGACATCTGTTATTAACGGTCAAACGGTTATCGTAATGACCGCGGCTAGACCTAAAAGGTTAATGTAAATTTGACCGAATTATTCATTCGTAAAAAGTTCGTTTGCATACAAAAGGGGGATTTTCAATGAAACAATCTTTATGCAATTCTACAACATCGATGGATTTCAAACATCCTCTCTATAGCTAATGCATTGCAGAATGACCCAATGAATGCAATTTTAAGAAGACGGCTAGACCTGCAATCGTCCAGACACTTGCAATGTTTTGAAGTCTGCCAGATGTCACTTGGATATCAACGAGATGCCTTTTGAGCCAATCAAATTACAGATAAAGCATTGAAATGAAAAATCTATTTATTGTAATGATATGTGCCCATTATCGCCTTGTCATCATTACCAGACCACTCACGAATAAAACTTGTAATGATATGTGCCCATATGGCCTTGTCTCTATAGCTAATGCATTGCAGAATGACCCAATGAATGCAATTTTAAGAAGACGGCTAGACCTGCAATCGTCCAGACACTTGCAATGTTTTGAAGTCTGCCAGATGTCACTTGGATATCAACGAGATGCCTTTTGAGCCAATCAAATTACAGATAAAGCATTGAAATGAAAAATCTATTTATTGTAATGATATGTGCCCATTATCGCATTACCAGACCACTCACGAATAAAACTCAGACACACTAAGATGGCTGACTGAACAACACATGTCTAGCGACTTTGTCACTTACCCTTTATACTTTATAAGTACTTTATGCAACTAAAGATCATTACAGTTATTAAACAATTTCCTTTAGTACAGTAGTTTCCAATTCACCAAAACCGTAAATAATTAACTGGCTATTTCAACTAAAATTTCAAAAATCAAGATGGTAAAACTCGTAGTTTTGGTTAGAATAAACGAATTGTCCGATTTAAATGATCTACATTACTGTTTTGTATACTAATCTATTTCACCTGTTTTAGCGGACACCATGCACATTGACTGTGAAAGTCAGGTAACTTTAAACAAACTTTACATACAGTATGGTCAGAGTACAGTATTTATAAGAGTTGGTACACGCCCGGGGACACGAAACTTTTTGGGCTCGAAAACCACCATTTTTGTTCCATTGAAAATGAGGTTTTGCTTTTGAACGAAAAGTTTTTCGAATTCATGATAATATTTTCTCGCGCTTTGTTCAAATTTCGCGAGCCTGGGTTTGACGGAACGAAAATGGAGTGGAGCTGATAGCGGCATAAGAAAGAGTGTCCCAACTTTTGTAAATAGATGGTTCTGAAATGTTCTGAGATAGCGCTCAGTATAGTGCAAAACACAAATAAAAAAACACTTTTTCTAAAGAGTCTAGATAAGAATGCGTGTGCAAATCTTTGCGTTGTTATATGTTCACTACATAATCACCGGTAGCCCAGTGTAGCGTATGTCTTACCAGTTAAAATTTTGGTTCTACTGTATATAAAAACATTCTTGATCTTTGTGGAATTTGTATGGCTTAAACTGGATATGGTTAAAATAGCCGACATTTCTGGCATTTCTGGCTTGCGCCATTGCAAATCCTCAAAGAAAACAAAGTATTCGACCCATTCGGAATTTATTTAACGCAAGAACACAATTGAAATAGTCTTGCTATTGACGGATATAAAAATGAGATATAGGTTTGGAGATTATAATAAATCTAGCCTGAATAATGATAGGATTAAATGAATTAAGCTCTTTGGTTGAAAAATCCAAAATTTAAACAGTATATATAATTCAGAAGCAAAATTATTGGTTCATTATCAATTTCTAATATAGTCCATAAGAAAAAATTCCAAAATATTTATTATCCTAATTAATGCGATCAAAATAATTTTTTTACTAAAATGTGCTTAATTTGATCATCTATAAGTGTATCTACAAAAAGTTCTAGAAGAGTCCAAATAAATGTTCATACCAATAGACTAATTTAAATTGTTCCCAACTCAATTTTACTCGCTTTTTCATCTTTTTTAACTCCGCAAGCTAGTTCCCAATCTTTCACTGTATACCGGCCAATTAAAGATTGAAATCTACAAACATCGGATTGAAAAAAAGATTTAAATGATTGATGTAGAAAAGAATACCTAAGATCAAGGAGGTACAAAAAATTGATTACAGATCATCCCTATTTGAGAGGGAGAAGGGAAATAAATTATACCGTCAAACTCGGTTAATGTCCCCTTTTTAATGCCCCACCTCGGTTGATATCTCCTTTTTAATGCCCCCACCACGCTTAATATCCCTACGTAAAACTGATTTAAATTTTCCATTCTCTATACAGACTCTCATAGTCCTACATCATTTAACATTCCACCTCACCTAATATCCAACTTTTCATCCGTACCAGAGGGGGAATATCAAGCAAGTTTGACTGTAATACTAAACTCGAAAAAAGGGGAGACACTTGCAGGGAATCTAAAAATCACTCGCTCGGAGCTCCTGGTTATTTAGCGCTTCTCTCGTGTCTCCTAAATTTTCATTGTTCTGTAAATATAGAATTGAAGTATTATTATTAATAATAATAATAATAATAATAATAATAATAATAATAATAATAATAATAATAATAATAATAATAATAATAATAATAATAATAATAATAATAATAATAATAATAATAATAATAATAATAATAATAATAATAATAATAATAATAATAATAATAATAATAATAATAATAATAATAATAATAATAATAATAATAATAATAATAATAATAATAATAATAATAATAATAATAATAATAATAATAATAATAATAATAATAATAATAATAATAATAATAATAATAATAATAATAATAATAATCATAATAATAATAATAATAATAATAATAATAATAATAATAATAATAATAATAATAATAATAATAATAATAATAATAATAATAATAATAATAATAATAATAATAATAATAATAATAATAATAATAATAATAATAATAATAATAATAATAATAATAATAATAATAATAATAATAATAATAATAATAATAATAATAATAATAATAATAATAATAATAATAATAATAATAATAATAATAATAGTAATAATAATAATAATAATAATAATAATAATAATAATAATAATAATAATAATAATAATAATAATAATAATAATAATAATAATAATAATAATAATAATAATAATAATAATAATAATAATAATAATAATAATAATAATAATAATAATAATAATAATAATAATAATAATAATAATAATAATAATAATAATAATAATAATAATAATAATAATAATAATAATAATAATAATAATAATAATAATAATAATAATAATAATAATAATAATAATAATAATAATTTATTATTATTATTATTATTATTATTTATTAATTTATTATTTATTATCACAATTTATTAAAATTTTATATAATAGAAACAATTAGCTTTCTGAACCCCTGAACATGAACTGCCTATATAAATGTTTCCATGAACAGTTCTTCAACAGTTTATTTGGTTCACAAATTGTTCATGAACTATTATTAAAGTTTAACGGTTAATATGTTTGTTTTAGGATGGTTCTACTTCAAAACAAAAAGATGACAAAGGAAAAAAGGGTATGAGATACGGGCATTACAAATTCGTATCATATTGACTTGTTTAAACACACTTGAAAACATTGCTCGTAATAATTAACAATCAAAAAATATGTACTGTAGTAAAAGTTCCTACAAAGTTCGGTATGTGGTACTTTAGCGTACGAGTACTCCAAATGGGGTTAGTAAAAACCTGACAGGCAACTACGCATTGGTGACCAATGCCGATTATAATACAGGATTAAAAACAATGTATCCTCTTAAACACAATTTGTGGATCTAATAGAAAATAAACACAGTGTTTGTTTGTTTGTTTGTTCGATTGTTTCGAGGTTCAAAGTATCAAACAATGCCATTGGGAAATTTTCAGGGTATCAAATTTCTTGATTTTGTCCCTGTTTTAATGTTTTTATAGTATGTATTTTTAAATAAATAATCTATATTTTAAGACACCCTCTATCATTCAAAATATTTTTGGGGTAGGTCAAATATTTGAAGGAACAACATGTTAGCATCAACAAATCTAATAATGTCCATACTTTTCTACTGGGCAATATCCGTCTTCGCAACCATCAATAGTCATTTCCTGAAATAAAAAAATAATAAAAAACTAGATTAATCAAGGCAAAATACCTCGGTAGGTTTCTACTCGATGCAATTTATTGTCCTTTTAAGGCCAATGAGATGGTGTGACGCAGAAATTGTGGGAAGATTGGGTATAAAAATGGTCCATTGGTGAAACATTGGCAATTTAAGTAGGCTGATGTCATTTCGTGGTTGTCAAACTTGTCGTAGGTTGCCTTTAACAGGAAATACCAAATACCGACATGTAGAAATGGTCAAAAAGCATAACAGATTGTAGCAACCCCTATAAACTCTCAAATCTTAAGGCAAAACAAGAAAACGGGACAACACAGGACCGACAAAGGCAGAGGGTCTCGCTTAACAAATTAAAACTTAGAAGTGAACTCATTACGGTATCTCATTGTTTTAGTCTGTATAAACATTAAGATGTCTCAGCCTTTTCAATACCATAAAGAAGAAACAAATATTCTCAAAAAGCACGCATTTATTCTAATTACGTCATTCTTATATTGCCTATCAATTTTGATTTGATTTATTTGCAGAGTTTTTTATATAAGATTAAAAGCACATTTTTGGCAGAAAACCACAGTGAAGAACTCATAATATTAATGCGTTCACTATAGGCCTACATGTGGCTTGTGGCCTAGAAAAGTATTTACATTAGGGTGACAAGTAGTAATTCTCCAAGACGTTTCGAAAATGATGAAATAAATAATGAATTAACTACGTCAATGCCAATACAAAGTTGGGAGTTTCCCTGCAAAGAATTTACTGAGTTCTAAACAGTCCTACTTCATGCTTTATGATAATCCATTAACTGTTCAATAACGTTAAATGGCCTGCTTTTCATGAAATTTTTCATGAACAGCTCAAGGAGTTCATGAACAGTTCAACAAATTAAAATTCATGGACAGTTCATGAATGCTAACTGGCCTGTTTTTCATGATCACTTTCATGAAACGTTCATGAACTGTTTTCACAGGGTTTTTCTAACTTGTGGTTCTCGTTTCCCTCATTGTGGTCATATGTTACTTTTGGTGAAGATTCATCGAATGGTAGAATGAATTCTAATTATGTGTACATTTGTAAAACACTGACTATGTATCGTGTCTTACCTTGCCATTGTAAATAGTTCTAACAAACCAATCCTTCTTCTACAATCATAAAAAATTCATGAAATTTCAATATACAATCAAATAGAAACATTTTAGCTGTTGAGGTATTGTGAAAAATCTACGGAAAACATACTGGATATGAAACCGAATTGGGTTCTTTTAGCTTTCCAATTTTAAGGTGCGTTTCAGTAGTTTTTCAGTAGAATGAGAAGAATCTACATTTAAATGTCTGGTGAATTTCAGTATGGTTTCAGTACTCAATTCCAATCCAGTATGTTTTCAGTTGTAACTCAGTATATCCAAGATTCGTAGTCTCACAATAACTACAATTAGAACATTAATTAGATAGAGATATCCTACACACTCAGGCTATACATACCTTGTCTTCATATAATTCCAGAATGACATGTGAGGCATATGGCGGCCATGAATCATTGAATAAATCTACAGCTTCTAGAAATGATATGATTGATGTGTCATGTCCCGAATACAAAAATAATTTTGGTTGCCTAGAAACAGACAGATAATTGAAAAATTGATTTGCAACAATCAGGCCAATTTTTCAAACATACATTGGGTTCGATTTATCAAAATGAATATCATTTGTCCACGACAACTGATCATCTGAAAATAGAAAACGCCGAGCAAGACTCTAAAATCTGTAAAGAATTGTAATGAAGATACGTTTTGTACCAGTTACTAACCTACGCTTTATGAGTTTATATAAATTTTGGACATTTGAAAGTATAAACATTTGCACATAGCAGCGTCACATTTTTGCATACTCAATAGCTTGCATACTAATTGGTTTCCTGACGTGGCCATTCATCACAATTATTTTATTGAAGTTAAGTCAAGGCTGAGTTGATCTTTGGGGGAATTGAAAAGTCTGGTTGCTCTGCCATTAAGACATGTATAACAGTGTAAAAATAAAACAGGATATTATGAGCGTACATAATATAGAAGAAGCTGTGTTTACTTTAAATGTGGTTTTCCTGCATCATCAATTCTTGTGCTAATTACATCAAGAAACGAGCCACAGGCAACCTTCATGACCTCTGTTCTGTAAAACAAACAAAATTAATTAGGCATTCAAATTACATTCAACAGGAGAATCAGCAGATATAGATATTATATGTGTGTATATAAGACTATTTAAAGTTAATAACTACAGTATTTGAGAAAATTAAAAAATTGAAAATATGGAGCCTTTAATGGTGTTTGAAATACGAGACATCAAAATATAATACATAGAACAAGAACTCATTCATTTCTTTATTGCAGTGCCTACAGGGTTACGTGACCTTAGTGGAATTTGAAGTTTTCCAACTCTGTGCCATTAAATCCCAGGAGGGTGGACCCAGTGTCAGACGAAACTTTCAGCCTTCCGGGATCTAGGATCCAAGGGTCCTCACTTGTATCGGACTCTGGCTGGAATATTTGAGCTAGGTAGTTACATGTTACACACATGCTAATCCCTGAGATTCTTATACATGGGAATTAGGTCAGAGGAGAGAGCAACCAATTTCAGCTTAGATCATATCTGATTGACTGGTGTTCAAATCCTTCGATTGCCAACTCAGCTTTGACTTTATCTAAAAACATCAAAAGAGTACCAGGATGGAATGGTTAGAGGGAAATTGCATTGTGAGTAGCTGCGGCGCATCGTTGCATCACGCATTGACAATCGAGGCCTATCTGCCAAGAAATAAGGCTCCTGAAATTGATCTGCAGTGTCGCGTCTGAGATCAGTAAAAAGCTTTTAACATCATTGCTCTCAATCAAAAAAGCCATTCTTCCAGAAATAGAGGAATGGCACTGGTGCCTTCGGTAGGGCGATACTGTCTCAATTATTTAGTAATTTCTGAGCTAGTCTTGGATTAAATTTTTTAATTCATCTGTTAATACGTTAGCACTCACTTTTTTTCTTTATTTCCACAAATGACAAACGCCATGAAACGAGCACCATGTTTCTCAATGAAATCGGACAGCTTAATCAAATGATCAGGGACTGGTAATCCATGTGCCTACATAAACAAATGAAACCCAGATCAAATTAGGCAGCAACAATGAAATCTAGCAAACAGAATGTTTTTTTTCTAAACTGTGAGTACAGTGAAACCTGTATATAACAGCCAGTAACGAGAGGTAAATAAATTGACCAGATTGAATAGATTGCCTGATGATCGCCTCGGCGTGAAACTTCAAGTAGCAAACATGACTGTCTGATTCTCTGACTTTTATTATTTAAAGATCTGCTATATTTTGCATTGAACCCTATTTTCAATCAGTAAGACAACGTTTTACAAATAAATTGACAACTATATACAGGGTGGCCTTTATCATCATCATCATTTATTAGGAACCCGATAAGCTTGGATCTTTTTCAGAAGACGTTTCTGGTGGCCTTTTATAAACAGGGAAATCCTTTGGAGACAGATTTCAGAGATTTTAGCATTTTTGAGTCAGGGAATAGATTTTGGAGAGAGAGCATTTTCAGTCATTGCTCCAATTTTATGGAATAGCCTATCTGATGACTTGCGTAATGTTCAAGCTATAATATATTCAGGTCAAAGTTAAAAACTTACATATATAGTATAGACTGTAATAGCCTATAAGCAAATTATGTTATGTGCAAGATTTCAACTTTCACCTTATAGAATTTGAATACATATATATAGATTTTAAAAGTAGTTCAACAGAAATTGTACAGCCCCTAGAACATGACGCTATAGGCGCTATATAAATGCCATTATTATTACTATTATTATATTATTTCAATATAAAACACTATTTTAGACATTGAGAGAGTGATCAATGGACAGGTGGCCTAAATATGTATATTTGACTGGATATCCTCTGCGAAAACTGTTCATGATTGTTAAATGGTTCAGTTTCCATGAACTGTTCACAAACTGTTGAATTTATGAATATTCATGAATTTTTTAAAAATATTGTTTAAATTTGGGTTTGTGACACCATGCATGCAATGCATCCTTATAAGAAAAAAAAGTGCAGTGATTCAGTATACCAAGATACTAGTCATACTCAGGGGTCGAAAACATTATTCAGTACCTGCGACCACATAATTTTGCCAAAACAATGCCTGAATATATTTTAACGAAATTTTTCCTGGTCAAGCAATTTAAACTTACCATAGACCATAGAGCAGTTGAATTCATCATTTTGCATCTTTTATCGGTTTCATTAAGGAACTCTATGATTTTTTATAGATTAAGAATACTTTTAAAATTTTAGATAAATGATATTAATGAATAATTGTATGCACGACCGCCGGTCCCAGTGGTCCCGACATTTTTTGCCCCTGGTCAGGGTCCGACAAAAGGTTCAGCCTTCTGGGATCCTAGGGGCATTTTAACTTTTTCTTCTCAATTTTCTTGTTGAGGTTTGACAAGAAAATCATTAAAAACATCAATTTTCTTCTGAATTTTGTCTAGCCTTCCGGGATCTAGGATCCAAGGATCCCCACTTTTGTCGGACCCTGCCCCTGGTCATACCAAGTAATGCCATTGGATGTGTTTGTCAGATATTTCTGGATTTTTCCAATTATATACTTGAAACTATTTTAGATGTTAAAAAGAATATAATACAATACATACCACACGTGATACAAGACAGCCATGAATGTTGGGTAAATTTGCTTTCATTGTTTGCTCCTTGTTTAGATTTAATGCTTCTGCAACTTTCAACAATGCTTCTTTGTAACCAGGTACTCCATCGAGATTAGTAAATGCAAACTTTGTCCATTTTTGAAGATTTTTACAAAAATAATAATTGGGATATAAAGATTCATGCTCGCTAACCATGGTATAGATTGTTGGAGGTTCTGTTTATATAATGAAAAAATGAGAAAATCTTAACAAAGGAATGTTAATGAAGGATTGACATTTTGAATTATTTTTCTGGGTCTGATTCAACAAGACAAATTCCTTAAATTCAACAAAACATGAAAAAATACATCTTCCAAAGTTCCAATGTTTCAAAACAACGATTTCTTGTTAAATTTGTTCAGAAACGCTTTTGAATGAAATACTCTTATTGTAAAAATTCCATGAAATTGGGAATTATCCTATTCATGCAAAGATAAGTTGACACAGCAAAAGGAAGCTATGGAAAGATTTGATTTGTTTTTCTACAAAAGATAAAAAACTGAAAATAGAAACAAAACTTCTGCCATGACTTGGCTTAAAATCAGCGGTTCTGATGAATCAGCAGTTCTGATGATACTATTTGTTAAAAAGTGACGAACTGATGGGTGAAGATATGATTTTACAAACTCTCTTTTATTTAGTAAGATTAGAGGTAATTGTTGCTTTGAGTTAAATTTCAAACAACTTTTTTTTCAATAAAATCTTGAATCTGAAATGATCTTATCTTCTTCTTAAGAGGATATAATTGAAAACTTTATTCAGTTATAAAAACATTGTAGGCCTATTTGACATACATATTGGAATTAGTAGATAAATAATGTAAAGGTGTCCACAATTGTGTAGTTATAGTGCTCAATGATAAATATTAAAGCTTTAATAGATAAATAAATAAATAAATAAATAAATAAAATGAGTCAAAAAGAGACATACTGATCTCGCTACTCCGAGTTTCACGCCATACGGCGATCATCAGGCAAGTATATCCTTAATTCCTTATATATATATATACTTATAGATATATCCCTATATATACTTGCCTGATGATTGCCATATGGCGTGAAACTCGGAGTAGAGAGAACAGTATGTCTCTTTTTTGACTCATTTTATTTATAATACATATTGGAATTATATACACACATTTTTATTTTGGAGTCTACACTTGACTATTGTTGAACACTTTTGATGAAATGTTTCTTGTTCTGGATCAGGACTCCCGCTATGAGTACCGATCTATCTCTAAAAATGCCAAAAACATTGATAACAGACTCCCGGGGCAGTTTTATCCCATAGACACTAAAAGCACATGCTTTGGGCCCGTGGTTTTAAATAGCCCTTTTTCAAACTTTTGTACAATTTTTCAAAATAGAATTTCAACTAATGCAATATTACATTATTGAAATACTAAATAATAAAAAGTAAGTCAAAATCAGCCTAGAGAGCTTCTAAGGGAAGAATATTTTCAAATAGATTATAGGGGAGCATGCAGACCCCCTTTCCCACAAGGACTACGAAATCAGGCCCAAAGCCTAACAAATACCATGATAGTGCTTTAGGCTCAAAACACCTGGAAACGGCTCTGATTAAAGCTTTCTCTAGAAAATTAGAAACACCCTTTGGTTTACTAGAAACCAGACAACGGCCGGTCAATAGTCGTTTTTCTAGATATTCTATAGATCCTCTTTATTGACTGTTTTCTACAGATCAACTGGCACTCTCCCGATATATAAAATTTTATGAACAGTTCATTAAAAAGTTCATGGATATTTTGGAAATTTCACGTTCATGAACTCATGTAAACATTTTGCAGTGGCTGGCAGCTCAACTCTAAACTGTGTAAGAGATGCTATTTTCTTCAACAAATGTTCATTTCTACTCCATAAATAGTACAGTATAATTATAACAAAACTAATTGAATTAATTTTAGCTCTTAATCCTCTGATCCCCTACTTGTTTACTTCTCCACCGTAAAAGTAGAATAGATTATAATGGATAAACCACAAAATAGCATTGATTACAAATTACCTGAAAATGTATCCTTGCCATATAATCCAGCCAACACTGAAACTGCTGTCAGAATTGTGCGATCCATATTGCTGGAGCGAACACTACAAAATAGATATTTACAAGAAATCAACAGCCTACCTCTGTAAAAACAGCTCATGGAAATTGAATGGTCAAGTTTTCACAAACAAATAATGAAAATATCGTTCATTGAAAACAGGCCATTTAAAGGGGCAAAAATGACCGGTTGGCTTTACCCGTTTCGATATGTGTGTGTGTCTACATGGCGGTTGTCGTATGTATTGTTTCTGTGCCTGAAACCATGCTGAAACTTAAAGTTGAAGCCATGACTGACATTGATCCTTGAATTGAGATAAGCGTTATTCAAAATTAAGCTCGTAGCAACTATCAATAAATGTTGCGTCTTTAACGTTTATTAACAGTTTATAGATGTCTGTGAATTTCATAAACTGTTTGTAAGGTGTTGTGAACAGTTCATGAATTTATAGTATTTTTGCAAAATCATGGTTGCATGTCTAATTTACCGGTTTGTGATCATAATATGCGTCCAATTATTAATATACTGTAGTTTATCTTATGAACCTACTAAACTTCATCTTTATCATAAACATCTTTAAGAAATTTCTTTTCTGTTTGATAAATCTTCTTTAGATATTTTCCAACATTGAAAGCTTGTTCTTTACCAAGTATTGTTAATTGTCCAACAAGACATCCACCCTATTATAAATAAACAGTATACAGTGAAACCTGTATGTAACAGCCAGCTACGTTAGGCAGATAAATTGACCACTATAGACAGGTGGTATTTATATACAGGTTTGATTCAATAGAAAATACTGATTTTAGACATTGCAAGAGTGACCACTATGGACAGGTGGCCGCTGTATAGAGGTGACCGTTATAACAGGTTTGACTGTAGTACTGACACTATGAATATTGGTTATAATGAATTGCCAGAGAACAATATAACGGTCGTCCATTGGCAAATGACCGATCAATTTTGTCTTTTCTCCGGCAATTTTTTTTTCTTTTTACCATTTATATACTTGATAATATTTCTTGCCAATAATAATATTTCTCTTCAAAAATGTATCATATAACATAATAACCTTGTACTGCTTCTCTAAATTATAATGTTATAAGAGAAAATCTATTGACAGTATTAGCATCCTTTTTGGATTCTCCACATAAAATATCAGCGATAAAAATAACAGATCAAGTTTGAAAAATTATATTCTTCTCTGTGAATTGCTATTAAAAACCTATTGAAAACATACCGAAACTTTTTTCTTTTTATAAAACGCCAACAAAGTATTTGGTGTTGCGCACCAGAGATCTTGGCGAAAATTGCCCTTCTCTGCAGACTGGTTGATAAGAAGTGACATCAATGATTGTAAAACTCGAGAGATTTTCAAATGCTGTTCTAGTAATTTGATTTGGCTAACTCCTGTGTTTGGATCACGTTAGCCAAAACAGTTTGGACATCATGATAGATAAAACCAGAAACTCAAAATTTCTAAATAATTGTAATTACAAATTGGAATAATTTTAGCATCGTCTGATGATATATAATTATTTCAGAATAATATAATTAAAGGCATTCTTCTTCTTCGCTTCAATTTGTTTGGTCATAAGTGGCTATTCCGAGAAGACAAAAAAGCCCAACAAAACCGGCAAAACAGCAGAAATGAGAAATGAGACAGATCAAATCATGGCGTTCGAAACAATCGAAAGTGGTTCGAAAGTATAACTCTAGATGATCTGAGATTCGAAGAAAGGCAAATTTATATGACGAAGACGTGAAGATTTATAGGAGAAAATTGATCTTATCTGTCAAATCTTTTATGTTAAATTCGTTTAAAAATAGTAAAAATATGTTTTATTTCACAAAGGGGTTACTGCACGGCAGCTTTGTGTTTGGGTTCTCTGATACCAACACTTGGGATGTTAGGAGACACTCGAAAGCTGAAAAACACTAGCCCTACGGGCTCTTGTTTTTCTGATGCTTTCTCGTGTCTCCCAACATTCCAAGTGTTGGTAGCAGAGAACCCAAACACGGCTGCCGTGCAATTAATATTTTCCTGTAATATCTGTAAATGAAATCTGTAAACCTTAATTGTTTGCATCATTTAAGAAAGAAAGAAAGGTTTAGACCTATTATCAGATCAGGCTATGCCTATCTATCTCTATCTAATCTAGATATGGTACTGGTTATACTTATACTTACATTCAGTGCCTTCTTATTTGCATATCCAGATTCCATAGCAGAATCTGGTCTACTACCACCATCGTGTGTTCTTACAAGGTATTCCATTTTAGCCGGTTCAAAGTCTTTCATTAATATTTCAGGATCCCATACACAAGGTTTGATACCAGGCATTGGACTTAAAGGTGTTCTTGCTCCATGACGCAAGATAATTTGAACTTGTTTTAAAACCATATCATCTTTATTATGAACTGATACAATATTCTCAACGGCGTTCAGAGTGTCCGTGCGAAACAATCTCGAAATCAGTTGTTCCCGTATTTGAACGTATTGACTCCTTCTTTTAGAATCGTACAGTCCACACGTTAGAGCTGCTCCAATTCCAGCTAGTGTGATAAATCTGCGATTCATGTTGGACTTCATACCTTCTCTTAGATAATGGAAATTCTCAGGTTTCGTAAATTTTAGTATTTCGTCGATAAGAAATGCTGTCTACTAAGAACAGCCCTGCCAGGAAGAAGGTTCGTGGAAAAACTGAGTGGTTGAATAATTAAATAAATTATGTTGAGTTGAGATTTGAGATCAACACCATTGGGCATTGTACAATTTCACACTTCGCGCGCTAGCTTTTTGCGTGAGCCTCTTCTCATTTGCTAAACGAGATTGAAACATTGGAAGTAGCGTCTTGGATACAAGATGGCGACAAGACAGACTTCTTCGGTTGAACAACAAGCTAGCGAAATATGGAAATATTTAGATAATCTTAGTTCAAGTAATCCTATTGAATATGAAAGATTTATCAAAAAAACATTAGATGAAGGAAAAGATGAACTTAAACCACCAGAACCGTGTTTTTGTTTCAAAACTTACAAGGTTAGTAATATATATATATGAAAAGAAAGGCAACATACTCATTACTGTAACTTGCCACTGTATGACAGTACATTATTTACATATATAAGATAGATAGATATGATAGAAGTTAGAAGATAGATTGGATCATGGTTCATAGCTATTCCGTAATATTGATATAATTAGTAGATTTTATTCATCAAAAAGTAAATGATTTTAGTTTAGTTGTTGATGGCTTTAAATACCAGTATTTTGTCACTATTTATAGTGTGTTCTGCATCTTAAATTATGCTTATTACATCATATGGGCGGATTCCAGGTTGGAAAAAATGGTCTGCGTGAGGAATGCATGTAATATAAGTACTTTCCCCGCGCAAAAGCAAGCATTCGGAATTCTTTGCAACCAGGGGCGGAGTGCCTTTCTTTCCCGCTTTCCCCTTGACCGAAAAGTTTGTTTATCTGGTCTTAATGTCTGCTACTAAAATCTTTGTAACACAACAAGACTTATGGATACATCAATCATGCTATGGCCAAACACTTTTTCTATTATTAAATTTAGTATTATTATTTTCTCTTATAATCAACATTTTAGGTACCAAAGACCATTCCATATAAGGCAATATTTGTAAACATTTGCTCATGGCAGAAGGTACCAACAAACGGGAATGAATTAAAATCTGCAATTGCAAGAGATGAAATCATAGAAAATAAGACTGCAACAATTTATGATGTTTATGTGAACCAATCAATTATTGCAAAGTACTCCAATGGCAATAAAGCGTTCATTTTACTAGTATTGCACTACCTTGAAAATACAACATCAATTAAATTGAACAGAAATTATACAAAATGCAAAGAAATATACATTGGAAATAGAGATTGTCTATTAGATTCAATATTACCTAATGAATTAAGAGATTTAACATTAAATAAAACAAAAGGGAAAGATATATTGTTACGATCTAATAATATAGATGAAGACATCCAGGATGAAGTTAGTTTGATAGAAGATCACGATAAAACAAAAATTCCAGGGAAATGTTTAATTCAAGAAATTTCGTCAAGTGTTTACCAAGAAAAGAAAAATGACAAACTTGTTACACCATCCTATCAAATAAATTATGACCAAGGTTATATGACAATCATAATTGAATTACAAGGAATAGGATCCATTGACGATTGCATAATTGACGTTAAAGAGGTAAGAACAACTAGGGCCCCACACGTGACATGTTACTGGATTATATTTTGTGCGTGAAACCGTGAAAAGGCATTTCCAATTGCGTTACTGAGTTACTGAAGTTTCTTTGAAAAAATTAAGTGTGTGGATTATGGCCATTGCATATAGGGGGTCTCCTATGTAATAAAGTGAAGCTGCAATTGAGATATTATCCTTGTGTTTCTAGAGGAGTGGCTCTATTCGCTAAGAGCATTGATTGTAGATACAGTTAAACCTGTTACAACGGTCACCTCTATATAGCGGCCACCTGTCTATAGTGGTCACTCTGCAATGTCTAAAATAGTATTTCTATTGAATCCAACCTGTCTATAAAGGCCACCTGTCTATAGTGCTCAATTTATCTACCTCTCGTAGCTGGCCGTTATATACAGGTTTTACTGTACTCTTTGCTGCCCTCAGATGCAGATCAATTTCAATAGATTTCATGGCAAATAGGCTTCAATTGTCAAGGCACAGTGATACACAGCAGTTGCTCATAATGCAATTTCTCTGGTCACCATATTTCCATTAGAAGATTGTACGATGATTAGATCTGAAGCTCGATCCACATCTCAACCAATCATATTGATTTAAACAAAACGAATTATGAAATATAATTTTTTTCAAGGCAAGCACAGGAAAGCAATAAACTTTTGATTTTAAGGTTAAAAAATATTATTATACATCAGAATCGATATTTTATTTGAATTCATTTTATAATAAGAAACCTACACTTTTTTATTCATTTTTATCTTGATATGATAATTAGAATCAAATTCATTTTGAAAGCAAAGAAAAATACAAATTAGATGCAGAATTATCACAACAAATCAATACCGATACAGCCCGCGCATATTTCGTGAAAAATTCATCAAATCTATTGATCAAAGCACAAGTATGTGGTAAATCATTGTGACAATACACACATTGCATGGCTCTGTTGACCAAGTCTGTTGTTGAGTGAAGAAGAAATTGTAAACAATACAGTCAACTCAGCTGATATCCCCTTTTTATTGTTCCCACTTTTAATCTGCACCATGTACTGAGAGGGCGAATATTAAGCAAGTTCGACTGCAGTAGTCTTTCAAGAAGAACAAATCTAACCGTATGAAAACATGGACGAACATAAATGGAAGAGACGAAACAGCGTTTATGTTTAAATTAAGATGAATCTATTTTATTTAGTTTATTACATAATAATGAATGTATAATTGTTTCTATAAAGTTTAGGCTGTAAAGTCATAATTTTTCTCAGCCATTGCATTTGTATTGCAAACTGTTACATAAACTATGTTCTTTGATTTTCAATTACCTATTTCATGCGTAGAAGATTAAGCACAATACACCAGCAATATCAAAATAGAATGATAACATAGTATTTCATCATAAAAATCCATAAAAATAAATATTAAATATTATTACAATGGACAATTTTATATGTATTCTGAATTCCTGATAAATAGTTTATATCCAAACTTAAAACTTGATTACTTCAAAAAAATTTTTTTAATGTATTGTTCATAATCTATAATTCCTCCTTACTTCATCTGAAAACATGTGGAAGCGCCTCAACGAATCATTTTGCTAGGAACAATTCAATTGCTTTAGAATAACAATTCATAAGTACTTGCGTAGCTTGAATTAGTTCATGAACAGTTCATGTATAATTCATAAAAAGTCCATGAATGTTGAACTGGATTGCTTGCTTTCATGAAACTTCATAAAATGAGCTAGTTGCAACTTCTTTGATGCTTAAACAGTTTGAAGGAATGCTACATATCAATTCAAATTGTATAAAATAAGATTAAACCAAAATAATTTTTATAGAATTTCAAAACTCGGTAGATACCATAAGCGGCAATTTCACTTATCCAAATCACACCTAAGTGGGTTACACTGTAACCTGCGCACAGACCAAATATTTTTTCAGCATTAGTAAAATCTGCGTAATGCTGACAGAAAGCTTGCATTTGGCTGAATTGGGGAAATGGCTGAAACCTGAAGAAGCCATTGTTCCTATATTGCTTATCAGTCAATCGCTAGCAAGTTATACAGAACTAGAACCAGATTGTGAGTGGCTAATAAACAAGACAGAATTATGTTTCCTCACTTTATATCCACTCCCCCAATTCAACCTATTGTAAGAGTTGGGACACCCCACTGTTGGGGCCCAAAAATTGCCATTTCCATTCCAATTGAAAACAAGGTTTGATTTTGAACAAAAACTTTTTGAATTCCTGATATCATTTCCGCGCTTTGTTCAAATTTTGCAAGCCTGCGTTTGATGGAACGAAAATGGAGTCCATAAAATCACATGACTGGTATCTGGAGCTGACAGCTGCACATGGACGAGTGTCTCAACTTTTGTAAATCGATGGCTCTGAGTTACACTGTACCACATTTGGGATTAAGGACCATATGAACCAGGAAACTTGGGTTTTTATAGCTGTCGACATTCTAGTATCTCTGTTATAAAAATCAAAGCATTCATAATTTACTCTCTATTTGCATTACGATGTACAATAGACAAGAAACATGTAATCACTTAAACACTCATTTACAATTTAATCGAGAAAATAATGAATAATTTCAATTTTACAATTTGTATGACTATATACATTTGAAAATTATATGAGATTATTTAACAAAGAATATACAAACTTATTTTAAATTTCTAAATTTAGGAAAGCATCGAAAATTATGCTAATAGAAATAACAAACGTTATTATTTTTGCACTCGACAGAACAGTGCGTTAATTTACAAAAATGTTCTTTAAATAAATAAATTTTAGATCTTTTTTTAATAAAAATATTTAGATTAATTCCACACAATTAAACATGCTTTAAGAATTTCGACTGGCTGTAATCTAGTTAAAAATTGACATTCAAGATGAATTTTATGAAAATTCATTATAGAAGATGCTGGTTTCACATCATTGGAATTTATAGGCGCCGACAAAATATCTTTAAGAATATTTGTAACGATTTCAACGCACCTTTTGTTAACCCATCGCTCTGTTGTTATTTGGGCAGTATCAAGTGGCAGATGACGTAAATCACCTGGTCCAAATAACAGCGTTTGTAATAATCCTGATACATGCCCTAACGTAGCATTCCCTTTAGCCATAATCATCGCAATATTTTTAAGACCATGAGAATATAAAGATCGCATCGGTATTGTTGGTACATCTGAATAACGATTATTCTCCGACACAGTATATGATGACAGATGCATTAACTCATACAGTAAACATGCTAGTCGATGAAGAACAATTGAATTGTCATCTAGATTACACATCGATTGAGATTTCTCAAGCAATGGTAATGAATTTAATGCAATTTGTATTGAGTTTGATTCTTTAGACGATGACTTTTGCACAGCCAATACAAGTATAGAATAACTGCATAATGGGTATGATCGTATACCTTGTTCGCGTAGATATTCAACACCACAACATACTTGTAATAAAATACGGCATACCTCTCGTTCATAAGGTTCGGCATCCTGACCATGCAGATCTTCTGCTTCAACGATAAATTGATAAAGATTTTCTTTTGGTAATTGTGATGATAAATATAAATAGCCAACAGTAGGGTTAGCTGCATTTGAACGCGCTGGGTTACGCTTTAAACAGCATACATGCATAACGTTTGGATGCGTAGATTGAAGAATCAATTTTTCAGAAATAGTGTCTGACAATGAACGTAGTTCGTTGGTACCACACTCTTGTTGCTATAAAAAAATAAATGATAAAAACATAAATAAATATATAATGAACATTAGGCCTACTTTAATATAGCTTCTGTGAGAGAGGTCCAACAACAGTAGGAATCCTGGAATCCTAGATTCCAGAGGGCTAAAGGAAATTCAGATAAAAAGTGACATTTTTTAATGATTTATTTTTAATGATTTATTGGTCAAAACTCAACAGAACAATGCAGAGGAAAATGCTGAAATTCCTCAAGGATTCAAGATGGATAAACCATTTGTTGTATCCTGTGTGAAGGTAGTCCAAGAAAGGGGGATTTCCACATACAATCAAACATGTTATAACAGTCACCTTTATACAGCGACCACCTGTCCATAGTGGTCATTCTAGGTATGTCTAAATTAGTTTTTTTTTAAATCAATCTGTGGCCAATTTATCTACATCTCATAGCTGGCTGTTATATACAGGTTTTGATTGATCTGTAAGTTGATCACATTAAGTTTGAAAATCGAAAACTATCTTTCTACAAACTCCTATTAAACCGTCTTTGATATCATCAGCACAATTGCAAATTCGGATAAACACAACAGACCTAGTATCCTATATTTTTTGCATGGCTCTGATCAAAATAGCTAGCACTGGGATCAAATTATCAACATCATTCTACACAACGAAAATAAATTGTTCTTTTAAAGTAAATGATAGTTACAACAAGGTACTTGTAGAGTTGAACAATGATAATAACAGTTTAATATCTTCGTCACATTCAAATAAACAACAATGTATTTCTGAGGAAAATATGTCATTTTTGTTGAGAATTTCTTACACAAACTGTCAATATTCTTCTGAATTTACTCTAGCCTTCCAGGATCTAAGATCCCAGGATCCCCACTTATGTCAGACCCTGTATAACAGCATTAAATATTACTATCCTTCACTTTTACAATATCTTTAAGAATAGTTTATTTATTTCAACGTACATCAACAGGGTCCCACAAAAGTAGGAATCCTGCAATCCTAAATTCTGAAAGGCTAGAACAAATTCAGAAGAAAATTGATATTTTTATGATTTACTGGTCAAACCTCAACAAATATACTCAGAAGAAAATGTTGAAATGCCTCTAGGATCCCAAAAGCCTGAACTCTTTGTCGGAACATGTACAAACATAATAAAATTTGTTAAAATTTAGAATACATACCCAAGCAGTGTATGATCTTTTACCATCACCATCGCCACTATAATTCATAACAGGAAACACAACATATTCGTCATAATCAAGTGGAATTTGTTGTCCAGTCGGTTGAAATTGTGAATAAGGTATAGCTTCTACTATACCACACTCGCAAGAAATACAAGCTGATCCAGCAATTTTTTGAATTGTATCTTTATGTGTCTCAACTAAATTATTAAAAACATCAACAGCTGAGCTGCTATTGTTATCGAAACCAACAATCGGCCAAGATGTTGAATGCCATGAGCCTGTTGAGCTACTCCGAGGACTTGTCATTGGACTACTAATTGCTGGTGATAAATTATTTGCTTGCTTTGTATCACTCCCTTTATCAGAATTATTGAAAACACCATCAGCTGCCTTGGTGGTTATCTCTTCAGATACACGAGTAGTGTCGTCAGGAATCTTTTGGCTTAATCTAGCCATGCTTAATTGAAGTTGTGAACTCCAATCAACAGGTTCTGCTCCTGCATTAATTGTGGAGTTATGTCCTTTGTTAAGTTGACATCTAGTATCACCATGATGTGTTCGGTGTGGCTTTAAAGGAGGTTCAATTGCTACTTGCGAAAATGGAAAATTAGCATACGATGGTTCGTCATTAGAAAATGTAGAAACATCAACTGTTGATAAAGCCAAACGTTTTGGAAGAGTGGATGTTTTTACTCTATCATAATTGATATTTATAGTAGACATCGAACTACGTCTGTCAGGCAACGGAGGTCCGTTATCAGCATCGAAATCATTCTTAATATTAACGTCGTCATTTAACATAGAAGTAGATGCTGAAGATCTTTTATTTGAAATAATTGAAGAGGCAATAGCATCCATAGTGTAACTACGATTCCGTTCATGCTTTTTAGCCTCATGTTTTCCACGTAATGAAAAGTACAAATTTGGGAATTTACGTCGATTTTGTAATGGCGTTGTAAGTAGTTCGGCCTGTGGTGAATTAGAATTAAGCATTTGTGATGTTTTACGTCTCAATGGTTCAGGTGTTTTGGATTTTTTACTAGTTCTTTCGTTGTCATCTTTTTTCTTTGATGATAGCTTTTTGAAGAGACGTGAAATTTTGGATCTTTGATGAGTAACTTTGTCTGCATGGCCATTTGATGCACAATTTTCAAGATCAATACTTATTGGCCTGACATAATTACTTTGAGGCGATTCATCTGAAAAGTGTAATTAAACATTAAAGTTAAGACACAGATTGTAATTTGAGAAAATTGATTTACAGTACTAGATTTAAAGCAGTAAGGTTTAAGCAAATTCCACTGAGTTGTGGACATAATTTATGCATTAATTCATATTATCATAGTTCCATGATGTATCTGACAAAGAGCTGTGACTTGATGACAATTGATGGTTTATGACAGTGTGTAATAGAGGCGTAAAGAATCTAACAAATTTATGTACATTAGGTGTTATTTTTACTGGACAGTAAATCACTTGTTGGTTCACAGACCCTATGAGACCTTATGGTTTCAGACCAAACCTCGGGTAGTTTGCAGGTTTAAAGTAGCCTATCCTAATGTAGCAGACTACTTTGCAGGCTTATCAACATATTACGGAAAGGGGGTAGCACATGAAAAATGTTTTTGTTTTTTTAAATTTGATTTTTAACCATCAGCCGAATATAAAAATAATTCTAATTGAAAGATTTTTAGACATCTGAAAAGGGAAGGGAGAGTTTTTAACTCTGTGCTGCAGATTTCCTAAAGCAGGCTGGGTAATGATAGTGAAACAAAAGACGATCAAGCAAACCTTTGCAAGAGCCCAGGCGTAATATTGGCCTATCCTGATATCACTGCTGAAACCAAAACCATAAAAAAGGTGAAATTTCATGCTGTTTTTATGTCATTTTTAAGGCATTTTCACAGTTTAATATCATGAATATGAATGTTTTCATGGTTTTCAAACATTTACATGACTTAAAAATTTGTGGTTTTCACTTTTTTATACATTTGCATGGTGTTTTCACAACACTTTCATGGATTTGGTGTTGGTAATGTATATAGCTATGAAAGTACTGACCTTCAGTTTGCACAGTTGGAGGTATTTCAGACAACGGCGAAGAAGGAGTATCACTATGGTGGCTATCTTGTTCATTAATTTCTTCTTCATCATTTGGATCTTGTACGCTTGTATATTTATCATGCACCGGTGGTAAACCAACTGATTTAGTTCTACCAATCAAGCGATGTTGTTTTGCTTTCTTTCGTACATCATCGATATCATCATAAAAATGAGTTGTTGGTAAATCGTCATCAGGTAATGGTTTCAGCTGCGGTGTGTAATTTCCCTCTGTACATGATGTTAAAGAAAGCCATGGCAACACAACACTAGCAGATTTATTTTCTGTGTCTGATACATGTGATAATCGCATACTACTATTGTACGCAAGTGGTAAAGGACGGTCTTGCACAGCTGACATTGAGTAAGAACGTCGTTTTGATATATTTGGTTCATTAATATCATCAGTTGGTTTAGTAACAGGGTTACCTGTTTCAAAACGATCGTCATTCTCGCTATTTGTAGAATTAGGTTTGATCTTTGTCTCAAGTGAATTATTCTCGGCTTCGTTACTAGTCATTGATTGACAGCTACTACTACTACTAATAGCTTCCCGAGATTTTTTTTCACATGTTTGCCATGGTAACAACGGTGGAGAAGGCGGTTCTCTTATTGGCTTAGCAATCTTCTTTTCTTGTAATGAATTTCTTCTAGGTGAAGTTGCACAAGTGTTATTGTCATTTACTCTGGAAGAAACTGTGAAAAAGAACAATTATATAATAGGTTTTTCTTATTAGCAGAGCAAAGCATCAGGTTACTTTATAGCACTTTTGTATTTTCATTTTTCATTGAAAAGCAGCAGCTGTGAGCATAAAGTTTACACAAAAGACTCAATAAATTCTGGCGTGCCGTAAAAATATTGAATGAAATATTTCCATCAATCGTAAACAATCAACAGGAGCACGTCTCGCAACAAAGCAAATAAATACACAACAAGACATTCAAAACGTCTGTCTAGAACTATTAATTAATCACTAGCCCAAAAGCATTACAACCAAATGATTTTATTTCAAATAATCACACGCATACACAAGTGATAGACATATTTATTTGAACAAGGAACAAACTTACCAGAATGTCTCTTCATTTTGCAATTATTAGGTAAAATATGATAGTTTGCCGGAGCTGTAAAAGCTCTCGAACGAAACTCCTCCTCAAATTGTCGACTTTCACCATCAATTGGATTATTTGGCTGAGATGGCATTGATAAGATCGATGTTAAGGAATCGAGTCTTAATCGTGGTAAATTCTTTTTTGGTGGTAAAATTAGATCATTTGGAGGTAAATCTGAATTATCCAAAGTTTTACAATCGTTATGATTTTCATCGAGCATTTTGGCATCACGTAAACATTTATCAACTTCAAGTGAAGATAATTCTGACATGGTTGATAAATCAACAACAGTGTAAGGCTTGATTTTGGGAATATCATTTGCGAGTGACGGAGACATATTGGATTTAATATCACTTTCTTTACCAGAACTGTTCCCTTCGCTGTTCCCGCTGAGCAGTTGACGTGATGCAATTTCTGTTACTAACACTTTCACTTTATTTTCGTCATCCTCGACTTTATTTTTCGCGTCAAAAACTTTCTCGTTTGTAAAATAGTCATCTGTTTTTGTTGGCAGACTAATCTGCTTGGAATCTACAGTCTTTCGGCTATCTTTGTACACTGTTTCGACGATTGAAATGTTTTCCGTTGGTAAATCCACGTCATTTGTACTGCATCCATTCTTTTGGTCTAATATTGTTACAAAGGTGTCAGAAGTTGCTACTGAGTTCCTGTTGCTTATGCTATTATCAACAAACTCTGATCTATCTTTATAATTTCCAATTACAACTTCGGTGTAAGGTTCGATTTTCTCAACTAATTTTTCATCAATACAATTACTCATAATTTTCTTCTCGATAATTATGCTTTGCTGTACTCCATTTTCATTAAAACATGAATCAACTTTCTTGCCTTTTCCTAAAATACTCGATTGTTTGTCTGTAAGTTTTAGTGAGACTTCCGAATCGGCGCTTGACTCATTTTCTTCAGTGATATTTTCCAACTGTTGACAACATTGAAAAGAACTGAATACCGTGTGGTCGCAGTTACTATTTAGTTTGACTGGCATGACCTGCGTCCATGTGGCTAAAATCATAAATTCCTTTGTGTATTGAAATTGTTATCTTAAAACTTCCCCATATCTTAAGTAATAGTATGAAGTAAAATAATTTGTGAATGAAGGCAAACTTTTCGATGGGGTACTTGAAATATATGTATACTGTACAATATTAAGTTCTGAAATGCAAGGAAGCCAATTAAAATCTTGTTTGTATTCTGCGCAAAAATGAACAATTCCAGCTTTTGGAGAGAGAATTTGAGAAGTAAATCCCGCTATGTTCCAACACATCTGCCTGTCTCCTATGACTGCAGAGCAGACGATAAAACAACAAATAATTTGCATGTGTTTGCACTGCAACACATGTTGCTTTGTTTAACAATCCCAACAAGATGTCGTAATCATAGCCTTATCCGTCTCTTTGGGTTAGTACAATCCCCTCCAAAGTCTAATCGATTCCTTTATTATTCATAAACAATCATACCATTCTTTTCACAAGCCCTCAAACACAACTGGGTGAAACTTGAACTCATTCAAATGTTGATTTTTATCTCATTTATGATCGCAAAGAGAAAGCCGCCTTTTTATTTTGAATAATAAAGACCTAGTTTTAAACTAGACATATAAATATAAGGGGTTAATGACCTTTGTATTTACGTAAATACATGCCGATTAATTATGAGATCAAGTTCCTACAATTTCTAGGTCTTGCAAAGCCACGCCCAAACTAGATGCTATTATTTTATAAACACAGCTAAAAATATTCACTAGAAATTCTCGAAAGAAGATGTTCTTAATTTTTGTTGAAGACAGTATATCTGTAATCTAGCTGTAACTTTATGAAAATATTTACAATATATCTTATTTTATAAATTAATGTCAGTTCAACCATATATGGTTCAATACTTCAATTGATTTAAAAAGTCACTCGATAAATTACATTTATCGTTGTAAATTGTAAACTTTTTGCTCAGGGAAACTATATTAGACAATATACATTGTATTTGAAGTTATCTTGTTATATTTTATTATAATTTGTAAAATGGCTGTATGTAAGTGGAATTACTGTTGTGGTAAGTCCCTGTATTTACCTGTCAATTTCATTTTATGACAAATAAATCATATCATATCATATCATAACTGAAACTCAGGAAACTAATAAGCCTAATAAATACAGCAAACCATAGCAAAACAACAGCATGATCAGCTTGCAACTATTAACTAGGACACTGTAAGATTTGATCTTTGAATAGCATCGCCTCTGAGTACGTGCACTTATAATAGTATAAGATACATTCCAGTTCAAACATTAATCAGGAAACGTTTCAATGATAATAAAACTACAAAAATGTATTCGAATATAGAAACCCACATTTATCGTGTACCTTTTTCTAGAGATTTGAGAACAAATGATATGGTTATGTACAATACCATTACGGAAGCTCATTATAGAATATCTTTAAATCACATAATTAGGAGTGAAAAAATTACGGCGCCCAAGACGGAATTAAAGATTAAAATTAGTATTCTTTTGAAATATCCACATCAATAAATGTTTGTTTGATGCTCTGCTTTGCTTGTATTTACAAATTGAATTTGATTAAAACACTCAAACAAGCTATATGTCCACATATAAGTTAATAACTTCCCAATTGTCCGACCCTTTCTTTAAGTTCGCTGAAAGCAGTTACATCGTATATATTTAATATTCCAATTCACAAGATGGATAAACTAAAATTGCTCAAGAAAAAGTTGATAATTTCATTTCTTCAAATGCCAAATCTAATCAGAAATCGGAGTTCTATCTGTTTTTGTGATAGAATGGTGGGTAAATATAATGATACAAATTAAACTTTTTTCTGCTTGAAACATTGTTAAAGTCAAATTGTGAGAACGGTCAATCTCATCAACAATAGCGAAAGTGTTACAAAATAGGTACTAAAACCTGGCACGGTTGCTAAGGTTGCACGCAGGTTAATCAACAATGGCAGATTGTCATTTGATAAAACTTTTTGATTTCGAGTTTTGTCAGTTATCGTTACATGTCACATATCCATTTTCGACAAATTTATGTTTACTGCTTCATCTCCTGACTTCAGTTCTGACTATTTATTTATAATAAAATCTGAAACAGAATTTACACTGGCTCTAAATCACACACTGATTGATTCTAGATCATTTAAAGTCCAGTTATATAAAAGTTGAAAAAGGTCACCTTTTTGGTTAGCGGAAGTAAATATTGGTTAGTCTTGTTTGAGGTTAATAATCGATCTTCGTTGATCTACGGTCTGCACACAGGCTAGATTTAACTCTGATTCTGTACTTATCACCGCTGACCAAAGCAGAACAGACAAACTCAAAAATAGGATTGTCGTGGTATGTTCCCAAAAAGCTCCAAAAATTCTACCCAAAAAGTTCCAGCAGGTTGATTGATTTTAAGTAAATACACAAAAATGATGCAAAATATTTTTAAAAATTCTTGAAAAGTCAAAAATAGGACACCAAAAGTTCCGAAATTTGTAATCTCATACCCAAAAAGTTTTCTCAGCTGGAATATGGACTCAAAAAAGGTGGCACGTCCCCGTATGAACCGTATGGGAGTTACCCCCGGGCTGGCACCGCAGTATAACAATTTTGTTAGGTATATATGCAATAAAAAATTGCCAATGCTCACTCTGAATTAGGCCTATTGTACCGTCAATGCTTGCTCAAAAATAATTGATTAACATGCTCCTATAATCAACAGACGTTTGTTGTTTGTGCTGAAGAAGATCATTAAATACATATTTATACTTTCCTTAATGGTCTCACGTGCACAACATGTCAACAGTACCTTGCTATTTAATCTAATATCAGATGGTATAATTGCTGTTTTCAAAAATTTGGTTTTCGCAATAATATCCAGCGTTATTTAGCTGGGGTTTTTATGACTTTTTAGCTGCGATTTTTCAAAGATGCGACAATGGGACAATTTGCCAATAAAATGATCTATTCAGCTGCGATTCATTAAAGTATTCTGATTAATAAATTCTTACATATAAACTTTGAGATAAATGACAGCGATAAAAGAGCAATCATGTCTCCTTTATCCCTGTCATTTATCTCAGATTTATTAAAGCTCGTATTAAAGGCTAGTGAATGTGAACCCGCTCCGCTGGGTGAAATTTGAAAATAAAATATAGAAAATTCAATTACTAGATCCTAGAAGTTATTGAAGTTATAGAAGTTATTGCGGGTGTGGAAGATATTGCGTGACGAACATGATAATGTAATTCGTTCTTTCTACATGGAGTAGCCTGCTCGCAGACTCACTGTCAAAATGTAAACTTGGTAAACAGTAGACGAAATTTACGAAGTCTACTGCTTACGAAATTTACATTTTGACAGTGAGTCTGCGAGAAGAGAAATGCCTACGAAAAAAAATACGCTTCGGGCCGTCAATTGAAGGAATATAAAGATATGAGCATAAAACATGGCCTACGTTGCCGCTAAAAGTTATAAGATACCCCACGGAAAGTATGGATTTGATACGTTTACCATTACCATGAGAAGCGTGAATCTCGAATGCAGTAGATACATACATCGACGTTTTTATAGTAGATGCGGTTATTGCACGATTTTCAAAACCTCATCTTCATGACGAAAAACCTCGTTTCATATCCAAGCGGTGAATCTCCATCAACAATGCCATTGTCGACACAATCAACATTTTGTAACAAGTTACCAAAAATTGAACTCCATGCTCATCTAAACGGATCACTTGGAACAAATTGTGTTACAGAGCTTTATGAAATGCATCAGAAAAAATATCCTGACGAAGTCTTGCCATCAATACCAGCCTATTTGATCAAAGGAGAAACACCAGGATTTGATGAGGTATTTGAATTATTTCCGTTAATACAATGTTTAACTGATAATCCAGAATCTGTGGGACATACTACACGGTCTGTGTTAAAGGATTTTGCTGATGATAATGTTAAATATATAGAATTACGTTCAACACCAAGAGAAATTGAAAATCGAATGACATCTGATGAATACATCTTGACAATTATTAAAGTAATTGAGATGATTAATAATGATTCAAGTATTGATATTATAGCAAGATTTTTGTTGAGCATTGATCGTCGTAAAAGTGTTGGTATTGCCAAAAGAACGATTGAGTTGTGTCAGAAGTATAATAAATTATATCCTGATATATTAATTGGAATTGATTTTTCTGGTGATGCAAGGACTGGTGATATTCACGATTTTTCAAATATTTTGCAATCAGTTAAAAATGTTGGATTGAAATTAAGTGTACATTGTGCTGAAGTACCTAATAACAATGAAGTGGATTTAATCTTAAGATTAATTAATCTAGATCGGATTGGACATGGAACTTGTATCCATCCATATCATAATGGATCTGAAGATCTTTGGAAAATCCTTAAAAACACTTTAATTCCAACTGAAATTTGCTTGACATCTAATGTGGTTACTAAATCTGTAAAATCATACAATTCACATCATATTAAACATTTTTATCAAGAAAACTTACCATTTTGTATTTGTACGGATGACAAAGGTATTTTTGGTTGCAGTTTATCATATGAATATGAAAAAGCTCAAGAAATTTTGAAATTAAATAATAAAGAATTGTTTTGCATATCAAAACAAACAATAGATTATATTTTTGCCGATGAGAATGTTAAATTGTATTTAGTTAAAAAATGGGAAGCTTTCAAGATCTCTGTTGAGAATCTTGAAGATGTGAAATAATTGAAAATATGTAGCCTATATAAATTTTGTGTAAGTTGTTTTTGAGCCGTTGCAAGAGGTGAAACGACACACAGTTCTTTAATTTATTTTATATTAACGTAAATTTTATAAATATCACTGAAGGAGCTACCGAAGGGCAGCGGAAATATTTTGATATAAATTTAAATATATTATCCAATCATACTGTTGTTATAGTTGTTGCGTGTTATTTAGAATGGTTACCAAGTTACCCAACTACAGTTTATCGTACAAAACACGAGATCATAGTTATAAAGGTTTAATTAAATCTATCAAGTCAAGATAACGTAAATTTATGTTTACGTAAACACAAGATAATCACAATTAAACAACTCTAAAACTCCACTGTCTTTCATTCTACAAACAGACTGCTTCACATGACAGCCAACTATGGGAGAATTAGCTCACATGGCAGAGCAACCGAACTTCAGATCGGATCATATCTGATTGACTGTGGTTCAATCCCCCAAAGGTCAACTCTGCCTTGACTTTATCTAAAACATCAAATGAGTACCATCTAAGGATGGCGGATGGAATGGTCCAGAGGGAATTGCATTGTGAGTAGCTGCGGCGCATCGTTGCGCATTGACAATCGAGACCTGTCTGCCATGAAATCTGTTGAAATTGATCTGCAGTGTCGCGACTGAGATCGGTAAAGAGTGTTTAAAATCATCGCTCTTAGCGAAAAAAGCTACTCACTCTAGAAATATAGGAGTGGTACGGGTGTCTTCGGTAGGGCGACATCGTCTACATTACTTTATCTTTTTACAACCCACTATACTGCATGCTTCATAACCAACCAATCACAATGTCTGGCATGGTTGATAAAATCTTTTAATTTTTCGTGAAAAGAGGTCTGTTTTAATAAAATTCTGGCTTCAACTTTTTTGCTATAGCAATCACTTTTGTCATTTTGGCTGTTTTTCTGAATTTTGAAGAAGTCTAGAGTAATCGAGATAGCATACTTTTTATATTAAATATCTCCGCGCTTATATGTGTCAATGTTAAAAACCATTATTATAATTCTTCCTCATTTGGTATTAGCTATCTAAATCTGTGTATACATTTCCCAAAATAACATGTGATTTGTGCTGATCGATGCAAATAAAGTAACAGTCTCATTTTCATTAACCTCTTATTCATGTAACATGTTAAATAATGAAATACTGTGAATTATGAAATAGACATTCCTCTGTGAGACATTAACTTGAATAGATCTCTTACAACGTTATTAAATCTTTGTTGATTTGTCTTGTCTTTAATATACAAACTTATGATGCAGAATGAATCATATATTATACAAATGCCTTCTACAGATTATAGTGCGCAATAGTTTCTCATCAGATATTTGGGCTCATCAGAGAGCACGTAAGGAGAAAACTCAAAGACGAAAATCACTTGCCTAATAAAACTAGTGCACTTTCATCATCTTTTACATAACTTCCTTACTCATAAGTTAATGTTTTTGAAATTTTTAATCTTGATATAAAGTTTGAATTGGAAGATAAATTGAGTTTTCGAACCTGGCCCCTGCGAAAATAATCCATGAGTTCATGAACAGTTCATGATCTTTCAGGCAATTTCACGTGCATGAACTCTTTGTGACTGTTCATGTAGTTCATGAACAATTTATGAACTTCATGGACAGTTCATGAACAGTCACAAAGAGTTCATTGATGTGAAATTGCCTAAAATTTCATGAACAATTCATGAACTGTTCATGAACAATTCATGAACTGTTTGTGAACAATTCATGAACTTTTGAGCAATTTCACATTCATGAACTCATGAACTTATTTTCACAGGGGTGATTTTGTTCTTTGTTGATATGATGATTTAGTGTCATAATTTTTAACCAATCAGATTGATCGAATTAAATTCGTTATTATACAATAGCATATACTTTCTGATGATGAAGATTCATATACAACAACCCAATTATTTATAATGCCACATTTGATTCTGTTTTCGCTCTTAAAATATGTACAACTTTAATACAAATTATTTTTATATGTTTATTACAAGTGTTGATTTGACTTATATGCTTACCAGGGTAATTCACATATTCACTGATTTTCATGATACTTCATTTTCCTAAAAGCAAGAAAACTATTATCAGGCTACTTAAATACCGACCAATAAATTTAGATTTTTGCCACATGAATAAACGATGTTGGCGTATTTTTGCCAAATGAAATTTTATTTTTGCCAGCATTAATAAATTGTCATATTTTGAGGGTTGGTGCCTAATCATCAAGCACCAATTAGACGTTACGTGCACGTCATTGTCAACCAACCAGAAGAATTCATATTTTTATCAATTTCACCGATGTTGGGGAAAATAAAAAGTTATGTGACGACTTCCCCCAACTCTTCGTCACCTAATGTTCACAATGTTGGCGTAATGTTCACAATATTGGCGTAACGTTCTTGCATCTTCAGAGTGAATTCCACCCCCCTGTAATAGATGCCTTGATGCCTTATCTCTCATCGCTGCCTTACCTTGATTGTTACGCTTTTCATTAGACCCATTTAATAGAAGGCGAAATTAAAATTGGCCCATTTCACATTCATGAATTATGGACTGAGGAACAATTTTTTGCATATTGAATTGCCAAGAAAATTGGATAGAAATTAGTTATTCAACATTCATGAACGTTTCATGAACTCATGAACTATATTTTGTATTGGGAATTGCAAAGAAAATTCACGAAATTGGCCCATTCAACTTTTATGAACTTTTCATGAACTCAAGAACTATTTTTTGCAAATGTTAATTCTGTTTATTATTCTTGAATTGACTTACATGATTATTTTGTGAATCATTAGTTGTCTTATTGATGGGATCTCGACTTTTCATGACGCCATTCAAATGAATATACAAATCATTATCATGAGCAAAAGAGTTATTCTGAAAATTGAAGAATATGATTTAATTATATAATAATTTCAAAATCCCAAACAAACTTTTGATACAATATCTGTCAATTATCGTCATCACCATCATCATCATTATCATCATCATCATCATCATCATTATCATCATCATTTATCGAAGGGACATTAACGTATTTACGTATACAGATTTACAAATGAGTACTACCATAAAATATGTCACCATCCATCAACGATCGAATTGCAGCCTCCCGCACATAATGTGATTTGTGCAAACACTCTGCCACTGATCTACTAATGCACAACGTATTTGTGCCCGATTAGAAAGTCAATAACGACACAATTAGTTGAATGGTTAGATTTAGCTCTTTATTATTTGATTTGATTTGATTTGATTTATTCGTCATATAAAAATATCCCAGGCAAATACAGGGGATTAAATTGACAAACAATTCCACTTACATACAACCTTACACAATAACAAGAGTAAGAATAACATAAAAATAAAAAATAAATGATATTAATGAAAGTTGATGATTATATAATTGTTAAGAAAATATTTTGCAATGCTCTGACAAGTCCATCTCCACGAGGGATTTTTAAAACTTTGAAGTGATTTTGAGCTCATCACAGACTCAAGTAAATTATTCCACCAAGGCATCACTCTCTGACTAAATAAATTAATTGTGCTGATGATAGGCCGTGCCTGCTGACGTTACAGGGAGAGTTGCTAAGGGCTAATATGGCCGTTACTTAGAGCTCTTTGATACAACAGACACGACCGTAAAGGATTACAATGAGGCGAAAGAAGATGAACAATTTACAACGTGACAATTTACATGACTATGACAGATAAACGAATATAACACCTATTATGCAACCACTACATATTTCAAAAAAACATAGTTATGCTCTTTATGTGTCCTACCTGAAGACTTAAACGTAGTAATCCTTGGGGTACAATTCTGTTTGAATCTGGTGAAGGAGTTATTTGATTAACTTGATAATCCATTGCGTCAACAAATGACTGTATGCCATTTGCGGTGATATAATTTCCTTTAAAAAACGGCATACAAATTGATGAAAAGCAGAACTTGTTAGATCAAGACCGCAGGTGCACTATTACTTTTGATTATCAAATCATAGTAATGGGCTGCATTTCTTTAGGGTGTAGTTTCCACTGGTCCTTTCCATCCATCCTCCCTCGCATTACTCTTTCGATGCTCAGATAAAGTAAACCGAGCTCACTGAATGGATGTCTCATCTACTACCTGAGGGACATAGGTTCATGTTAACTGTTGTGGAAAACAGTTCAGGAGTTCATGTACAGTTCATGAACTGTTCATGAACTCTTGAATCATTGTTTGCAGTGGAGAGCCTGGGAGCTTGGCCACCTGAATTATTCTTCCTTAATTTGGGAATAGTTTAACAAGTTTCTAAAATGACGATATGGTGACATTTATATGTAGGCTGAATTGACCTCTTTTGGGTATAAACCTATTTAGGAAACCAAAGGTACAATGGTTGACCATAAATAATCTGACCATTTAAAGGTGTGACGCAGTGAACACTATGTAAAATTCTACTGTAATTATTCACGACAACACCATAGCAATATATCAGAATTAACAGACAAGGCAATCAAAAATAAGGCTATAGCTCCTATAACTAAGAACAACTTACTTGCTAAATTAATGCTAATTAGTATCTGATTTCCAGTGACCCATATTTCTCCTTTGCATGCTTGCTGCTCCAGAATATCGAGCAATGGATTTGGTATATCAGATATCTCAATCTAGAAATCAATTATTGCATAAGAGGAGATAAAGAATTTTTATCATAACTTGTTGGTTGGTTGGGAACAAGGAACAAGGAAGTGTTGAAAGCAGTAGCCTTTCTCCTGTGAAAACAGTTCATGAACGTTAAATGGCTCAATTTTTATGAATTGTTGATGAAAACGTTCATGAAAATGGTGCCATTTAACGTTGATGAACTACTTCATAAACTGTTAATGGAATGTTTATAAGATGTTCATGAGCAGTTCATGAAAGTTTGTAAAGTTCATGAACTGTTCATGAGTAAAGTTCATGAACTGTTCATGAGTAAAGTTCATGAACTGTTCATGAACTATTTAATGAAGCTATTGCTCTTTCGGTTAACCGGTTGTAAAACTTCTCCTCCCCCCATCCTTTAGCCCCTACATGTAATGTACAATGGAACGTGAAACTTCGTAAACTTAATAAGTCATACCGAAATGGCTCATGAACAATATTGGTGTTTTGTTACTTGTCCTTGAGTATAATAATATTTGAAGGTCTGTTTTCTTCAAATGTATGAATGTAAGTATAAATAGTAAATACAATATTTTTTATTATTTTTCAAAAAAACTTTACTTATACAGTAATAAGCAAGTTGCATACTCTTCTAAATTTCTTCGAAAAACATTTCAAGATAAAGGATAACGACAAAAAATAAAAAGATTCAAGATTAAACAACGATTCGCAATAGTTTCAAAACGTTGTTTAAACCTAAGTCTGTTTATTTTTTGTCGCTATCCTTTATCTTGACTAGTAAGCATAGAATCTTTTATGTTATAATTTATATGTTTTTTTTATCTTTAGAGTCTATACTGAACCATGTAAAGTAGATTGTATTTCAGCCTGCCAAGGCTGCAATGAGTTATTTAAATAGACTATCTATCTATCTATCTATCTACCTCTGGTTCTGCTGTTGTCGTCTTTCCCTTATCAAGTTTTGCGTTATTTGATTTCTTCGTCTGCTTTGATTTAGAAGGGCTATCAGCATTCGTACTACCTAAATCATATAAAGTAAGTTATTGATGAGTTGATGCTTTGCTACAGTCGAATTTTTTGTGGTATTATAATTACTATTCTTTATATTATTATTATTATTATTATTATTATTATTATTATTATTATTATTATTATTATTATTATTATTATTATTATTATTATTATTATTATTATTATTATTATTATTATTATTATTATTATTATTATTATTATTATTATTATTATTATTATTATTATTATTATTATTATTATTATTATTATTATTATTATTATTATTATTATTATTATTATTATTATTATTATTATTATTATTATTATTATTATTATTATTATTATTATTATTATTATTATTATTATTATTATTATTATTATTATTATTATTATTATTATTATTATTATTATTATTATTATTATTATTATTATTATTATTATTATTATTATTATCATCCCATACCCTTTTTTCCTTTGTCATCTTTTTGTTTTGAAGTAGAACCATCCTGAAACAAACATATTACCTGTTAAACTTTAATAACAGTTCATGAACTATTTGTGAACCAAATGAACTATTCAAGAATTGTTCATAAGCCGTTCACCGTTCATGATCAGTTGAACACTTAATTGACATGTCCATGAATTAATAGCTTGTGAATACTATTAACAGTTCAATGTTCATGAACACTTTAATAATAGTTCATGAACTAGTTGTGAACCAAATGAACTATTCAAGAGCTGTTCATGGAAACATTTAGGCAGTTCATGTACAGAGGTTCAGAAAGTTGCTTCCATTATATAAAATTTTAATAAATTGTAATAATTACCCTCTTTTTATTTGATCCTTTATCTCTTGTCTTTTTGTCGTCTTTACTTAAATGTGAACTGATAAATAGAAATAAATATATAATAAATAATAAAGTATACAGTGAAACCTGTATATAACAACCAGCTACAAGAGGTAGATAAATTGACCACTATAGACAGGTGGCCTTTATATACAGGTTTGATTCAATAGAAAATACTATTTTAGATATCGCAAAGTGACCACTATAGACAGGTGGCCGCTGTATAGAGGTGACCGTTATAACAGGTTTGACTGTAATACTATATACAATGGATTACAAATTTATTAAATTGAACTGTTCATGAATAAATGACAATTTATCTATACTAACTTATATATTTACTAGCAATGATTTACCGATGTTTGCTGGGTTAATTTAAATTACTGAACTGATGGGTTCGTGGAATTCTACACCCAGTGAAATTTGATGTCGTAACTGTTTGACGTCAAATCACCATAGCAAAACTAGCTTCAAAAACACAGTCGATCTTACAATTTGAACTTGATATTACGAATGAGAATTCCATTTTGATCAGAGTTATTAAAAACATTTGAAGTGCAGGAGAGTCATGTAAATGCTTGTAAAAGTTGTGCTAGTAATAATACAAAGCAACTAGCGCACAGTTTCCTATCAGCTATTGATATTTGGTGCAATCTAGTCACTTGGCGGCTGCTTTTAGCTGCGGTAGCTAGTGATTTTCTGATGCCTCCTTGTTTCCTTGTTTTCGTTCTCGATGCCGTACGTGACTATCGTGCACCAAATATCAATATCTCATAAGAAACCTAGAGGAAACCGTGCGCCAGTTGCTTATAGCCGTCTGTTAATTCTATGATTTCGATATATACCTGCTTCTAACACTATGTGGCCTCGTAGATTCTTTAGACGATGATTGTCCAACCGATCGTGCAGGACTAACAGACTGTAAAAAATGTAAGGCTATTGTGTTACAAATTAATTGGAATAGAAATATGATGATTTGGCTCACAATATTATTCAATGTTATTGGGATCAAATTGCCCAGCTGATAAATTAGGATGTTGTGAGAAAGCACCCATGCGAAAACAGTTCAGGAGTTCATGAACAGTTCATGAACAGTTCATGAACGTTAAATGGCCCCAAATTTGCATGAACTGTTCATGTACTGTCTGTGAGGGTTCATGAATTGTTCAGGAAAGTTGGAGCCATTTAACGTTCATGAACTGTTCATGAACTGTTCATGAACTCCTGAACTGTTTTTCGCAGGGGCAATTTGCTACAGTACAACCCACATAAGTGCAATTTAAATAAGTGAAATTTCAGCTTGTTTGCAATCTGTGCTTGAAAACCTAGTTTTTGTTAAACAATTTTGGATAAATATGAAACCCGATAAATGCAATGATGCAATGCAGTTGCTACTGAATATAAAGTTGAGTTGAAAATGGTTAAACTTATTTTTACTTGCTCTTGATTATCCACAACACAACTGGACATCTCTTTCTTTGTTTATTGGTGTACAAATTTCCTACTTAAAACGCACCTCATTTCCATTTCGTTTTGAGATTAATTTCCTTCGTTGAACAACTTCATCATGTGTTAGAGGATATTTTGCTAAAACCTAAAATAAAATATTTGTTGAATACTTTAAACAGATTTGAAATTGATTTTTGAAATTTGAATTCTCATGTTTGAACACTACACAAGTTGTAGATTTTAGTTATGCATAGTGATGTCCTCACCTTAGCTATTTCATTTGCTCCATCGTCAGCAATTCGATTGTTACTAAGATTAAGAGTTAACAATGTTCTGTTCATTCTCAGTCCCTATAAAAATGTACAGTCAATCCTGTTATAACGGTCACCTCTATAAAGCGGCCACCTGTCTATAGTGGTTACTCTTGCAATGTGTAAAACAATATTTTCTATTGAATCAGACCTGCATATAAAGGCCACCTGTCTATAATGGTCAATTTGTCTACCTCTCGTAGCTGGCTGTTATATACAGGTTTCACTGTAATTCATTTCAGAATTTTATTCCACTAGAAATTATATCAAAAAATGATTCAAGATGTATAGAAGCAAGTGGTTGTTCAAGACAGGAGGTCTCTTATACTGTACAGTGATGATTCAGAGGAATATCACATGTGAAAAATATGTGTTGAGTTCATGAACTGCTCATGAACCTCCTAGGTAATTTCAACGCGTCCTGGGATTCAAAGCACAAGTCCCAGAATCTCATTTCCAAAATATTTCCAAGAATATACATTTAAGTTTATAATCTGTTGAAAGTATTATATTGAACTAATTGCTGATTTAAATTATAATAATATTTCTCTAATGAGTTGGTAAATAATAGATCAAAATGTCCCAGTTAAATTTCAAATTAAACTGTTTTGAAAATCTAGGTGATATTGAGAATTTATTGGTCAAACTTCAACAAAAATATTTTGAAGAATATGTTTAAATGCCTCTTGAATTACAGAAGAATGATCCTTTTGCCAGACCCTGGCCACCAGCATATAGATAGATGATATAATTCAAACATTTCAATTTGACAAAATACAAATTATTACTGATTTACATCTGCAAATTAAGCTGGTTGATACTATTTGTAAATTGAACAAACGACTTGTTTGGCGGCACCCCTTAAGCACAACTGCTTGTTTGTTCAGGGGCCGTGATTCACATAGAGGTCTATTTATCTACAGTACATTTAAATAGTTGGCTGTTATTTACAGGTTTCACTATAGATTCTAAAAATTACCTTTGCAATTGATTTAGCCCCATCACATGTTATCTTATTGAAAGCCAAGTTTAATGAAATAAGACTAGAATTATTCAATAGAAGTTTCCCGAGATTATCTGCGCCAATATCGTTTACGTAACAATGACGAAGGGAAAAAGATTGGATCCTATAAATTAAAACAAATTAAAATAAATTACAAATTAATAAATTATAATAAATTAAAATAAATTGAAATAAATTAAAATATCATCTAAATTCCAGCAGTTTTGATATTGAAACCCATCCCTGTAAAAAAAGTTCATGAATGTTAGGCCATTCACAGTTTATGAACTAGTTCATGAACTGTTTATAAATTGTTCATGAACTGTTTATAAATTGTTCATGAACAGTTAGCAGAAAATCTAGTCAATGCAAAACAGGTCATTTAACGTTCATGAACTGGTTCATGACCTGTTATAAGCTGTTCATGAACAGTTCAGGAAGTCTATTAAGAGTTAACAAAATTCATGATCAATTGATGACAGTGCATGAACAGTTAACAGAAAATTTAGTCAATGAAAAACAGGCCATTTAACCTTCATGAACTGTTTATAAGTTGTTTGTTTTAAACCAAGCCCTCATGAATTATGATAAGAACAAGTTCATCAAATGTTATATTTAATCCGTTTGATAGATATGGGGGCCATCAAAAATATCAACAATTTTAGTTTCAAGAGGATTTTCAGCAATGTCACGACATGCACGAAGAACAACTTCTAGAGATTTGTAGGGCAACTAATTCAGAAGCATGGTTGCCGAGGGTCTCCTATTTTTAACAACCATTCCAACAATTTCAAGTTATTTGATGTGGCTACTGTCCAGAGGGACCCTAATATATCAGAAAACAGTCTTCCGTAAAAATCTTATAATAAAGATTATTGTAAGTGTCTGACCATTATAAAGTTTCTCATTACCCCCTGTGAAAAACAGTTCAGGAGTTCAAGAAAAGTTCATGAACGTTAAATGGCTCCAATTTTCCTAAACTGTTCATGAAAATTTAAAAATTTGGAGCCAATTAACGTTCATGAACTATTCATGAACTCCTGGACTGTTTTCGCAGGGGTATCAATCAATGTACTCACATGCTTAGCTCATGAAAGAATTGATCATATCGATGATGAATAATTGATGTATGTCCATCAAGAGTTAATGATCTAAAAACACAATTTATAATCATTTGATTTGGTTAAGGGATTGTGTGAAATGAAAATTATTAAGCAGATAAATTACTAATGATCATTATTGCCTGATAATGACATAGATGGAATCAAAGTAATAAGACTGATTTAAAGTTGATATATATGTATAAATGCATTAATTTTAAAGGATTACCCCTGCGAAAAAAGTTCATGAATGTTAAATGGCCTAATGTTCATGAACTATTCTAAAACGATGGAATGATTCCTTGCGATTTTGTTGGTCGTTAAGCGTGCAGGTAAAAGTCGATGAAGGCACGTGGCATTCTTTGTTCTAGAGTCGTCGAATGATTCCTAGCAATTTGATAGATTAAATATATGATTTTCGTTTTAGAAAAGCGTTCATGCACTGGTTGCCATGCTCCATCACAAATTCTTACACTCAGGATGTTAGAAGACATTCGGAAGGCTTATTTATTCATTACACTTCACTCGTGTATTCCAACATCACTCGTGCAAGAATTTTGCGATGAAGCATGGCAACAGGTGCATGAACACTTTATTCATGAACAGTTCATGAACTTTCATGAACTGTAATTAAGTTGTTCATGAACAGTTTATGAAAAGTGGGCAATTGAGCGTTCATGGACTGTTCATAAAAGCCATAATCATTAAAATATTAATGAGAAACAGACATTTTCGAAACAGATGACATTTATATTATTCGAGTCTTTAGTATCTGGTTCTTTGTATACTTTACATACTTGAGGTTTGGAATTCTTTTAACGCATGTTGCCAATTCTTCCAAAGTAGAATCATCTAGACCACAATTCCATAAACTGCAAGAAATAATTAATATAGGATATCAATTAAAATTATGTTATTAATACGGTGAAGCATTGATAAGCTGATGAATAATACATTTACCTAATTAATTCTAGATTTTCTTGAAACGGAAGAATTGCTGTGAGAATGTCTATAATTTCTTTTGTCACAAGCCATCCTATTAATGGAATGAATGAATGCAACAAAGGAAATATAATTCTAAATTGTAAATGTTTATTACTCAATATTCTTCATTATATTGAAATAGTTTTTGTCATTGTGCTTACCCCTGTGAAAAACAGTTCATTAGTTCATGATCATTTCATGAACATTAATTGGCCCAATTTTCATGAACTGCCCCTTCAAAAAATAGTTCATGAACACCTCATGAACATTTCACGAACATTAATTGGCCCAAATTTTCAAGAACTGCCCCTTCAAAAATTAGTTCATGAAGAGTTCATGAACATTTCACAAACATTAATTGGCCCCAATTTCCATGAACTGCCCCCCTTCAAAAAATAGTTCATGAACAATTCATGAACATTTCACAAACATTAGATGGCCCCAATTTCATAAACTGTTCATGAACCTTCACAGACAATTCATGAACAATTCATGATTGTTAAATGGTTCCAATTTTCATGAACTGTTTATGAATCTTCACGGACAATTCATGAACAGTTCATGAACGTTAAAGGACTCCAATTTTTAAATGTCCCTAAGCTTCATGAACTGCCCTTGCAAAAAATAGTTCATGAACATTTCACAAAGTTCATGTACAGATCATGAACGTTAAATGGCCCCAGTTTTCATGAACTACTCATGAATCCTCACTGACAGTTCATAAACAGCTCATGAACGTTAAATGGCCCAGATTTTCATGAACTGTTCATCCCCTGCGAAAACAGTTCAGGAGTTCATGAACAGTCCATGAACGTTAAATGGACCCAAACTGTTCATGAACTTTTGATCTTTTTTGCTGGGGTGTTCATGAACAGCAGACATGGCCTAGCATTATTATCATTAAAAAAATAGCTCATAACATCATGTCTTTTGTGTCCTAATTTTATCTGTCGCAGTATCTTTTCAGAAACTTAAACAAAACATTCATGATAATATCAACAGTTGAATTTTTTTTTAAAGTTTTCAAATTTAGAATTTAAAAAGAAATAAACCTACATCACAATTTCACAAACATATACTAGCAACAAAATTTCAATTTACCTCTTATATAAATTTCACGGATTCCTGACGTAGCATCTAGATCTTTAACGATTTCAATTTTAGGCTTCAGATATGAATATCTCTCTTTCGTTGTATAAGTTGTTGGTTGAGGCTCAGATTGTATTTCTTCATTTTGTGTTACTTTCATCTGTTCTTGTACAGATTGTTTGTTTGATCTATCTACATATGAATCATAACGTAACATAATGATTCATGAACAGTCTATGAATGGTTTATGGACTTCATAAAGATTCATTTTTGTTCATGAACTGTTCATGAAAATCAGACCATTTGATGTTCATGAACTGTTCATGAAATTCACGCCATTTAATCATGAACTGCTCTGGACTGCTCTTCAAAATCAGACCATTTAACATTCACAAACTGTTCATCAAATTCACACTTTTTAATTTTAATATTTTTGTGAACTGGTCTTGAAAATCAGACCATTTAATGTTCATGAACTGTTCATGAAATTCACGCCATTTAACGATCATGAACTGCTCTGGACTGCCTTCAAAATCAGACCATTTAACATTCACAAACTATTCATCAAATTCACATTTTTTAATTTTAATATTTGTGAACTGGTCTTGAAAATCAGACCATTTAATGTTCATGAAATCAAACTATTTAACCTTCAGGAAAATCAGACCATTAAACGTTCATGAACTGTCCATGAAGATTAGTCCTTTCAATGTTTATGAACTGTTTACGAAATTCACACACTTTGACATTCTTGAACTAGTCCTAAAATTCAGATTATTGAACTCTCATTAACTGGTCTTGAAGATCAGACCATTTAACGTTCATGAACTAGTCTTGAAAATCAGACCATTAAAACTTTGTGAACTGTTCATGAAATTCACAACCTTCAACATATAAAGGGTGTTCATGAAAATATATTGGATCAATCAAAATGGTCACTATAGACAGGTGACCATTTCTCGCAGGTTCAAATTTGCATACCTTCTTTAGTTGGTTTTGTAGGAATATTTTCAGGTGTATTTGACGATGTAGCAGAAGAAATAGGTATTGGACGCGATGCTATTAAAATCGGTGGAATATTTGCTCTTGAAGATAATTCTTTAAAATCATTTTCAAAATTCCCAGTTGGGGTGAAAGGTTCTAAAAACACAAGATATCAAAAGCATATAAATGGGGTTTTTATTATTCAGGGAAATAGATAGACAGGGACAGCAATATATAGGGGAGGGCTCCTATAGGGATGCAATCATCGGATCACTGGAGAAATATTTCCAAATTACCTAATTGTGCACATGCTATCCTGTTTCGTTAAATATTATTCAACGATTAGAATAGAATAAAATTACATCTATACTAAACTGTACCAGAACATCATAGGAAAAATGCGATAGAAAATCGATTAAAAATTATTTCAAATCATAAAAAGTTTAATTTTTATTGTGTAGAAAGGGTTAATTTATGTTAGAATGATGATGTAAATATTTCCTTTTCAAGTAAAAAATACTCTATATCTAAAATAATTACGATAGATGGGATCTCGGGACCGTAGATAAATGTGTGTTTTATTTGGCAGGACATGTGGTACAGTACCATAATAAACAAAAGGTTACAATGTCGTGCTAATGTTTTCCCTGTCATTATTTATTGTGGGTTTAGATGTTGTTGTTGTAGCGGACACAGCGACAGCTTACATCTTCTGGCAATGCATGGGAACGGTACGGTGAATAAGTGAATTGTTCAAGACATTTTCGTTCGCACGTTTGATGAATATTAAAGCATTTACTATGACTACGTAAAATCTTTCATCTACATCTCTGAGTTTCTATCCAGTGTTGGTGTTCAGTATCCTACACTCTTTCTGATTTGTAGCATACAATGAATTTTGCGTTTTTCTAAAATTTGCAAAATTTAAACTTTTCAATTTTCTCTTTTTCTTTGAAGTGCAAAAACTTACCTGGTTTCGTCTAAAAGAATTGTCTGCTATATAAAAAAAACAGAATGTATAATTTCCTTTGTAGACTTTCCGTCAATGAAGCCTTTAGAATTATTTAGAATGAAGTCTCAAGCTTCCATCTATCTATCTAGGTTTATTATAGGTCTGTAGGATATATTCTTTCCTTACCTCCGTTGCATGTTATGAAAGCCGTCGCTGCGTTGTGAATGCTTTTCAAAGCGTTATCTCTTGAGACAATACTACAAGGACTTTCCCTCTCAACAATTTGATCAGAGTCTGACGCTCTTGCACGATTTTTCGCTGCTCGGCTTGCCGCTTTCAATTTCATTATTGCACCTAACATTTTGTTTCTATATATTTCCAAGACTCCAATATTGATTTAGATTAGAATAAAATGATTTTGCATACATGAATTACATCTTTGGTCAATATTATAAAACGTCAAAGTTGACAAAAATCATTCATAATATTGAAAGCGATTTCTCTGACCTCTGTGACTCGACTGATAAAATGTTGCTAGGTAGCTGTTAGTTGTATTGTTTTGTACTTTGTATTATTTGATAATCTTCACATTTTTGACATCAAACAACAATAGAAAAGGTCAAAAAGAGAAATACGAGAACGTCTTTGTTGTAAAAAATAAATGATTTATAATAAATGAGTAACGTACGTAAATAAGAGTATCATTATATATATATATATATATAATAACACTACAAATTTACAACAATATACTTTACAGGATAGCAGCAGACAAGTACATCTTTCTAGCCATTAGCCTTCATCAGTACTGCTCAGTGAGCGAACAAGGAACTGACTCCGGTATATATAAGTCAAGATGAGTTATCAATGTGGTGAAAAAATGCATCACCTGAAAAAAACATCTGTGCCATACCAAAAAAGTGCTCAAACTACCAAAGTAGTAGCCAATGGATACTTTACAGGATGGCCTAGACATTTGAAGAACAATTTGATCAACTTAAATATGTTATTCCATGTAAATGCTTCCAACAGGAGACGTTCAAAAGTTGGCCTGTTTGATACGTCCTTCATTGTAGACGGTAGATCGTTCCACTTATGAGCACCAGCATTTTGAAATGAGTGGCAATTATGGCTTGACCTGATGTAAATGTCATTGTGGTAGTGGGATCTTGTTCTGGTGGTATGTGGTCGTTGAAATAATGAAGAAAGCAAAGGAGGAGATAGTTTATTGAACTCGTTTTTGTTGTATAAGCTTTGATATTCCTTAAAGGAGTTTTAGAGTAGAAATTCTGACAGTTAATCAACGGGCGTCGGATAGTACCTTTAATAATATTGAGACATTGAAATAGCTACATATATATGCTATAGAGGCCCGCCTATAGACATATTTTCATCGATCTAAAGAGTTTCGTTAAATATATCTAATTCTAATATTAGATGTTATCTAATAGCAAAGAATATAATGCACAGTGTCATATATGGCAGAGCTGTAAATAATAAAAATAATAGTAGAAAGCCTAGAAAGGAATCAGACACCACACAATCGTAAAGAAAGAGTATAAGAATGTGAGGCCTCGGACTCCTTAAATCGGATCTAATTATACATACTGTATTATACATAGTCACTCACTCGAATCATCGGACAATTTCATTAATATTAAAATTGTATGAAAATGATAATTATTCAATGCATTATGCATGATTTTGATTAAATTTTATAATTATCATTATCAGACAAAGAATCATCCTCTTTCTGTTTTATCACTTGAAAACTATCTTGTTTTTGTCTATCATGTGAATTTGTATTTAATTAAACTAAAACTCATAGGCATAGTATATACTATATATTTTTTTAGTGATGATCTCGTAAAACACTGTATTATGTAACGGAAAACATGTCTTACATAATTGACATGATACAACTATGGATAGTTGCATATCAGAGGTGGATTGCAGGAGCACAATTCAAACTCCGACTCCGGTAACATCCATATTTCAACTGGATCAAGATTGAGGCGGATGCCTTGCCAGTCAGAATCTAGAGTCGGGGTATATAAGATACATCATTTGATGGTATGCGTTGGTTAGTTTAATTGTTATTAGAAAACTTCATTTCTATGCGGTCTCTATGCTACTAGCTTTTCCAGCCTATAGTAGAATAGAATTCCAGCATTATCAAACAATCGTATTTCTCTTCTCCATCTCCTGCATAAGAATATGGTGATGTATTCATTCTGGAAATGTTATTGTAATGCTATTACATATTATTATTTACAATCATTTTTAAAAACGTCTTTGAAATAATGTCTGACAAGTCCATGTGCGCCATGAAACTCCGTTTGCCCCGATCAGTTGTCACATGTGATAGATGATGTATCTGTTTGCTTCTTGTGCCACATATTAAGGATTGCGGGGTGTATTAATGTCCTTGGCTAGTATGACAGTCTGTAATTCAGCTTGTTCTTCCAACCTTAACCATCCAATCAACAATATACACATACACGATTTTTAACACTCAATAAATTATACATCCATCCATGAAGTCTAAATCGATTAATGCACTGAATTAGTTGTCAATTTGCAAGTACAAAGTTTGGGCCATCTCTTAAAAATATTTTTCCTTTTATACGATCAAGTATTATAATTAAAAGGCCCTGACTTACCTTCTGCACCGTTGACTTTGGATTTGCTAATAGTTGTTGCAGGACGAGAACGTGAGAGAGATGATTCGCTTTTTTCAGATTCCTTCGCCTTGCTTGCTTGCTTTTCACTATTTTGATGCTTCTTCGCCATTTTTTTTAAATCAAGAACTGCTATACATTTCAACAAAATAAAACGTTATGCCGCCATTATAGGCTACAGGTCAACATTTCTTTTGTTGCATGGCAACAAGTTGTTATTAGAAGAGAAGAAAAGTTATACAATATTTATGTATAGAAGAGGATTGTTAATGTAAACACATGTCAAACAGTTATATATCGTCTGGAGCTTGATTGGAGATACATTCCAGTTCAATGTTGCCTGCACACATACTCTCTGTAAATTGGAAGTTAAACTGCGAGCAGACTATGTTCAATTGTGTCAAATTCGATGTTGACTTGCTCAAGTCTCACTGCTGTGTTATGCCCATCTTGATGGATTGGGAAGTGATCCAATCCGCTTTCCAATCATGAAAATGAGGCAGCAAAAAAAAGCGGGGCTTAAGCCAGTCAAAATTCGGTCAAACTCTCTAACTAATAACTTTTCTTGGTTATAACTGGTGTTAATGAACAAGAATCTCAAAATTCAGACATCAACTTATCAATTATGTAGGGAGTTCTAATTTCAGAAAAAAGGGATAAGATTTGATAAGACGAAGAAACAGACACAATGAAAGACAATTGTTTTGCTTGTAAAAATTGCATTAATTTATGTCCCCTTTCGTCTCTTAAAAATGCATTATAAATAAGTTTATAATTGATATACATAAAACGTCGATGGTTGCAGATTTACAAAGTAGTTAAAATTATAGAGGAATTTACTTGTTATACAAATGATTTTAGAACTAGTATTAATAAGTGTGATATGTTTACAACTAAACAACTATACATTTAATTGGGGGCAAATAATGTTTAATAAATGTTGTAGATTATTCAGATATTCTAATTATCTGATTACAATTCCATTTATGGTTTAATAAGTGTAATCTACAATTCTACAAATTATGAACGTTCTTGTCATCATCAAGTTCGCTGGATAGATTTCTAATATAGAAATAACTATTTTCAAAAAAGTTTCTCCTTTGGGCACGATATATCATTTACGTAGAATTAGAAAAAGAAATGAAGTTTAAAATCCCATAGAATTCTTATATAAATATATTGCCTAAAAATAATAGTTTTTCGCTCAGCATATATAGCAGTCCAAAAAAAAATTAAAAATTATTATGCATAAGTTTCTTTAACTCTTTCGTTAGATGTTATGCCGTTTAAATCACGAATCAATCCTTCGAGTCCAGCCATTTCATTTTCAAGATCAGTCAATGCCTGGAAAGATGATGAGTAAAAATAATTAACTGAATGACACGATTAATTGACAGCTGAATCGCGCAGTCAGCGAACTAATGTAAATGCAAAGACTATCAAATGAAAGAATAACAAAATTTCGAATGCATGACAAAACTTCTTCTGCTTCCACATTAGTAAATTGCATTATTTTTAAGGCAACAATTTGTCTTTTTGTAATAAAGGACAACGCAATCAAATTTATATTTTTATTCGCAACGTTTCGGCTTTCAGTGAAAAGCCGAAACGTTGCGAGTAAAAATAGAAATTTCATTGCGTTGTCCTTTATTACAAAATGCGTAAATTTAAAGCTTCTAATTTGTCTTTTATTGTAGGAACTGTTTCGCTCACAGATTTTTCTTTCCTCCATTGAAAATGCCTGCACTCAGGATGTCGGGAGCAGAGATATTTGATCGGGAGGTTCTATATATCTGAATCTATGATGACCCTGTCTCCTGCAGACATAATTTGTTTCGTACATTATTCAGTTATACATGAAGTACACAATATTGTATACTGTAATTGTTATAGTATTTATTTTCAAGCCCCATTGTTTTTATCTCTAATATGAGGAATAGTTTCGGTTTCTCTCATTTAGAATTTTATATCGGAAAATAAATAAATGCAACAATTTGATACTTACTGGATGACTAACAGATCTCGTTTCCAAATAATTAGGCGCAGAATATTCATTGACATGAGAGGCTGAGCCATAAATACGCTGTGAACGAACACTAGGACCCATAGTCTGAGAAAATGAAATTATTCATTGATATTAATAGAAAATAATGCATAAATCAAAGGCATATACAATTTGATCTTCTATGCGAAGAAAAAAATCAAGTCCAACTTCAGTATATAGTTGTTAGTAATGTAGTATAGATGAATCAGACTGGTGTATGTGCGTACCACTCGTCTCTCTCTAGATATAGAAGTGGCTCCGTTCGCTATTCAAGCCCTAACTTCGCAGTTGCATCTATCAGTGTGTATTTACAGGTCGTTGACGGGGGGATCTAATGATGAACCGTATAATCCTATAGATCGTGAGTAAGGTATTAAGACCCTTCAATTCGTTTTTTTAATTGAAACATTTACCCAAATGTTCGAATGTAATGAAATTAACAAAACATAACAATTTAGGACAAAATAAATCAGTTCAAATATTATTATATAAATATGAGTTAGATTGAAACATAAATATCCATACCCTGTAATGCTGACCAACTTTGTTTGACTCGTGTGCACGTCCATTAGATTGCACATTTCGAACATTTGTCTGTTGATATGAGGTTGAAGATGAAAAACTTCGTTGATGATGATTAGTACGTGGGCTAGCATCTCCGCCTGTATCAAATGAACTAGAACGAAGTCGAGACGGTGTACCACCAGTAGAATACGATGTTGTAAGTCGTGTGTGACCGTTCACACCACCATCAGCAGAGGCATAACCACTGGTTATATCACTTGAACCACCAAACTGTGAACGCGGCATTGGCGGTTGTTGACGATAGGCGAATGAGTCTGACGTATGAGAAGATTGACTTAGTTGAGATGAAGAACCTGGAATGGTAGGAAAGGTAATTTTGGATTAATATTATAATACATTTCAATCATTAACCTATAACAAACATTTGCGAGTCACGAGTGAAGACAGGAATATTTTAACAAAGGTTGATTTTTCCCAGGCTTCCTAAATTTTTCAAACTTTGAAGCCTCGATTTGGAGTAAGTTTTTATACACAAGCCGGAAGTACAATTAAAGCATGGGGCCAATCAGAACAACGTATGTTTGCTAACTGACAATCCTGTATTTTAAAAAGAAAAAGAAATAAAGAAAATTTTTTAACTTGAATTCAGGTCAAAAAAATTTAAATAAAACTAGAGCAAATTTTAGAAACATCTTTAGATCCTGTACGTGTGAAAATATGATACTATTACAACCTTCTTAGTGCTTTCGTATCTCAAGTCTTTCAATAGAGTTTTTTCAAGTAACGTCACATGTCTTCATATAACTATGATATTAATAACCTACAACTCTCTCAGATATAATTATAATAAAGAGGTTATCACTCACCATAACGAGATCCTCCACCAATACGAGTTTGTCCAGTACTATTGATTGATAGGCTGCTACCATGTCCAATTCTTTCCGTGTCACCAGATCCGAATTGAACGCTAGATTCAAGTAAACCAAGTCCTTGGAGAGCTTCAAACGCAGCATGCTGTTCAGCTTCGAGCCTTGTTGGTAGATAATCATTACTTTGAAAAAATAGACCACCGAATTTTAATTTTGAAGAATAGCCTTGTACAGTTTGAGTTGTAATGTATTGTGGTGGTGGTAATTTATACTGTTGGCAGAATTCTTCTAGACTACTTTTGAATGAGACAAAACGAGGCGAATTAGGTCCAGCAACAGTGAAGCAAGCTAACAATTAATTGAAATACAAATCAGTAAGTAAAATATTTTTTAATCAATCAGCATTTATTGAGATGTTTTTAAGCCACCATCTACATAATAGCACTTGGTAGCATAATTTCAACGGCTCATACATCATAAAAAGTATACACACAATTAAATTTATAGTTAATTACATTTTTATTTAGATTATAGTTTGGAATTTGCAAATCTCCAATGCAAATCTGAATATCATTGTGCAGCATGAACATAAACATTGTTCACTTCAACTGCAGAATACAGTATACAACTAACTAACGTGAATAAAATATATTGTCGTCATTCCAATACAGTCCTCGTTAGAGTAGAGCGCTCTCGACTCCCATTGGACAGATGCCAGTCACATGATTTTATGAACATTATTTTCGCTCCGTTAAACCCAGGGTCGCAAAATTTGAACAAAGCCCGCGAAAATAGTACCATGAATTCAAAAACTTTTTGTTCAAAAGCAAAACCTCGTTTTCAATGGAACGAAAATGACGATTTTCGAGCCTCAAAACTTGATTGTCCAACTCTTATAAATAGATGGCTCTGTACGCCCTGCCTTAAATTAATTTATCTTTTTTACACTTACCAGTAGGGTTATAAGTAGCACCAGTTTCATTCATACAAAGACCTTTCAACGCAGCGAATGCCACTTGTTGTTCAACATCTTGACGAGAAGTTAATACGCCATCCATGCTAAATGTGTGACTGCCAACTTGAACCTAAACAAACGAGCAATATAGCAATATAGATAACTCAATCCGATATCGAGTTTTCAATCACATATATCAGATAAAGATTGAAAACAATAATCCGCTGATGCAGAGTACTATTCTCAGTTCAATTAGTCATTCAAAGCCTTTCTAATTTTCAATGTCTCACCTGAGAAGCGTACATTCCTCCTTGTTTAGAAGTTGTAAATCTTGGCGGTAAAATATTACATTGTTGGCAGAAATCATGTAAACTGCATTTATATGAAATGAACGATGATTCACCAGGGCTTGGAACAGCAATATTGGCTGAGGAAAGAAAACACAAGAAATTAAAATCGAATAATCATAAAATGTCGTCTAAATCTAAATAATAATTAACTTGAAGGATAAATTTAAAACATCGGATAATAACATAATGTCATCTAAATCTAAATAATAGTATGTAACAGCTTACCAGCAGCGTTGTATTTACTTGCACCCATGACAGCGTTAAGGCTCATAAGTGCCGCAAAGGCGGACCGTTGTTCCGCATCGATCCTTGTTGATCCGTAATCAGTACCGCTAGAGAAACTTTGTCCTGCAAATGTTGATGTTCCAGTATAACCCCCTTTGTATTGTTGAGTAGAGTAAACAGCAGGTAACCATCCGATCTTTTGACAATAATCTTGGAGACTTGTTTTGTAAGAGATGAAAGTTGAATCTCCTGGTACAGCAACTTTGATTCCTACAACAAATAACCGAAAAAATGTATGAAATATTAACGATAGTCAAATACAATGAGGTCAGAATATATTCAGGGTTTTAAAACGGATTCGCCATCATTAACTATCAGTTATCAATGTGCATAACAAAGAAATTAAAAATTTTCAACATAGAAGGGAAAGGTTGTGACTTGTGAGTATCGCAGTCCCCGAAAATGAAGGATCACAAAATTAATTCAGCAGAGGGACAAACAGCTGTTTTAAACCAATACAATTAGATTGAATTGAATAGTTACCTGAAGCGCCACCCATGTAAGCTGATTTATTCAAACTATGAGATGAAGACCTAGAAAATAAATAATTGAGATGATCAGTAGAGACTTTGACAAAATTATTTGGTATCTTTTTCGTGATAGATGTGAATGTTCATCCTGCCCGGGATTCTTTTGTGCGACCCCACCGAAGCGCAATGGAAATTATACCCGGGTAACAACAATGAGAGGCAATGGATGGAGCGCCTTGTAACAAGAATTGGGTTTCGAAGGCTTTTTTGACCAGGAGGTAAACTTTCACTTCCACGTTTGATGACATAAGGATGTTTAATGGGACTATAGGTCAAGGGTCAGACACAGGGTCAATTTCTGAATCACCCCTTAGCTATAGTCTGTCGATTGAGACTTATTAAGTACCTTATAGATGGTGTTGCACCAGATTGTAAAGTAAGATCAAGTCCACCATTAGAGCGAAGTGTTGACATCTCTATATTGTTACTATTTCCTGTCGTCATCCAAAGATCAGGAGGAGCATCTTGCCGTTTTGATGACTTGGATTCCATTGACGCATAACCATTTGCATTTGACGAATAACCGTTAGCATTTGACGAGTAGGTATTAGTGTTTGATGAGTAATTGTTAGCATTCGACGCATAACCATTGGCGTTTGCTGCATAACCGTTGGCGGCGTTTGACGCATAACCATTAGCGTGATATGTAGATGACGCAATTGATCCAGTTCCACCTACAGGTGCAGCAACGTATAAATGTTGTTCGTGTTTCCTACGTGACGAAATGAAAGAATTAATCAAATGTTAATACTAGTATACGATAGTTGTTATATTTGAGAGAGATTGGTTCAGCTAGTAGATGTGATTCCTTAAAGTATATAATGTACGATATTCTCAGACCATATGAAATCTTGATGACTGGATCAGATAATTATGTGACCAGTACAAAACAGTCCGTCATAGATAGAAGCAACCATGTGCCGACAAGTGGTTCCTCCTTCTGGTATCCTATAGGCATATCAACATTTTCTTCTGAAATATTTGTAGAGGTTTGACCAAAAAATCATAAAATTATCAATTTTATATTGAATTTGTTCTAGCCTTCCGAAATCTATGATTGTAGGATTCCTACTTTTGTCAGACCCTGGAAGGAACTACAATTCGTTGAAATCTTACACCATAGTAGCAAGTAGTAGACTGCGAACAGCTAGCTTAATAGAAAAAATCCTTTAACATCACTTCTTTTATTATACCATATTAGCACTTCTCATATTGTATTACCCGGACATGTTAGTATGTTACATTTCAGATCCAACCTTCGTAACCACTGAAGAAAGATATAAAGCCAGTTCGATTCCGGGGGGGCACTTCGATACTTTTTTGACGGGGGTGTGCCATTTTCAAAAATAGAGGAAAACCGTAAAAATTTCACAGCAAATGAGAATGATGAAACCTCATGTTTTTACGAGCAAAACAAAGGAAAAGTTCTAAATTTTTTGAAAATCTCTTAATTGACATAATAAAATTTCATCAAGAATCTGGAAAAGGCACCCCTTAAAATGGCACGTCCCCGTATAAAGTATCCCCGCTTAAAGTATATAATGTACGATATTCTCAGACCATATGAAATCTTGATGACTGGATCAGATAATTATGTGACCAGTACAAAACAGTCTGTCATAGATAGAAGCAACCATGTGCCGACAAGTGGTTCCTCCTTCTGGTATCCTATAGGCATATCAACATTTTCTTCTGAAATATTTGTAGAGGTTTGACCAAAAAATCATAAAATTATCAATTTTATATTGAATTTGTTCTAGCCTTCCGAAATCTATGATTGTAGGATTCCTACTTTTGTCAGACCCTGGAAGGAACTACAATTCGTTGAAATCTTACACCATAGTAGCAAGTAGTAGACTGCGAACAGCTAGCTTAATAGAAAAAATCCTTTAACATCACTTCTTTTATTATACCATATTAGCACTTCTCATATTGTATTACCCGGACATGTTAGTATGTTACATTTCAGATCCAACCTTCGTAACCACTGAAGAAAGATATAAAGCCAGTTCGATTCCGGGGGGGGGGGGCACTTCGATACTTTTTTGACGGGGGTGTGCCATTTTCAAAAATAGAGGAAAACCGTAAAAATTTCACAGCAAATGAGAATGATGAAACCTCATGTTTTTAAGAGCAAAACAAAGGAAAAGTTCTAAATTTTTTGAAAATCTCTTAATTGACATAATAAAATTTCGTCAAGAATCTGGAAAAGGCACCCCTTAAAATGGCACGTCCCCGTACAGTCGATGTATGGTAAGCCCCCAGTCCCTCACCGGGGTTCGTTTGTTAGGGTATTGTTCGACCGCTATTATCAGTCATTTTAAAATGGTGCCCTCTTCCTAGCAATATCAGAATCATCATAACTTCGAAAATTATTTTACACGATTCATCTGATTAATCTATGAATCAGATCGTATCAAACTTACTTCATTTTCTTATGTTTGCTGCAACAACATGGGCAACAGCAGATCAAACATGGTAAACAACAGACTAGCCAACAAGACCAACAACATGGACACCATTTTTGACAACACAAACATCCACCAGCCGAGCAGCAGCAACAGTAGATTAAAAGCAGCAACAGTAACAATAATAAAATCAATAGAATAATTGCCAAAATAATCCACCACAAATTTGCTGCGATTCCACCAGCCCCTGTTGAATTGAGGAAAAGAACAACGTCATTCATGTTTGCTTGCAAGAAAGTTTAAAATTTTCACGGGTGAATATTTTTTAAATTCACGTTTCACCCATGCCATGACATTGTGCAATTACCGTTTGCAAAATTAGTGATTAATTCGTTAAAATCAGATATTTGCGATGAAAGCTATAAGACCAACGAACATGACCTGGGCATGACCTTGATCTAAATTTCCAACTTTATACATCGAAAAACGAGTTTATCTCTCATTTTGAACGAAATAAAAGTGAAAAGTGATACACAAATTCCCCTTTTATTGATTTTGAATTCCCGTTTCCCGCGACTATTTTTGACAAAATCCCTGTTACCGAAACCTACCCCATTCTCGCATTCCTGTTTCCGCATATTTACAAACTTTTTCATTTACAATGCTGCGAATGATTGCAATATCTTTGATAGGAGTTTTACTTACCGCCTCCGAGTGGTAAAAGTCCACCAGGAACAATAATACCGCCGGAACTAGCTAAAAAGAAAAATGACAGAGCTCTGAAATAATGTTAGCAATTTTGGATAAGGAGCTTCAGCTTATAACACGGTCTAACATGGTTTCGTATTCTCATTGGCTGAGTACCTTGGTCTTTTGTCTATTTTTCCATAAGCCATGACTAGCCTCATTTCATAACGACCCTCTTCTCCAAGCAGACGCCTCGCCGAAGCGTCTGCGTGAAGTTGAGGACCGTTATCGAATGAGGCAAGACCATGGTTTGCAAAATTTGATTGATACATAAGTAACACATAAATAATTGTGGTCCAAGAGTCGGATGCTTTTCCAATTAGTTTTTATTGTACAATTAGTCAATTTCTATTAAAACAATCTCTTCTTATTGACAAAAGTCAATTCGACAAACCTAGTTAACTCTTTCATGTTACTATAGAGCCAGCTCGGTCTTGGTAGATAGAGACCTATAGTCTACAAGGTCATGTGGCACTTACCAGTTGATGTAGCCAATGTTGATGACAAAGCTCCTGCTCCAGCAACTCCAATGGCTAACACATTAAAATAATAACGTGTGCCTTCTGTTAGTCCAGTTAAATTGTACACCATACTACCGTCTATTAAAAATAAAACATTTAAGATAGTTAAACTTTGCAAGTGGCTACAGGATCATATTAAAGACAACGAGATTTAGATTTGATAAGGTACTACTTTTCAGAATCTTTCAAAATTTACAGAAATGATAAAAGTATTTATTATCAGTAAATTTTGCTCCCATAAAGGTCCTCGCGTTGTAGAAAAGAAAGAATGCAAAAGAGTTATTTTGTTCTAAATTTTATTCATTCAATAATATAACATTCGAGGCGAAGTATTTGGTGGGTTTACCAAAATAATTATATACAATATAATATTCCGTTACACTCTGCCATTAATTTTAAGGTTCAGTGTACATGTATTGTATACATTCAAATTGACTTACCAATAGTCTTAATAGATGGTCTTTTAGCAAATTCTTCAGTATTATCAGTCGAATAAATGATCTTGTAATTAATGATTTTACCACTTGGCCAATAAGGGGCCTGCCAGCTAAGATCAATCCAAGTATCCCCAAACATCCGGGCAGTCAAATCAAGAGGGGCAGAGGGAGCTGGGAAATAAACAAGATTAACGATTAGATAATGCAGGTAAATAAAAAGAATATGGTAAACAAAATCCTAAAAATTATTGTATTTTACATAAATTTTGATGGATTCAAATTTCAAACTGTTTAAACTTTAAATTCAAATATTGATGTCAAACTTGTATAAAAATTTCAAATTTAAAAATTCAATTTGCTGAAAATACACACACGATTTTAAATAGTATATCGAAGTCAACTTCAGTAAGCCTGTGGTGTATATGAGTATAAAACACTAAGGGGCAAGTACCTAGATGGGCGTATTTCATAGGGGGTTTGTATTTGGCCCCAGCCTGTCAATCTTGTTGAATTTATAGCACCTGATAATGAAATGTTTTGCCTCAGGATTAATTCTATGGTATCAACCTTCTATCCAGGACTCGTATATATGATACGGAATGATAAAACACGCAAAAAATAGTTATTAATTTCATTTTAAAATATAAAATATTAAGTTTGTTTAAAAATAATTTACTTACAATCTGCTTTCGTAGTTATAACAACAAACGGCATGTCAGGGAATGATGTTTCATAGCTACGTCGAATATAAAATGCATATTGTGTAGATGGTCTCAAACTACGAACAATAAAATTATTTCCAGTTGCTGGTACAACTTCCATAAGACGTTCGCCAAGTGCATTTAAACGATAGAATTTAATAAAATAAGCAGGAGCCATTGTTTGTAATGTATCCGTCCAGTTAAATGCCGCAAAATGAGAACCAACAGATAATGATTGGCGGACAATTGAAGTTGCATCATCTAAAAATACAATAACAATTTAATCAAACAAACAAACAAAATAGAATTAATAAATGTTATTAACTATTAATTTATTATAATTTAATATAATTTATTCTTTTATAAATTAGGTATAAATTATTTATTCAAGGTGTAAAAGGTAGACGTCGTTTTGAAAAAAATCTTAAATTTTGTAAAAGGTCAAAATCATGGAAGATGAACGAAGAGTCGACTTTATAATTAAATAAATGTGCAATTACAATGGTTAACTTTTCTAATGATTGTGAAAATAAAAAGATAATAATATGTAATTGATATAGGATTAAGTTGTGAACCTATATGCCGATATTGAACAGAAAGAGAAAGTAGATTATTTACAGTTGGAATCCTACACATAGCCATGATTCGAATAGATTTCTGCTTCCTGTCATTCAAAAATACAACTTACTTTTTAGGGTTGTAACTGAACCTTTAATTGATGAGCTTGAGCCAAGTTTGTTTACAGCTACAACTGAAACATCGTACGCCATGCCGGGTTCTTTAGTGCAAATAAACAAAGACAAAAAAAAGGAGTTAATACATGTAATGTACTCAAAAGTTGAGACCCGTTGATGATGCCCTTTCTGTGAAAAACATCATAAAATTTTTTTTTGAGACATATTTAGGGGAATTTTGAGACAAAAAGTCAAAATCATGCATTTTTGAAGATTAAGAAGAAGAATATTCAAGTTCCCAAATATACAAATGGCACCACTGTTTTCAAATTGACAAAAGCACCCCGATCAGAACCATGCAGTTTGAATCGGAGAGTACCATAGCATATTAAAAATATATTCAATTGCTAAACTACTTACCAATTTTATCAGTAATATGTATAAACGTATTTTTTCTTCCATTGACGGGAGTTGAAAATAACAATTCATTTGTCGAAGCTTTACGAACGATAACATTGTAACGGCGGATAACCGTTGTTTCGTCCTTAGGAGGTAACCATGAAATAGTCATGGATGATTTTGTCGGGTTAATGTTAAGACCGGTCGGTGCTTTGGGCAAACTTGTTTCTGAAACAAAATTAACAACAATAAAATCAACATCGAGTCTACATCAAGTTAGTTAACAAAAACATGTATGTATTTTGAATTATATTTGAAATTTTTAAAATTTGATATTTGATAATTTGTTGTACCTGATAAAGTCGTGACCGTGATAGGTATACTTTTCGTTCCATCACCAAATTGATTCGTTGCAAATATTTGTATCACGTGATTAGAATCAAGAGCAAATGTGGATACATTCATTGCTAATGTCGTTCCTGCTGTTGTCATTTCAGTCCATGACCCTGTTGTTGTAACTTTAACAATCGAATAACGGAGAATTGCACCATTTGGTTCAAGAGGTGGTTGCCATGACAATGTAACGACACCAGGGTCATTGACTAATGGGGTGCCTTGGAAGTTCAACGGAGCACTGGGAACTACAAGAAACAAAAAAGGTAATGATTTGAATAATTGCTAGATTGACTCATTTGACTATATAGCCTTATAAATCACAAAATTTATTCCAAAGAAACATCGCTGAATGTTAGCAAATACTAATGTATAAATCGAGTAAAACCAAATCGAAATTGGACAAAGAAAAGTCTGATGATCGCAAATTACATGCGTGAATAAACGGAAAGGCTCTTGCGTAAATATAAACATTGAGCAATCTCACATACATGTGACACGCACTTTCACTCTCCATTGATCTGAACCTGATAGAGAAACGAAGAAATCAGGTTTTTGGAGGAATCCGAGAAATTATATTTTTATCAATCAGACTTCAAAAACATTCATATGAACACGGCACGGACTATCGTATTTTTAATGAGCAAACAAACCGAACAAAGAAACTGAATCACTTAAAAGCAAATTTAATTATAAAATATCGGATTCGGATTATTGTTATCGGATTCGGATTATTGTAATCGGATTTATCAACCTCAGAATCCACTAACCTTTTCCGCCTGTTGCGGCCTTTGTGGTGATTTTCAATTGAGTTCCAAATGGTCCCGCACCAGCAGATGTGACCGCAGCTAATCTTACAATGTAATCTTTGCCTGGATCTAAGCCAGCCAGCATGTATTCGCGTGCTGGGCCCTATTGTAAGAACAGAACAGTTTGACATTAATTATGAAATGAAACCAGATTTACACAACGTTTTAATTATTAATAATGTTTATTTTTATTTACAGTTGTTAACTTTGTTGGATTTCAAACTTGTTTTTATTTTCAAAAAATTGAAATTCATGTCATCAAATACCAGAACTTTTGTAACATTTTTTCGGAATTTTAAATTAAAACATTTTGTAACCAGGGTAATTCTATCCGACAATCGATTTAAAATTTGTTTTGATTTGTAATTCATTTTATCAGAAACTTAACGAGGCACATTTATCAGGACATGATGGCTTCGTCTAACAGTCCGGTTCGAGAAGGTCGAGTCCGGTGTAACACCTTACCAATAGAAGCGGTTCACATTACTTTCAAACGACCTATTAACCAAATAAAAAATAATCACAAAATATCATAATTGAGAATATACTTACAGGAATTGAGATAGTTTTGCTTGAATCCTTTTCTCCAGCAATTCGAACTCTTAATTCATAACCAGTAACAACACCATTAGCTTCAGTTTTGGTTAATGGTACCCAACGGAAAAGTGCAGAATTGTCAGTAATTGGACCAGGTGAAAACCCAGTTGGAGATATCGAAGGGACTGGAGAAGAAATCAAATGCATAAGATTTAAAATTAACGCAATCGAAAATCAAGAGTTAAATGCAAGCGGAGTGCTGCATTGAAATATTAAGCAAGTATATAGGCTGCGCGTCAGAATAATTTACGATAGAGAATATTGTGGTTTGTTTAATTGGCATTTGTACGGGCGTTTGTACCATGAAAGTGCCTTATAATAATAATAATAATATATACATTTATATAGCGCTTATATCAAAAAAGCTCTAAGCGCTTTACAAATTTAAATTAAATGAAACTATAAGGAACTGAGAAAGTAAAACAGTATCTAAGACATCTAAACCATCTAAAAATTAAAAATTAAATTAGCTATTCAATTGTACAATATATATTGTTAGCAGTATTCATTAAACGCTTTCTGGAATAAATAAGTTTTTAACATGCGTTTAAAATATGATATTGAAATACAAGATCTCAAATCATCAGGCATATTATTCCATAATAACGGTGCTGCCACAGAAAAGGAACGGTCCCCATAAGTTTTAAAATTACTTGAACAGACATATAAATTGTTTTTGGATGTGGAACGTAGACATCTTGGAGGATTATAAACCTCTAACAATTCTTTCAGATATACAGGGGCTAGGCCATGAAGAGATTTGAAAGCAAGCGTTTTTTATAGGGTTTTGGACCTCGGCCAGAAGGGTACTGGGTTCAATCCCTGGCAGAAGCATCAAAAGACTGAAATCTGCTAAAAGACTGAACAATTTCATGCCTGACAATCACGGACATGCGCTGTAAACCAAACTCAACGTGACACCGATGTGTGTATCATAAAAATCATTATTAGGATATTTTACACTTACAATCAGCTGGTGTTTTTGTGAGTAAATCAACAGATGGAGGACCAGCAACATCACCACTATATGGTACGACAAATATTTTATAATTTGTATCTGGTTGTAAACCGGTTAGAAAAGCTGTTGTAGTTGATGTTGTACGTTTTGTGACAGGCAAAGTTGGTTCATCAGCGTTCATTACGGTTACTTCGTATTTTGTAACTGCGTCACCACTAAAAAATTAAAAAAGATATCATCATTTGATATTTTAATCTATATGTAACAATCGGATTCAAGTGGAACATATTTCCAAGTTAGGGGTAGCTTTTATACGACCGCTATACGGGGAAGATGTTGAATAGGTGTCTTGTGGGGAATTGTGAAAAAAAATTTATTGGGAAAATTAAAATCTCATTAAATAATTAATATTTATTAATAAAATTAAAGGTACCTCTTTCAAAATTTAAAACAAATATTAGGGTAGTCTTTGCTATGGAAATTTTTTTGAGGAATCTTTTTATTTTTGATCAATTATACTCTTATTGATTAATCTTTTTCTTCTAATATTTGGGTAAGTTTTCTTCTGTAAAAAATTATTTGGTGTAGCGCAATAGATGCTACTCCTGGGGATATTAACCAATTGAGTTGGTCCACTTACCTGGTCGGTGCATTCCAATTGAGTGTTACGATAGTCGATGATGCAGCCGAGGCAACAACACTACCAACGGCTCCAGGTTTTGTGACGAAAGCTAAATATAGAAATTACGTGTTACAAATCGGTTAATTATGCTTGTCGTACGCGTAAGGCGAATAAATGAAAAAGTGATAGCCAGGTGATAACTACTCTAGAAACAATTGATGAAATATGTTTGGAAGATCGCCATCATCGTAAGAAACAGTATGCTTTCAAGCACCAGGGACTACAAATGACTTAGCCTGCTAGCATAGATTTAACTGGGTAAAACAGTAGAGGCTCGAAGTTTCAAATTTACAGAGTCTGCGAGCAGACAGCATCATACATGTGGCATTTGTAAGTTAAGAAATACAATTTTATATTGTTTGTTTATCGGAGGACTATTCATATTTACAGACAATCAGTCCTGTGAAAAAAGTTCAATGTGAGCTTATCAGGTCATGAATAAATGATGATGATGATGACAGATACAAACGTGTCGAGCCCCAGCCTCCCACACACAGTGTCCGACAAAAGGTTTAGCCTTCCGGAATCTCAAACGATATTGTACATTTTCTTCTGAATTTGCTCCAGCCTTTCGGAATCTAGGATCCCAGGATCCCCACTTTTGTCGGACCCTGTCCACACAAAGTGTATATACATTACACACTCTGCCATTGAGCTACTTTACCTTTCGGTGTGGTGATTGGATATTCATCTGACTTTGGACCCTCGATATTTCCATTATAAGGTACGACCCAGAATTTGTAGGATGTATCCGGTGTGAGATTATCAACCAATAATGATGTCGATGTGGTAGCACGTGACAGGATTGTTAATGGAGAATTTGTTGTATCAGAATAGAATAAAACATATTTGGAAATTATTGTTCCACTGTAAATGAAAGAAAGATATTAAATTTTTTAATATATAGCTTACATTTTAATTTATGCGGAGTTAAATTGAGAAAAAGGCGGATAGGAAATTCCATATTCCATATCAACTGGCATAGTTCATTTTTAAACATAACGTGCACAAAAGTGGATAGAATGCAGGTCTAACTAACCCTATTTAAACAATCTTACCATGAACATTTTAGCAAATAGAAACCAATTCTATATTATACGTGGACATTAAGTGGCTATATACATGTATACGTGTACTGTATGGCTATATCTAGATGCTAGTCTAAAGTATAGTACAGTCAAACCTGTTATAACGGTCACCTCCATACCAGCGGCGGTCAATTTTCCAATGTCTAAAATAGTAGTTTCTATTGAATCAACCCTGTATACAATGGCCACCTGCATATAGTGGTCAGTTTATCTACCTCTCATAGCTTACTGTTATATACAGGTTTCACTGTATGTCTGAAATAGTATTTTCTATTGAATCAGCCCTGTATATAAAGGTCACCTGCATAAAGTGGTCAATTTATCTACCTCTCATAACTTAATGTTACATACAGGTTTCACTGTATTGCTGTTTAACTGACCTTGGTGGAGCAGGCCACGAAACGTAAACACTGTCTGGCGTTGACGCTGTTGTTGTTAGAGTAGAGACTTTGGGTGGCGTTGGTGGGGGCGTGGTTACACTGACAGTTGAAGACAATGCACCACCACCATACTGGTTGACAGCTTGTAAACGAATACTGTATGACGTACTAGGATCCAGGTCTTTTAAAGTGGCAGAGAATTGAGTACCATTAACAATTTGCCGTTCTGGAATTTAGAAAGTAAATAAAATAAAATAAATCAGTTATGTAATGATCGGATAGATATCATACAAGGTACATTACATGCTTATGTCCTTGAATCCGATTGGCAAATCTTCAATATATGCATATTTTAGCCTCATTAGTAAAGTAATTGAGACAGTATACGATAGGATACGATATCGGTTACGACTCACCGATGACAGTTGGCGAAGAGAAATAAACAATGACATATTTTTCAATTTCACCGTTAGGTACATCTGGTTGTTGCCATGCAACTGTAATTGTTACTGGTGATGTGGAATATCCATTTACATTCTTTACTTTACCAGGCTTTAGTGCCCCAGTTGATGTTGGGCCAATAGGGGGTTGTGGGACGGTTGTAGGGATAACTACGCCTAAAGAATGAAAACACACGTAATGTAAATTACTTAGAATACTTATTAAATCATTCGAAAAAATTCAAACGCGTTCTAAATATTAACTGATACTACTTCAATAGCAATTGAGATTGAAACAGTAATTTCAAGGTCAAGTCCCCCTTTCTTTTTGCTGCCTCATTTTCATGATTGGAAAGTTTCCCAATCAATTAAGATCGGCATAACACTGAAGTGAGACTTGAGCAAGTCAATGTCTGTCCTGGTTGATAAAAACTTTTAATTTCGCGCGAAAAGATATTTTAGAAATCTGACTTAAACGTTTTCCTATAGTAAGCCCTCTTGCATTCCGAATATCGTTCCGAGTTTTGAAAAACTGAAATGATCGAAAAAGAATACTTTTTACTTGAAATAACTCCGATTATATGCCTCCAAATAAAAAATCCTTTTCATCATTCTTCCTCAATTAACATCAGGTATCCGAGAATCTGCGGAAAAACGTTGTCGGGGTCATTTGCACTTTACCGAAAAATAAAATAACGAAAACAATTTGGATAAAACCCAGATCACTTTATCCTCTTCAGATATAGAATTGCAATATTTTATGACGAGCAAAGGATTCAAGCATGAAGAGGTTAAACAAATTCTAACCGTTGAAGGATTAGCCCTTTAAACAATGACTTATCGAGAAATAAGAAAAAATGTCTTTCAACTTAAATAAAATAAATAAAGAAGGTTGAAAAGTATAGGTGCTCGATCAGATCAAATCAAAAAGCGAATACCTTAACGCGAAAAAAGCACTGCTCCGATAGATACTAGGCTACAATTTACGATGGAATCTATAGGCATATCAAATGCATTTTGACTCGCTGTAGAGGAGTTTATACACAGTGAATCATCTAAATTGTCCGCCAATTATACAGAAGTTTGAGCTGAGTAGTTTTAACGTAAACAAAATTAATACAATTGCTGGGTGTTGTTGTCATCATTGAAATAATGTACTGTATGCATACAGTAATCCTACTATACAGTGCTGTCGAGCTCCCTATTGCTGCAATGTTGCTGCGAAACAAGCCATTTTATATTTTTATGTAAAAACTTTCTCAATTTTCTACGGGTTTTGAAAATGTAATTTTATAAACCGAGTGGTGTTCCTGTATATGTGGCTAGTTGACTTCGTTTTATCCAATAGTAAAGAAGATTCTACTTTATTATCTCTCATTCATTTTTATAATAACAGAAAGTTTACAACCACGTTGGAAGGATTCTACTGTGACAAAAGACCACATCTTAGATTTGCGACAGATTGTAAACAATCAGAAAACCACGGGAGCGGTGAAACTACATCCAGCTGTACAAGACTACCTTTTTTATAACATGAAATATAGAATTTATGTTTATAAAAATCATGATTCTATATTCGTATTATACATAATTATGTAGATTTTTCAAAAAATGATTAAATGTAAAATCGTTGATTTGGCGGTCGAGTAAATTTGAACCGGACACAAAATGTTATAATTGAATCAGATTATTATCAAATCGAGATCATTCTAAAATCCGAACACAATCGGTAATCTCGCGAGAAAAAAGCTAGAAAAGCTTCAAGTTTTACCCTTAACCAAAATATGTTGTCTCGATTTAAATTAAGAAATCCATCTATTAAACTTGATTATTATCTTACCAAATAAAATAAACAACCAACATTTTGTTCTCCATAATAAAAATCCAGGCATCTCTTTCTGCTTTCAGATATTTTTCTTCTAAATGCAAATTTAAAACACTTTTCTGGAAGCGGATTGTCGATTTGAAATCATTGGTTTTTCTTTCCAATGTTATATATGTATCCCCAAATAATACAATATCTGACCTACTATTTACAATAATTATAAGCAATTCAAATAAATAAAAACTAGGAGATTTTATTCAATTCAACAAACTTTATACTAAAATAAAACCTCCAATCAGTAAAATCTTCAATAAAGAAAAATCTCCCGTGTTGTGGCGCCACAGTGACTCTGTGTCAACAAATTTTGAAAGTTGAACCCTGACAGTAAATACATTAATACTGCAAACAATATTTTCCATCGATATACAAAGAAATCAAAATGTAAATATCTACTTTCAGTTGAAGTTGAAGAAACTCTCATAAAATGTAAGTAATGTACTTGAAAATCATTGAAAATATACGCTTGCCCAGATCAAATTATTCGACCACGACAGCTATGAGTTATATTAAATTTGCTTGGATGAAATTCCACTCAATTAAAATAATATAGTTACTTTTGTAATCAAAAATACATTCGAACATATTCAAAAATACATACATACTGCATAGCAATAATATAATCCATTAAACAACTAGATTATAATCCGATTATAATGCATCACAAATCAAGAACAAAATCAAATTAATAATGACCAAACCCACTCATTTCATGCATGATTTATCGCTTAAAGATCATCGGATTGTGTTCTACAATTACATCAGAACGAAAAGATTAAAAAGTGGATATGTCTAGCAGTTTTATCTTGTAAAAAATTCAATAAAAAGAGACAGGACATGAAGCGATGTCTTGCAACTTTGAAATGCCCCTCGCAGTTCTTCAGTTCTGCGTTTTAATAATATATCATTTTGCGAAGCTCAAGAATTTAAAAACACGTATAGTAATAAAAATATACAATAGCGATGTGGCCACGTACCATGTTTTTCTGATCAAGAAACAATATAACAATTCGAAACAGGAAAAATGTTCTTAATTGTTCTCAATCTGAGGTAGAAATTGGTTACAAAAATTATTCTGTCTTCACAGTACGAAATTTCAAATACGTTTTTGAATTTATGAAGGAAAATGCCACATAAGGGCCAATAATTGAGTTCAACTCGATAATTCCAATCACACTGAATTTCATTAAAGTTGAAGAGATCATATATCGATTTGAGTAGCGCATATTTAGCTGCAAGTCTATATTGCCATTTGCCAAAGAGTTTTACTGCACCCAGACTCATTTTGCTTTCAGGAAAAGTACTTAATCCTACTTTCCAAAAATGTAAAATTTTTTCGCACAGGGTAAATGCCAATCAATTCCAATTGGAATTATCAACATTCAGTAGAAGAAGAAGAATCAAAATTCATTGTTGACTGTTTGAGTTTGTTGACCACCATGACCAGAGGAAATACCAAGCAATATCTCTTTGTTCTTACTAAAAACATACATTTGTATTCATATTTTCGCGATGACCTTGCATTTTGACGTAAGAAGCTTCATTTGAAACATGGCATCGTCCCCTGTTTCAACAAAATCCCGTTTACTCGCTTTGCCAAGAAAGGAACTACGGAGCTAGAATCCAGATTTGAAAAGAATAGATGATAAAATCTTCAGAAGATTAGAATTTCTTATTCAGTTATCAGACATGCTTTATCAGGAAGGCGCAGAAAGGATTGGAAGACGTAGACAATAAAGATTTTCAGACAGATAATCTTGCTTCAATGTTCAAAGTTAAAAGCCAGGAAAACAGTCTTTGAATCTCGTCAATATCAAAATACTAATAAATTAACCAACCACCCCGGTGAAAAAAAGCTGCAGCTTACCCGGTTTGTGGATAAATGATAAATCCAAAAAACAAAACAAAAAATAATAAACAAATAAATAAATGAATGAATAAATAAATAAATATTCTGTGTTATCATAGATCATGAGTTCAAATAAACTCCTCACTACAAACGAACTTTGGTATGGGTGATGGAATTGACGAAGAAAATAAATCGGCGAATGAATAATAAATTGTAATTCTTTGGCCAACTAGAATTTAATGCAAACAAAAAGTTTTGATATGTATACATAAAAAGCGTTGCACTTTGCAGGGTCCGACAAAAATGGGAAACCTGCAGTCATAGTTCCAGAAAGCTAGAAAAAATCTAGAGATATTTATCCGATTTATGGGAAAATGTCTACAAAACATTTCAAAATAAAAGTTTGAAATGTCGTTGTATCCAAGAAGGCCAAATCTTTGCTAGATCATGTATAAGCAGAGATTCTATTTAATTGAAAACCGAGAAGCCTCATTTTCAAATGAACACATCCTACTATATTGAAAACGAGTACTAACCTCTTTCCAGTACGATTAATTCAGTAGTGGCTTGTGCAATACCAACAGCACTCGATGCGAATACTTGATACATGCCAGCATCGTTTGATATGATACCTTTCAATACTAACGAACCATCTTTATAATCAATGTAATCAGCAACAGAAGGTACTTTGATACCATCATGATACCACGTGACACTTGGTTTTGGATTGCCTTTTATTTTATATTCAAACGTTACACTGCCATCTACTCGGCCATATTGTGTACTTGGTACAAGTGTAAATGTTGGTGGAACTGTAATAGAAGGAAATATTAACAATCAATCGAATTAATCAAACAGATAATCTGAAACGGCCAAAAGGATTACAAAAGGGAATAATATATGTCTAGAGAATATCACTATCACACATCGTGACAAAGGTATTCCATTTAAACAGTACGCGATGTTAACTGACTAATGGAATTATTCTTACTAACGAGCAACATTGCTTATGCTCAAATCCTAATGATATACACAGAAACATTATTGACAGCCTGACTTGCTTGGCGTCGTGATATAAGACTGCTTAATTGTATCCAACGATTTAGCTCGTAATAACGATAATACTGTGCATACTTTCATTGTCCATTTCTTCCTCATATAAGACAAAGAACACTAACTGTCTGTTCATCACTTAGATACAGTAGGTATCATCATACATTAGTTGTGATTTCTATTCTATTGTTTCTAGATTACGATTAGGTGTACTGATTTTGACAAGGAAGATCCATACAGGGACTATATATGGGAGCGTGAGTATTCAAAAAGGAATCTCCCCATCAAAACTTTTCTCAGGCACCTTGCTGGGTTCAGACCCATCAGTTTCACAATATTTACCTTGTACATTGACTGTAGCCGAGGCTTGTAATGTACTACTTCCGCTATTCATTTCACAAGTGTAGAGCCCAGATTCTGCTTCTGTAACGTAGGACAGTTTGAGATGCGACCCTCCAAACAGAGCAATTCGAGAATCATACTGAATTCTAACACCATCTTTTAGCCATGAATATGAAATAGGGGATGAGCTATCCCCTGAACATTCAATGATGGTGCTTTGGCCCCATTTAAGGGATGCATCTTGGGGACGACCAAGGAAAGATAAAGATTGGCCACCAGGACGCTCATTTGCTGAAATTTGAAATAAATAGAAGAACTTGAATAGATATGTTATATTATATTTCTCATTGAAAACATTTCGTGGTCCACAGAAGTTATTTGAACAATTTAATATAATTCCTTGCTTTCATAATTTAGGGTTTCTCGTTTGTATATACCTGTGAAATTAAAAATCTCAAAGTGGACGATATCCTACTCAGTATGAGTTCGCATTACATACCTTGTTTCACAGTAACTTTAACATAATCACTGTTTACATATTGACCATTGCTTAGTCTTGCGATTGCACGAATTTCACCTTCATCGCTAGCTTGAACATTTGTAATGACAATAACACCTTGTGGTAGAACCGAGAATCGATCATCTGAACTCAATATGGTTGATTTAGTACGATATTTCCATACGATATCGGGTGATGGTATAGCATTACTTATATCAACAGCCAAACGAACGGCACCATTGATGTAGCCAGTTGTAGCAGTAGGTTGCTGTTTGAACGTTGAAGGAGATTCTAATCAAATAAAATATCGTAAGAGAATATTAATTGGTTGATTACATGCAGATACTCATTCCGATGCAAAATATTAGTCAGTAATATTGGCGTTAGGGATTTGATATTTTGTAAAACTCTGGGATACTACTTAAAATAATTCGAATATACATTATTTTATAGGCTACACATTTTGAGCAGGCTATCTATTTGGTCGTATAATTTTTTATACTTTCCAGGAATAATCGATCTACCTAAAAATGAGTATTGAGCGCATATATAGCGGAGATAATCATTTAAGACAGTAGCGAATTGGGATTGTAAGAGTTGTTCAATGACGAGGCAAAGTTTACAGTAAACTTGATTTTAAAATATCTCCCTTTCATGAAACTGAATGAAAAGTGGAACATCAAGAGGCATGGGATATTAAGCAACCTAAAACACACGAGCTTTTACAGGAATGGGATGTGGAAAGCAAGTACAATAATCAAGGGTATATTATTATAATCCAAAATTTATAATTGATATTTTATTTCAATCTATAGTTCCTCAAATAAAATAAAAAACAAAAAAATAAATAAATAAATAAATAAATGAAAAGATAAAAAAAAAATTCTTATTATACACTTCGAATATTGTAAAGCGCTCTTGGATTAATACTAGAAAGAACGCTATAGAAATTTTGTTATTATTATTATTATTATTATTATTATTATTATTATATTAAGCAAGGTGGGATTGTAGCGTATAAGATCTAATATCTTAATCCACTATCGTTACAGGATCAGGGGTGGCGAGTGGGGTATTAAAGAAGGGATAATCAAGCGACGGAGCATAAATGTAACATATAAATAGTTAAATACGGCAATATCGGTATGCTAGGAAGACAAACCGTTTTACTGGTTTTGACAGAATCCGTTATTAGCGGTAAATATTTAGCAAAGTTTGACTGTAAATTAAGCACTTGTATGCTTAGGTCTACTGCATGGGTCTACTGATATTGACAGAATACCGTTAAAGCCGGAACCGCTATTGCCGGATTACACTCTATTATATCGAAACAATTTTAGTATGACATGATAGTCAATCAATAATGAACAATTTGGTATAAAAGTAATTGATATTGTAATAAGTATATGTGCTGGATTTATTAATGGTTTACCTGTTGCTGCAACTTTAGCTGGCCGTGATAAAATCACCAATCTAACAGCCGAATCACTAGTTGTTGCCATACACTGATATAAACCAACATCTTCAGTTGCATCAAATTGTTTAATAATCAAATCACCAGATGTTGTTAATGATAACTGTGTTTTTGTTTGTAGATCAATTTCAGTTCCATCTTTACGCCATGCATATACAGGAGGTGGATTACCAGTTGCAGAACATTTTAATGTCACAGAAGAAGAAGCTTCAGCGACCGTATCCTGTGGTTCACTGACAAACTTAGGAGCCGTATGTAACGGGGTCGCAGCTATAATAGAAAATAAACCAAACCAAAATGTAACTTTTAATAATATCATAATTTTATAAAATAAAATATGAATTAATTTTGAACAACAAAATAACAATATTTGAAGCAAGTATTTAATATAATAAGTTTCAACGTAAATAAATCAGAAATGAAGATTAAAATTGAAACCGGTGCAAAACGGTGGTTAGAAATTAATGACTGGTCATTTAAACACGTTGTAATCAAACATTCAATAGAAATAGACAACCGCGAACATAGATTAAATGTTTTCAGCTAATCGATCGGGAATCGATCCAGATAATTTGTGATTAGGATATACTTATCGTTATTACATTTATTATAATAAATCAAATAATAATTTAAAAGTTTTCATATACTATATTACATAATTTCAAATAAATTTGTTTTGCATATTCAAAGACTTGAAAAAGCGTCTGGTTGTAAGCTAATTACACAAAATGTCGGCTTACTTGATCGTTAGATCTTTAAATAAAGAATAAGTTTATTTATGAATAAATTATAAGCATAGTAGCTAAAATGATGGATAGTTGCCGTTTATATTCTAATTTGCACCTGTTTGAAAGTTGAAAGAAGCTACTTTTGTTCAAATGTTTATCATTAGCGTTTACACCAGAAAATGGTTGAGTCGATCTGCTGCACAACAGAGCGGCAAAAAACTTTTCATCACGCCATCAAAGTACACCTATGATGAATACGTAGGGCGAATATTGCTGTGTGGTAGAAGAAAAAGAAGTTTACGCAGAGAGAGCTTGCTGGTTTGCTTATTGATCAAAGATTTAAAATAAAAGTAGATGTAAATTTCTTAGCCAGATAGCTTATGTATGAAATATAAAGAAGAAATGTTAGGCAAACGTAAGCTAGTATAGTATGAACTTTCATTTCAAATGACACATTTGTGATTTTAGAAACATACGCCTTTTGGATAGAGGATTAATAAATAAAGCCTCTTTACGATAAAGTAGAGTATCCCCAAGCATTCTAACTATTCGAAACACTCCGAAATTTCCAAAACGGTGACATCTAAATAAACCGAGCATGGAAATGTTTCTACAAAAGGAAATGATTAGCCTACAAAACAAATCATCTCAACCATTAAAGCTGTGCGAGGTGTGTGGTTGTCGAGAAATCACGTCGCCATATAAACATACAAGTTGATAATTCCATGAACATAGAACTTGAAATAATTTTGTCCCGTTGAGTCTAGGTTCGAATTAATGTTGGTATATTTTTACATTTAGTTGACCTTGTTTGTATGTAGCCTCGTTCTTGTAAAAGTAGATTACTAGTCTGTAGGTTATACTCAGTGATCTTAGCCCCGTACAAAAGTATCTTCAAAGAACATTTACATTTTTAATTGTACAACAACTATTTAACTATCTGTATGTAATTGTAATGTATGCAAGAGTTAATTATCAAAGCCATGAAAGCAACACACTAGTCATATAAACCAGAGCCATCCATTTACAAGAGTTGGGACACTTCTGCCATGTTTGTATCTTTTTGCCTGGACCCGAGCACGTTTTTAACAGTGCGCATGTGCAGGAGAATGTTATGTGTTTTTTCAGCCATATTGTATCGTATTTTTTCGCGCATTTCACTTGAAATGATTGAGAACCTGTTTCCAAAAGAACAAAGATGGCATCCAAAAATCACGTGACTGGCATCTGTCCAATTGGAGACGATAGCGGCACATGAAAGCGTATCCCAACTCTTGTAAATAGATGGCTCTGATATAAACAGTCTACAGATGTTGGAGGTTAATTAAGTAGATCAATTGGTCCAATCAGATGATCTATCAGTAAGCCCATTTGCATATAATACGTTCAAGTCATATATTTCTAATAAGTAGGTCTAATAAGTAGCTTTGAGACATTGTTACTTTCGGTTCAATAAACAGCTAACATCTAGAATCGTAGTAGCTGGTATAATATGGATTTAAATTGGATTCCTGATAGAGAGGCTGGTCAATACATACAGTATATTATATGCAGGAATACGAGGTCCTGTTACATATATATTATGATCCTTACATAATATCGTGACATAATACGATGCGATTTCAAAAGCTGAGTAGTATTTAACAATCGGATAAATGAAAGTTCGCATATATTCAAACTGTCTAGTTCATGAGTAGTACAGTAGAATCAATTTACTTATCAGGTAAAACCATACAAAACAGATCTTATAATTTTCCCACGAGAAAGGTCACCCTATTCGTTTAAAACAATCAAAACATTGTAGATCACAGTATTATCAGGAAGAAGCAATGAAGGAACGATAATGACAACACTACACAGTTAACAAAAGACCTATGAAATGGCACAGCACATCTAAACATATCTAAACAAGAACGCAATGTGTATATCAATCAAAAACTTCATTTATTTCCGTTTGATATGATAAAATAGAGGCAAAATGATCAAAACAATGTCGATAAAACCTTTGAAGTTGTTATTCATGGACAATATTTAACATCATGAATTATTTGACATAACAAAGTTTGAAAACATTTTTGGCAGCAGGAGTTCGAAAACAATCTTTTGATTCAATTTTCTGAATAGAGCAAAGCGATTTCAAGGGTTCAAATATATTTAACGCGTTTATACATAAAGACAGTTTTCTTAATAAATTTCATTCAAAATGTAGAAGCCACAGACTTAACATCAAATCACGTAATGCTGATAATGTTAGCGTAAAAGTAAAATAAAAGATCTTTATAGAATTCATACTAATACGAACGTGATGTCATTAGCATTAATGCGTGACGAAACAAAAAAAAGCTACATTGCAGCTATGACAACCACTAAAGCATGTTCGGTTTTCATTTATATTTCGTATGTGGATATCTTGAATGTATACATAAAACTGTAACGAAGCTATTAAAAGTCTAGATTTTGTTTGACATAAATATACTCTTATAAATTGATCAGGATTTATTTTCAATACGAAATAGCGGGTGAATTTCAGAACGAAAGAATGTTCAAGCTTAAAGTCAACGGCTCGTAACAAATTCCTCGTAGATTTTTATAACTGATTCAAAAATTAAAGTCTGGTGGAAAACAGGTGAACTGTTTTGACAAATCGACCAAAATAACACCGTCAAAATAAATAATGGAAAGTAATTACGAATATTTTATCAACTTAGCAAATAAAAAATGCACATTCTATTAAAGATAAATGACTTTGAATCACTTGCGAAAAAATGCCTTGCCTTCGTAAATATTTGGTTCGTGAGCCATGCCCAAAATTTGATCATAACAAGACTATTTTCAAGTCAAGAATTAGCGATCTGTAAATTCAATAAGCTAGACAATTTTACGATCATTTAATTACCACGTTCTAATTAAAGTAAGAAATCTGAATTATTTGTTTCTCAGCAGTTTATTTTATTGAATTGAAAAGAACATTTGATCATTCGGTGTTGACATGGTTTCTTTTCATGAAAATAACAGCATCGCATGAAAACAACATGTCTTCGAATCGTTGTTTCGCACGTTGTCGTATAACAAGTCGAGACATTAATATTGATTCAATAACACCAATATATTGCATATATCTGGGAATATATTAATCATTGAAAAAGATATACGTTGTTTATAAGACATTTAACTGTGTATTAACTTTTGTTTAAAATCATAAATGAATGTTAAAGTGAGCGACAGTTATGGCCGTTTATAAAAGCATAGAATAGTGTAGTTCTATTAACAATACGATGGGTTTTGATTGCTATGATTGAGCCAAAATCTGAGAATTTTCAATTCAGTATATAACAGTTATGTTCAGTAAATTGTACTTTGCGTGTTATCAACTAGAATCATATGTTGGTTCAACACATATTCACATTGGACGAGATGCCGTTATTTTTAAAAACACAAGCAAGAGGAAATACATAGAATTAATACAACCGAAGACTATAAAATTTGTAAACTCGAAACAGGTATTTCAATCGATATAGTTACAGAAATAACAAAATTAAATAAACAGTCGATGTTAAATACTAGACAATTAAACTTATTTTATGGTCTTTAATAAAAAGTGCAGGAAACCATGAAGGTGGAAATTATTAAAAGCTATTTAAACAAAATAGAACAGTTTCAAACATTGTATCACGACTTACTTTGACTTCTCGATAAATCTCCCTGTAGCACCACCAAGATAACTGTAACAAAAATCCATGGCGGTGTTTTATTTCTTACCATGTTGAAACACTTTGATAAACTTGTTTGCGAACGACGTATAATACGAAGCTCTATCTTCGATCAACCACTTTTGAAATTTACAGGCGTCAAAACTTCGCCTTTTTCAAACCCACTCGCTATACCTCGTGTCACAAACGGAATAAGCTAATCAAAAATTACAACAAACGACTATTAACCGACTTTTACCGATAGTTGAACGAGTTTCGAAAATTTATCGAAGTCAGGCTAGAATAAATAATAATTATAAACTCTATCTCTACTCCTTGACTTGTTGACAATCCAACAGGGTTTACAATTTTTACCAATGAAATATGAAAAATAACCTATTTTGTTTAATTCCAAGCATTGTCTGACACATATGGCGGCAAGACAATAAATATCTTATTTCTAAACAATAGCATTAACATCAAAAAACATTTTCATGGTCCAATGGCCAATGAAAGGTGTTCATTCATATCCGACTTATGCACTCAGTATGAAATGATTATTTATTATGGTAACAGACTACACATCTTCAAATTTAAAGGTTTTACGAAAGGAAAATATATGAAACGTATTACTCTAGTCGTCATTCATCTATAATAGTGTTGGACAGCATCTCAATTTGATTTATTGTACTTTAAAACAACTTTGGACATATGATAGTTACTACTTTATACTGTAGTGTTGACCGTACGGTACTGTATACACATTGAACAGAATTTATACTATTGACTATGAGTAAAAGTATGTAAATTTGCTGATTTACATTGAAATTCATGAAATCAGACATCAACTATTTTTTTTTGCTTTTAAACATCTTTAAAACTTTAGTTACAAGGAGGGGTGTGAACTTATAAGATAGGAAATAGGGTTGAAATTCAATTCAAAATCTATATTTTAGAAAGATTACTACAGATTTGAACAATGGTTTTCGAAATGACTAACTTCCTTTTGCGGAAAAAAATGCTGACAATAATTTCAAAAAGTAGTTATAAAAAGTAGAAAGAAACAATAATATACAACAGTATTGGAAATTTTGAAGGAAAATAACAAAACGTAAAATTTTTCAGTTTTTTCTTTCAAATATTAAATCTATTTACAACTAACAGAAAACAAATACCTTTACTCAATATCTAAATCAAAAAACCTTTCTTACTATAACATTGTTAGATTAAAAATAGCCAAAAGGCAAGTAAGATTAATGATAGGTGTGATGAAAATTCCATAGAAGAGATCACAATGTTAAAAAGCTTTAACCACATAGAAACACCCATTATTTTTTGTCACTATGACAACGAATATTTTTCGTCATAAAATAACAATAATATTTAAAATAAAAGTATTTGTCATTATTATATCGATATGTCGCGATCAATTGTTAAATGTATACTATTTTCAAAGGCATACAAGTCAAATGTGTTTCCATAGAAACTACATGGGGATGATTTAAAGGAGCCATAAAAATGGCTTATAATTATAGCATTAAAATCCCCTCAAAGGGACAAAATATTACAATTAACTTATTCTATTGTCATAGCATTAAAGACGCAATATATTACAAATAAAATAAAATATTTTACAGTATTCATTCATCAATTGAACTGCTTTGCGATATTTTCTTTGCTTCATTTCGAGCAACACGTTCTAGAAAACAAACAATTGTATAATGGTTAGGATACATATAAAGAGCTTATTCATAGCATACCTTACAAATTGACTATTAAGGCTGTTGAAACTGATCTGCATTGCAGCGGAAGAGATCAGTAAAGGGCATTTTCCAATCATATTGCTCTTAGAGAAAGGAGCCACTCTTCTAGAAATAGAATACTAATACGCCTTCAGTATAGTGATACAATTTATATTACTACACATAAGGCTTAACAGATTCAGTGTTCCATTGAAGTGGATGAAGCAGCAATGTCTAAAGGTCAAAGAAAATTCCTAAAGATATTTGGGTTGGTAAATAAACAAAATGAATTGAATAGAACGGTTTTTTCTATCCGTACATGTCACTGTTACGTTTTTGTATAGCTCGACTCTTTCCCAGTCAAAATTTGCCTTGATCATGGTATTTTGGAGATTCTCATATCCCACTTTTTGAAACCAATTTAGGAACGAAATGATTTACTACAAGAGAGCTCTACCCTTGGTTTTCAGCCAACATTATACGTTTTGATTGCTACAGGCAAAAAGAAAGTCCTAATCGTTTTACTTTTTTCATTAAATATTTACGAAGTGTCTATTTGACCGGCAGTCGCAGCCATGATGGATTCAACTGCGCGTGCGCAGGCAGTCAAATACGGCATTCACTCGGTCACATGTTTCACTTGTCCCAGGGTTAGGGTTAGGGTCCGATCACGTGATAACCAGCCGGTCGAGGTTATATTCATTTCTGTTTCTTGAGTTCTCGTCGGTGGGCGTAGCTCATTCGGAGTGCGTCTGACACCGTGCAGGTTATGCTGGTTCGAGTCCAGGTCATTCCAAATTTTTAATTTATATTCATTATTTATATTCCAAAACGTTTGTAAGTTACTGTTCGTTCATGATACACATGCATTGGTATCCATAATGGCTGGGACTGCTGGTCAAATAGTCACAGCGAAATAATTAACTGTTCATTGGGATCCCGCTAGCTACTTCCTTATTGTATAACATACTCTAAAAAGTGCTATATACCTTCAAAGTTGCAACTGGTATCCATAATGGCTGCGACTGCCAGTCAAATAGTCACAGTGAAATAATTAACTGTTCATTGGGATCCCGCTAGCTACTTCCTTATTGTATAACATACTCTAAAAAGTGCTAAATACCTTTAAAGTTGCAACTGGTATCCATAATGGCTGCGACTGCCGGTCAAATAGTCACAGTGAAATAATTAACTGTTCATTGGGATCCCGCTAGCTACTTCCTTATTGTATAACATACTCTAAAAAGTGCTATATACCTTCAAAGTTGCAACTGGTATCCATAATGGCTGCGACTGCCAGTCAAATAGTCACAGTGAAATAATTAACTGTTCATTGGGATCCCGCTAGCTACTTCCTTATTGTATAACATACTCTAAAAAGTGCTAAATACCTTTAAAGTTGCAACTGGTATCCATAATGGCTGCGACTGCCGGTCAAATAGTCACAGTGAAATAATTAACTGTTCATTGGGATCCCGCTAGCTACTTCCTTATTGTATAACATACTCTAAAAAGTGCTAAATACCTTTAAAGTTGCAACTGGTATCCATAATGGCTGCGACTGCCGGTCAAATAGTCACAGCGAAATATTTAACTGTTCATTGAGATCCCGCTAGCTACTTTTCGTATTGTAAAACATATTCTAAAAAGTGCTATATACCTTTAAAGTTGTAACTGGTATCTATAATGGCTGTGACTGCCGGTCAAATAGTCACAGCGAAATATTTAACTGTTCATTAGGATCCTGCTAGCTACTTTTCTTATTGTAAAACATTTTCTAAAAAGTGTTATATACCTTCAAAGTTGTAACTTTTCATCAACACTTTTTAGCACATGCTTATCACATCAGCAGGATCATCGTGTTGCTATGCAACGCTTCTGGAAGCCTAAGGTTTTTTGTCTCAAGATTTTTCTCACATTTATTTCTGTCATATTCAACCTGAGTTCCAGTATTGTCATGAACTTAAAGAAGTAGACCATCGATTACGCAAGCACACTGAATAATCAGAAAATGTCCATTAATTGGCATTTTTTTGTAGCAATTTAGATAATCTTATTGCTGAATGAAACAAAAGAAATTTAAAAATTGATGAATGAATCTAACCTGCATCGTTATTTCTCATGATGTATTTATTTGCAGCGTGTCGAGGGCCTCTTGCAGAGAATGAAAATCCGAATCGTAACAATGATGTGTTTTTCTCAAGCATATTTGCAAGCTTAGTTTCCAATCCATAACCAAATTTAGTTGGCTGTAAAAAGAAAATAATAATTAGCTAGCAATGGAGTTACCTGCGTTTCTGTGTGATATGCGAATATTGAAAATTATCTCCAATGTTACTGTCAGGGTCCGACAAAAGTGGGGATCCTGGGATTCTAGATCCCGGAAGGCCAAAGTAAATTCAGAAGAAAATTGATAATTTTATGATTTATAGGTCAAACCTCAACAAAAAATTCAGAAGAAAATGTACAACAACGTTAAAGATTCCGGAAGGCTAAACCTTTTGCCGGATACTGGTTACTGTCAAATTTATAGTGACGATATTTCCAAGTTTGCACACTTTGCTACAATTTTTTTGAAATTTTTTGAAATTTTAAAAATTACAAGTCTATTTTGAAAGTTGATAAAACTTTTCAGAAACGACAATTACCCAGAAAAATAATTATGGTACAAGAACACTTTAACAGCCCTGTAGAGCAAATCTAAAATCTGTGTAGTACAGTGATCTTATGTGATATTTTGAACTGATTAGAGTTAAAAATATTTCAAGATGCGCAATGGAACCAGTTCCAGGCTCTTCTTATTAAAACATAGATAAAAATGAAAAAACCTGGGATTAGTTCCGGTGCATAAAATATTTTTTGTCTCTGACTAGCTAAGAATATCATGGTGGATAATTGTAGACTATTTCCAATAGCTATCTGATAGTCAAAATGCCCTTATGTTCGGTTCGTTTAATCTATGTGATTATAGGCCTACTATTACACAGTTTGTAGATTTGCACCCTGAAGGCCTATGAGTTTTGCCATTCAGTCAAAAAAGGATATTTGGGCACCCATAGTTAATGTCAGAATCTTGGTTATTTAAGTACCTGATTAGCCAATTTCAATTCTTGTAATGTATTATTAATAGTTAACATTTGCATTATTTCCTGTCAATGTAAAAATAAAATAAATTAGAGAGATTGATCGATACCACCTTGGTAGACATTATTATGATAACATGATATATTTCAAACATTATATCACTTGAAGTACATTAAAAAATATTTCCACAATGATAAGAAATTAATAAGAAATTATTAATTAGCGGATGATTGTTTCTTTAGGGACCGCACTTGATATTATCTATAGGTTTTTCTTATTCGTCATCATACATTTGAGTTAGGTCTTAATGAGCTTCACGCAATACATTTAAGAGACTAGATTGTCATACCACGATATTGAGATAATATTGCCTGACTCCTTATTATCGTAGGGTCGATCCATAAAAAAAATCGAAACTCAACATTTTTACTTTAAAACTTGACTTGTTATGCCAAGTGTTTTAATTACTCTGCCCAGTTTTTATGGCAAATAGATAAAGCGGTTAATGTCTAGTTTTTGACCATAACGAGTGATTGTGATAAGACCACAACAGCTATCAATCATTCCTTCATAAGAACGAAATCTTTTAAAATCGTGTTGTTGTTATGGACAAATGATCGATAGCTGACAGCTGTCATGATCTAACCGTGCTCACTCGGCGTGATCAGAAATTAAACATTAATGACTTTCCCATTTTTGAAGAATTGAAACAGTCATTTTTCACTTTTAACACGTTTTATCACATAGCCGTTTCCAGAGTTATTCTGAAGTAAGAAATTGCATAAAAGGAATACCATTTAATTTAACCGCATTGCAGTTAAGCAGATTTCCTTGAAAGTTGAACTACTAATTAATCAGAATTTAGCTACCACTTACAATTTGGTTGAATTGAATTCTTACCTCAACACCTTCGGTTGTAATTAGATTAGATTCTAGATTCAAGGACTTTAATTGTTTGTTGTTTTTTAATGATTCACACATTACCTGAAAAATAAACAAAATTCAAGTCATACTTTCTCAAATCATTAATGAACTTAAAGGAGCAAAAATGACAGGCAGGCGCCACGCAATTAGGATCACATGCTACGTTTATTGTTTATAACACAATGTTCATACCGCCAGAATAGATTTCTCAAAAGGTTTGTAATTTATCAACAGAAAAATAATTACAATCTAATTAATTAACAATTCCCCCAGAAATGCTTACCTTAATAATATTATCTCCAACTTTGCAATTAGCAAGATATAAATTAATTAAATGTTGATTATTTTGTAAATTATTTGCGATTTTTTCTAGAGTTTCTTCTGTCACATCTTTGTGGTTATTTAAATTCAATTCTGTTAGCGATTCGTCATTATCTGTTAATTTTTCCATTGCTTCTTCGAGATCTAATTCATTTACCGCATTTGGATCAGAGTACTGTTTGTACTTCTTACTACCAACAACACCTGAAAAAAATACAAGACCGCATAAAAGAATAATTTATTATTTTTAACAGCGAGATCAATGTTCAGCAAATGTAATTGGTCCTGGCTATAAATAAAGTGAAGCTTTTGCCATATATCTATTTTAAATAGCTCTAAGTAATTCTTGTGTGTAGAACGTTGTCTTCGATTTGCATCAAAACTATAAGCTGCAGTATTGAAAGCCATTGAAAGAAAGATAATTATCTGAGCTCGGTTATAACGCTCTATTTTTTTAAATCAAATGTTTTACATGGCTATTGCCAATTACAGGGGAGAGAGTCACTACATTCTTCGTTAATCCTTAAAATCTTCAAGCAAAATGCCAATAGTTACGGTAGATCCATAAAATCAAGCCTTATGGGAAAATATTGAGAATATATTATTTACAAAACAAATCAGCCCCAAAGGCGGGTCAATCTCATATTGCAAAGTAAACAGGATTTGAATGAAATTAGAATATTTCAGAATACAATGGGATTCATAATAAACAAGTCATATTATGAAGTCTAATTTAAATCAAATCATGAATAAAATTTGAAAGGACAAAAATAAATGGTGGGCTTTACACATTTAGAATCACGGGCGTGTTTGTAGTTTGTATTAAAGGGGCAAAACTGACCGGCGACCGCTGCGAGCACAAGTTGAATTTATGCTTAGCGTAATTCAGCCGTCTCGCTTTGAAACAATTGTTTTACGCAGGCCTAATTTGTAATAAAATTCATGTCAACAATGAACATTGTGTTATAACAATAAGCATGCATGTGATCCTAAGTGCGTAGCGCCTGCCGGTCATTTTTGCTCCTTTAATTGAATAAACTCAAAAACAAATTTTATATGGTTTTTCTATCCAACAACTAGGTTCTTGGAAACTAATCTGATGTGACATCATGCTTGTTTTAGTGGCAAACTACCAGTGGTACCGGTTTTCCAGGGGGAAAAAAAGAAAAAAGAAATGATGATATTGTTTCGTAAGCTTAATTCAAATTGAGCTTGCAGCGACAACCGGTCAATGCTGCTCCTATAAGTTAATTAAAGCAAATTATTTCATAGGCTTCAATACAAGATTATTCTGTTAGCCTTTTAAAGTGCCCTTTTAAAACTCAGCCTACCTGGTTTGTATTTCTTCAATCCTGATCCTTTTAATGATTGCCATACTTTATCATTTTCAGCCTCTTCGCTTTGGCGTTGATTTAATAAACCATGAATACCCAGTACAGCTGAAATGATAACAATAAATACTTTTACTAATGTTATTTCAAACGTTTTGTTGCTTCCTATTGGATGATCGAACACTGACAATTAGTGTCTTTGAATGCGACGTAATAATCCGAGACAATAGCATCTCTATAAGGTTTCAAGAATGACGTGATAGAAAAACTCTGTTGTTTTACAAATTTTTCCCTATTCCAAAATAAAGATTTACTGCATCAACAGAAGCGGAGCTATCAAGTTTATTCGCTAAAAAAACGGCTACTTATTACAAAGAGGACAACGAAATGCAAAGAAGTGAAGAAGTCTTCATCTAATCAAATCGATAAGGTTAAAATCTCTAAATTATGAAGACATATTTAAACAAACTTGTTGAGATGAATTCATAAAATTTCTCAAAACACAGTTGTTCTTGAATATTTCAAGGGATTAATCAAGGTATGGATTAATAATAAAACAATTATCAAGGTGGGATTCTACATTTGGGCAATTATAATCTCATACCGGCAAGTTCCATGAGTTCATCTTCGGTAGCATCATTCAGAACATCGCTCAAATCATCCGGTAAAATTGCTTTCTTTTCTTCAGGTTTGGGTTTTGCTTGATACGATTTCCCTCTCTTTTTATTCTCAAATGGGATATAGTTAGCGCCTACTTTTGATTCAAGTGCTTCTGTTTTCATATGTTCAAGGAGTTTACTTCGATCATATTCTCCTGTTGGCTTCTTTGTTGTTTGATTAGCCTGACGTTCTCTTGCTGGTAAAAGGTCATTCTATAAGAAAAGAAAATATACTATATGTGACGGTCTGTGTAAGAATCAACAATCGGCGAAAATCCAATGGTACAGTTTGGCGGCAAGAAATAGGAAATTATTGAAAAATTAAACATATTTTAATAAATAAAATGAGATAGAGTTGTCTGAATGAAAACAAATTGAAGATTCCAAAATAAATTAAAATTCTAAATTAGATAATCATAAACGAAATCCAACATTTTATTGAAATGTTGATTTTGACAAGAACCGTCACATATTGTAAAACTATGGTCGATGCGAGGGAGACATAAATGCGATCTCTGAACTCCACGAAAGGCTCGACGCATTCCTTAAGACATATAATTTATAAAACTATAATTGCTGACATGCAACACCGCCGTCAGCCAGGGTTCAACAAAAGTGGGGATTCTAGATCCCAGAAGGATGGAACAAATTCAGAAGAAAATTGATATTTTCCTGATTTGTAGGTCAAACCTCAACAAAAAGCTGGTCGCAAGTAGATAGAATTTATTTCAACAATTTAAGCATTACATAGTGCAATTACTAAACATTGTTGACGTCACCTCTTAACTACTTAAGCAGTATTGCTTGTCTGTTTGAAGTGAATTGATTTTCGTGGTAAAAAATTCTTCGAGCATCAAAAGCCCTTACGAGGTCCACCTCTATTGCACTTGTAACTTCCTAAACCAGTTCGTTGATAAATAACTTGGCAGAGATGCTTCCACTTCCTTGTTCGTTTTACAAAATGTTTTACAGAATCGCGTGTCTGTGCAAAGGAGACACAAAGGCAGGCTGTGTATCATGAAAACGAGTGATTGAAATTTGGGGCCAGATTTTAAAGACAAAAATATGCAAAGGCTGGTCATTCTAAGGTCTTTCAGGAATTTTTCATATGAAATTTTTCCAAAGACTTCGGATGTAAATTCAGCTTTCTGGAAAGAAAACAGTACTGTTGATCCCTGGAAAAAGGAGGGGGTTGGGTCGATAGCGTTTAAACAATTAATGTTTATTGCAGGGCGTCAAGCAAGAGCGTACAGCACTAACATATTTTGCACTATGAATCTTGAATATAGGGCCTACTGAGTTACAACTGAAAACCTACTGAAAACATACTAGAATAGTATTGGTAGGGCCTACTGAAACGGTGATGAAATAATATCCTAAGTGTGTGAAAAATATGATGGGTTCATGAACATGAATCATGAAATTGAACAACTTATAAAACAGTTTGTGAACATATTTTATAAAGTTCATCAAAAATTCATGAACGTCAAATCGCCTGTTTTCCATAAACGCTTTCATGAACCGTTCATGATGAAAGTTAATGACAATTGCGCCATTTTAACATGGGAGTCGAGATAAGTATAAATTTTAGTCATCAGAATTGCAGATCACAGTGTAATCTTCTGAACTATTAGAATATCATAGAGACCATTTTATAAAGACCTGAAAACCTACTGGAATAGTATTGGGTACTGAAATGGTGATGAAATAATAAATTCATCCGACACTTTAATCTAGATCATTTTTAATCCACTGGAAAACTAATGAAAGGCAGCATCTCAACATATGAAAAATACTGGATTGTGCACCATTCACTAACCTATTCAATTTTCAGTTATTAAAAATTCAAAGTACTGGATTTCGTAAAAAGCAAATGTATGCAAATACCTTTCAAATCAACTGTCAAAAAGAAATATATATGTTCATATTTCATCACCTGACACAAGAGTGAAATGATATCTTATCTTCTTTTGGTTGATTTAAAACTTAAAACCAAGAATTGTTCATTTTAATATTGGTAAACAGAAAAACTGGAGTTCTTTCTTAGTAAAGTAAATATCTATTGAGAAATGCATTATGAAATAAAATAATTTACAAACAATCCTTGAAAGGAATGAGATAAGTTTGATTGAATCGTCAACGTTATCATAAATCTTATAAAGACAGCTGATGATGAAAGCCTTTTAAAGGCTTTTGACGTTATCCATTAAGAGTCAATCAATTTTGTTCATGTAACCCTTCAGCTAGCAAATTTAGGGTAATGCCGACGCAAATATCAAAAAACATGATTATAATGTAAAATTGTACAAGTAAATAATTAACTGAGATTCGAAGTGGTATATACAAGCTGTGCACAAATTTTGTGGCCATCTATCGATATCTTTCGTTGGAATGAAAATATATGTTATAGACTGTACGATTCGTTTGGGCAGTCAACATTGAATTTACACAATCGTTTTGATTAAGTTCAACCTGTACCGACAATCCACCGGTCTTAAAAAACAAAATCGATGAACAATACACAAACAATTAAATAGAAACTTCAAGTCTGTCGTATTTAAAGAATAAAGATTTAAATTGAGAATAATACCTTTTATTTTGTAATTATTACAGGTGAATTATAAGATGATAAAAGTTGTCATCGATATCTTATCATAAAAGTCAAAAGTGTCGACGCTGTAATAGTTTGAAGAGTGGAAATAACTGGTTGAGTTGAAACAAATAGCAGGATTTACGAATGATAACACATCATATGCAACTCTGCATGAAGATTTCAAATGATAAAACAAGGCGACCTCAAGATTTAGCACCTGCACGGAAAACACGAGAAAAATACGCTGTGTCGTAGTAATAATTATTGCAATAGCGACTTTCTAACATTAAAACTGCATGAAATAAACACACAATGATAAATATAATATACCTCAGGATCCATTTCAACCTCAAGAGCTTTCAAATCATCTTCTGTGAGCTGTGAAAGTAAATCTTCGTCAGATAAATCATCATCAGCTCTCCTTCCTCCGTTAATTTCAGCCATGTCTAAATCAGGACACAATTATATTTTCAAAAGAATACAAATTGAAACAGTTTCCAAACACAATCCGAAGTAAAAACTTTGGACTTATGGACAGAATAGAGGATATATTGATAGACAATCTTGTTAAATAGACTGATTTGAAGCACTTTAACGATGAGAACTTAGTACTGTAGAATCCTTTGTACACTTTTTCGTCACACAACAAAACCAAAGTGCGGGCGTATTCTATTTCGAAAACGTGAATTTGAGTATTTTGTCACGTGACTGATATTAACCAATCATTATTGATAGGCTATGACGTAATTGGCGTTGCTATGATACGATTTAATTGAGCAACTCTAAAGTCTGTCAACTACGTATATTTTCTGCTACACCTTCTTAGCACATCAACAATACTTCAGATTTATAAATAAAAGTAAATGCTACATTCATTACTAGCACAAGTTGCGTTATGCAATATGCAAATCAAGTTATAAGATGAAGGAATTGCCATTTTATCTGCAGCATTTATCAACTTAAAAACGGCTTTTTATAAGTGTTTATGAGTGAAAACAGGTAGCCAGTAGTTGCCAAATTTCGTAACACAAACATATATACAGATAATACTTTCTGAAGAAATCCCTATTAACACACAAACTTAAACACAAACAAAGTTACAAAATTAAATACTCAAACAAACAAACAAACTTATTTAAATTTTTGCACGATTCTTAGTTGTGCTTTAGGCCGTGAAAATAGCGTAGTTTCATTCATTTAAATTGTTACATTGAAAATCAAAAACAACTGTTTTGTTCATTGACCTCCGTTCATGGAATTATTTCTATGGCAACCTCTTTCCTCAATATACATCATGCAGAAGTTGTTTTCTCATTCAAACATTACAATGTCATTTCGATTAGCATATCCCCGATTGCGGTATATTGACTAATGTTTAGATAACAAACTCGTCATAGATTATAATTCATGTGAATTGTCATCTTTTAAAAATATAGCCTACATTTTATGTACATCCCTACAACTACAATTATATGTACATTGTATTTGTACAACCGTATAATATATACTGAGTATTAAATTGAGCGAGAGTGTCACAGCAGTCTGTCTTTTCAGGTCTTTTCGGACCTTTTTGGCTCTGGGCCTTCACCTTACGACGATGAAATCCACTTTGTCTACAATAGATTATCTTTCATGATCGAGGTAATTAAAGGCCAGAGTGGGTAGATATATAGAAGAGGCATCCTCAGACTTGTGATTCTATTAACGCTAGGTAGTCTACGCTAGATAACATCATACAGCAAATACTCGCTTCTGATTGGCTGAGAGTTGTTCTGGTTTAAGTACGAAAAAGTTGATAAGAGTAATAATTGTGAATGGGAGGGTCAAAAATGAAACATGCTAGAATTACGCTTTTCAAGTTTCACATCAGAAGGAGATCATCAGGTGATTTAGATCAACTAGACTATTTTGTCAAAGAAGTATAGTTGAAATAAATCGCCTGATGATCACGTTCTAGTGTGAAACTTGAATTAGCGGAAGTCTAAAATGTTTCATTTTTGACTATCATTCTATATAAATGCTCTGATTAATTTCATTGAGCAGTATATACCAAGAACTGGTGTGGACCAATCCCACTATTAATATTATTAAATTATTATTATTGTTAAAGCAATTGTGAGCCTTGTGATTGGCTGAGAAGCAAATTACCACAACAAGGAATTACCACAACAGTAATTCCATTCACATAAAGTCATTAAATTAGAAGAGAAATATAATAAGTTAAGCTGTATGTAAGTGACTGGATTGTTTATGAAAATTAACCACAGACCAGGGGGCAGATACAAGATTAAATAAATCAAAGACGAAAAAGTATAAAATGTAGAAAAAGTCCAGGTTATAAGAATTTATACAATTAGAAAAGTATCCAAGTTTGGGACCATATTCTCAGACTGACAACTATATGATATTCAGGTTATAAGAATTTATACAATTAGAAAAGTATCCCAGTTTGGGACCATATTCTCAGACTGACAACTATATGATATTCAGGTTATAAGAATTTATACAATTAGAAAAGTATCCCAGTTTGGGACCATATTCTCAGACTGACAACTATATGATATTCAGGTTATAAGAATTTATACAATTAGAAAAGTATCCAAGTTTGGGACCATATTCTCAGACTGACAACTATATGATATTCAGGTTATAAGAATTTATACAATTAGAAAAGTATCCCAGTTTCCCAGTTTGGGACCATATTCTCAGACTGACAACTATATGATATTCAGGTTATAAGAATTTATACAATTAGAAAAGTATCCAAGTTTGGAACCATATTCTCAGACTGACAACTATATGATATTCCAATGTCCATGTTTCAGATCTCAGGAGTCAGGACTTAAATATCATCAATATCATTCAAGTATTGACTATTAAATTGCCTTATTCACATTATTCTTTGTCATATGTCTGATCGTTATTTGTGTAGCAAATTTTTAAGCGCACAAGAGGGACATTCCTATAATGTGACTGTCTATTACAACTACTATTACTATTACTAGACATCTTTTGCCACTAGCACAGTATTGATCTTATTAAGGTCACTCTCTAGTCTAATTTTGGGAAAAAATAAAATTTTGTTGAGTTTGAGCTTTTCTTGTTTTTAGTAAGTATAATTATTAAGGAACATGATTCTGAATTTTTTTTACTACAAAACGAACGAAAAACTACAAAATAATACATTTTCAAAGATCATACCTAGCATTTCTTGTTGTTTTCATGCTTTTTTGGTCCATTTCGTGCAAAACATTGCAAATTTGGAAAAAAATGGTAAATTTTGGTCATTTTTAGGCATAAGACATTCATTTTGTTGGTAATTTATCGCTGTTTCCAATTTTTCAGGCCATTTTGTTGTAGCCTCTGCCATTAAATCGATATTGGCTTCTAAATGAGACCTTGACCAACACCCTATCAGACAATGGAATTTCTAAACATCAAGTCGCTCCAATATTCCAAACAAAAGGTTTTTTTTATATTGTCCAATAGAAGTGCTGTATTGAAGCTACTTCCACACTGCATTCAAAAGGGTTCAAAAGTGATAGTTTTTCACGAATGTAATCGTTTTGAAGTAGTTTTTATTGCTTTCAACTGTGTATCCGAAGCCTTGAAATATTTATTGATTTCTTTTTCGTGTTTATAATGTCTTCTGGTGATTCATCAAATGTTAGAAGGAAATTTTCTGTCAAAAGGAGGTGTAAAAGGAAGTTATTTCCAGCTAAAAAATCCCTCAACGAGAAACAACAGGAATCAGCTGATTTTGATGAGCAACCTGGAGCAAGCTCGAAAAAACTGAAGTTATCAGAAAAAGATATTATAATTGAGGATAAATGTCATGGATTCAGGCTTGTCAATTTAAAACTACTTGAATTATTGATCAATGAAGCTTCGATTTGTAAATCATGCAAACAAGGGAGACTATGTTTACAAGAAGATTCATCAAGAAAAATGGGTTTGTCTTCCATGATTATGCTAACCTGTGAATCATGTTCAGCTATCACTGAATCATACACTTCCCCTATAGCTGAAGGATCTAGAGGTTATGAGATCAACAGAAGAGCTGTATTTGGAATGTCAGAAATTGGTGGTGGCAAAACTTCACTCGAAAAGTTATGTGCAATTCTGAATATGCCCGAAGCAATGACTGAAACCTCCTACATAGACAATTTGAACATTGTGAAAGAGTCTCTTGAACAATGCGCATCATCCAGTATGCTAAATGCAGCTAAAGAGGAGCATAACTTGCAGGATGTACAGCAAAGAAAAATTGCTGACTGTAAAGCTATGTTCGATGGGTCATGGCGCAAACGGGGCTTCTCCTCCCTGCAAGGAGTTGTCACAGCTATATCGGTTGAATCAGGCAAAGTTCTAGACTACGAAAGCATGAACAAATTGTGTTCTTCTTGTTCACGTTGGGGCTCAAAACCTGAAAGTTTAAAAAAACAATCCTGGAATGCAAATCATATATGCCCAGTAAACTATGATGGGTCTGCCCCTTCCATGGAGCCGGAAGGTATAAAGCGAATGTATGAAAGATCGGTAAAGGATAAGAAACTCAGATATACGGGATATATTGGTGATGGAGATAGTAAGTCGTTCTCCAATATAAAAGAAAGTATGCCTTATGGGAATAAAATTGACATTAAAAAGCATGAATGCGTCGGACATGTTCAAAAGCGCATGGGCAACGCTTTGCGAAAATTGAAAACACAATGGGGAAAGAAAAAATTGCCTGATGGTAAAACTATTGGTGGACGTGGTAGGCTGACAAAAGACCTTATAGGTAAGCTGCAAATATATTATGGTCTGGCTATTAGAAGAAATAAATATAACTTAGAAGCAATGAGAAAAGAGGTTTGGGCTGGTCTATATCACACAGCTTCGACAGATGATAAACCACAGCACCAGAACTGTCCAACTGGGAAAGAATCATGGTGCAAATACCAAAAAGCTGTTGCCAATAAAGAAACGTACTCCCATGTTAAAACTATACCTGAGTCAATTGTAGCTGTCCTGAAACCTACATATGAAAGATTGGGCAAAGACGAAATACTCGAAGGATGTCTTGGTGGCTATACGCAAAATTCTTGTGAGGCGCTGAATCATCTTATCTGGTCTAGATGTCCTAAAGGTGTGTCATCTGGGAGAGCTCACCTCGATGCTGCTTGTGCTAGTGCAGTCACTGTATTCAATGATGGAACCTCAGCCTTAAATAATGTGTTAGTTGCCATGGGAGTAGCACCAGGACAATTCATGTTGGCGCAAACACGTAAGATTGACCAGAAAAGAATTCGTGAAAGTGATAGAAATGCATCAACCATCCAAAAAAAAATCAGACAAGCACAGAGACAGTCGAAAAAAGCAGTAGAGGATGAGGTATTAGAGGAAGAAGGAGTTGCTTATGAAGCAGGTGGTTTTTAATCCAATTACAACTAAAATATAGACAGATAAACATAAACTTTGACTTTGACCGCGATTTTCTCAATTTATGATTTAGAGCGATTTTCAATGACCTTGACGGATGTAGCAAACTCATTTGTAAAGCTATTGCTTTCAAATTTGGATTATTTATTTATTACTGTATTATCCATGCAACTATAGTAACAGAATTTTTATAACATATCTAAATATTTTTTAATAAATTTTTTTTGAAACAATCGATTTACAAATTTCGTGACGTCAAGTTACAAATCTGTTTTTTTTTTTTATAACTTGCTAATTAAAAAATCTAATTCTATAGTTGCATAATGCAACTCTTAAGGAATACTTGTACTGAATTTGGGGTCCAAAGCTACTTCCCCTGAACCTGGATCCTTGTCAGGCCAAAGGCTATATTTCGTGCGTTTTACACCAGAGAAGCTATTTTTAGACCAAAATTTTTAGATCCAGCTCAATTTTGATGGGACACAAACTGATTTGCCACAAAATAACAATTTTAGTGACTTTGGAAATGGTAGAAAAATGTTAGACTAGAGAGTGACCTTAATGTAATGCGTGTATAGTATTCATCATGGACGGATCATTCGGGAATGGGAAAGAACCTCTACCTCATGTTATGCTCCATGAGATTGAGAATGGTGGTACAAGCTGTACACTGTATATGCTAAATGTTTGACGTAATCGTACAGAGTAAAGGAGTTTGCCTGTGAAGTCCGGAGATTGAATGAGAGCTACACTTGGATTGAATTGGTAGACAAGGTAAAGCTTTCTTGCTCTTCTTGTAGATAGTCAAACTGGCTTAAGATCTGACTTAAAATAGAAAAGAAATAATAGATAAAATCATCACAAAACTCAAAAGATCATTTATTTTTCTTTAAATCGTTCAAAATAAATTTCCATTAGTTACATCAAATGAAAATCATACAACAGTCTGTCAACATAGTTTTATAAACTAAAATTTAAAATATTTCAATTGAATTTGATTTATCCAATCAATGGAAGAAGTTTGGGAACAAGTCGAAGCATGGCAAAGAATCCGCCTTTTACACCTGCAATAATTTCTTGACGATGCGTTTGGAATAATTGATTAGCAATTGAATGAAGTTGTGGACCAGCAATTGCACCAAATATTCCAAGAAAGAATTCAAACTTCTTCAAGATAACTAAAAGAGAAAAAAAAATATTATTCATGACTAGATGGCTTGAAAATATTGAGATTCCAAGGCCGATCAGAGATTGAGGATATTTTGAAAACTAAGCCCCAAAAATGGTTCTCCATCTTGCTAGATAGACATTTTGTTCAGTGGATAGACATCAACTCCGTCGTTGTAAAGGACTGACACCGTATAAGCACGGTAATCTTTAGCACCCCTGATATATATATATTATATTCACTTACTGTCATCAGCTAAGTCTCTTCTTGAGATTTCATGACCCAAAGCGTTAGATATTTCTTCAATTTCTTTCTCGCTTTCTCCAACAGTACTTTCAATGCTCAATTCAACTTCAAATTCTGCTTCATCAACAATAGCATTGATTTCATTTTGAGCTTCTTCGTCAGCAATACGGTCTTCGTCATCTATCAGAAATACAACAGGATTTTAATTTAAAGAGAAATGATACCCTCAGATTAAATACAATTTCATCTACACATGAAATTCAGGCAGGCGTGCAAACTATTAGGATCAATGAAGAAGACGTTTTTATAATCCAACGACACGTCCCTACTGCGTATAAGTATCACTCATGTATCATTCAGTATGAAATGCTACTGAAATTCTTAGGGCTGTTAGCCTGCGTGTAGATCTTACAGGCAAGTAAGATTTCACCACAGTTTTCAAGATTTTAGGGTACCATTTTTCAGGCCGTAAAGAATGTTGACAACAAAGACAACATGGTACAGACGTGTATATATATTACATAGGCTAAAGGTAGCCTTTTGGTTTCTTCCACATTGAGAATCATTGTAGATTATCTACAAGAAAGTCCTACAATAGTTACTTGTAGATTTCAAGTCTTTCATTGCTTGAATGAATCACGTTTTTGTAAAGGCTAATATCGTTGCTGACGGATTGTCTATATTCAAATAAAACTAATATAATTTTTCCTGGAGTTATTCGAAAATGTTCTCTGATTTGATAGCACTGTGCTTAATTTCAATTGTCATAATAACATATATTTTTATTTTCAGTTCAAACGGATTAAGAATACAATATAAATCCAATCATACCTTCAGATCGGATCGTTCTACTTCCTTCCATTTTCTTCAAATAATCTTCTAAGTATGTTTTGAAATGTCCAAGACCACTGCTTACTGCATTAAGAAGCTTAGCCAAGGCAGCTTTACCATAAAGTCGAACCATTGAAAGGATACTTTTCATTTGTTCGTCGACAGTGCGTCGATATCTTGTTTCCAAATTATCTGAAACAAATATGAAGAAAACAAAATATATTATAGCAACGAGAGTCTGGTTGTTACCATCCACCGTTGGAAGATTGTACTCATTTGATGTTTTAGATAAAGTCAAGGCTGAGCTGATCTTTAGAGATTAGAACCACAGTTCACAGTCGACCAGATATGATCAAATCATAAGTCCGGTGCAATATACGGTCCACATATACCATTTGAGTACATCTTCTATATGAATCAGTAATAGAAGCAGAGAGACTAGCGTGTAGTTTGCTTCAAGAAATGGTCGCTGCAACAGGTGGATACTATACAGCGTGTTTATACCAGGGGTTTATAAAATATATGAGTGCCTTCAACCAAATTTTCCCTTTCAAAGTGTCTGCAAGTTGTTTTGGTTACGGACTTAAATGAAAGGACATTATTTTAATGAGAATATAATTTATTGAAAAATGCGTAGAATTCATAATAGTTTCTGATTCACAACAGTCTGCACTAGTCACTCCAAATATGCATACATTTGTGCAATCTTGAAAGATGTGCCTGCAGTAATTCCAATGTTCCCAAAATGTGCCTGCAACCGGCGGCTCAAGCGGTCCCCGTTTTATCGAGCCCTGGTTCATATAGTCAACAAGTTACGTAATATTATCATCATCATTATCAGTTGTTCAGAACCTGACAACTTTAAGTTTTAAAACTTTTAATAAAAAAATGATTATCTTCAGGGAGAATAATACAGAATATGAATTAGTAGTCAAATATAGCATTGATATTTACTTACGGAAATGCTGTTCATAATTACAATATAGGTATGCGGGGTACCTAGAAGTGGGCATCTACTTATTGTAGGTTACCAATCGAATGTACTCCAGTTTTTGAAATCAGGTATATGGAATGAGTATTGTATGTCGGTTACGCCTTCGAATAACACTTCAAACAATATCTTTCTGTATATACGGTACATTTTAATATATATCGCATACAGTACAGTATAGCCACTTAGCCAATAAGCCGATATCTATAATTTAACCATTATAGACAGGTGACCTTTATATACAGGGTTGTTTTGATAGAATAGCGTCATTCGTATAGTACTGTATCAACATCAATACTACGAAAATATTGCGACTAATAGCAGGATTGACGGAATCCGATGTGATTTTATCCTAGTGTGTATAGGAAGCTAGCTGTAGAGGCTCACTGGAATTGGAGAAAATAACATAAGAGGCTATGCGACCTTGTCCTTGACCTTGTCAATCAAATCCTATTGAGTCTCACCTTCAACATTATCATCTTTTTCGCCAGAGATCTTTTCAAGGAAATTTTTCACAGCGACTCCCATTCCCTTGCGTTTGAAATGAGAATTGAGAACAGCACGACCGATCAATTTTCTCATTTTACTGTCAGCATTCTTGTACTCTTTGAGAATATCTTCAATGATTTTATCCATCAATTTCTTTACTTCTGCAATTTTGTCTGAATTTTTACCAAGAAATAAGAAAGAATAACACATTAATACAGAAGGTTATAATAATCATCATCAAAGTTTCAATTTGTTAATTTTTAATCAAGTGCAAGAAATTATTTTCAATTAAGAGGTTTATTCACGTTGCTCAAACACTTTTTACATTTGGAGTACTTTCTTCATGATCTGAATTTTTTTATGGTCATTCTGCCAAAGATCTAGTTGAACGACCCCGTCGAAAAGCGTAATGAAAGTAGCCTCTCCTATTTAGACCATATTTACAGTATAGTGTGATGAGGGTATAATGATTGAAAGTAGCGTATCAAATAGCATCAACTCTCGTAGAGATTTCAAAACAGAGCCAAACATAATTTATAAATAAAGGTCAATACACAGAGGTGAGTGTGAGTTCCTCGATTCGATGATACTTTGGTGTCATTAATCACAGTGTTAAAAGAGCATAAATGAACGATTGGCTCTACATGCCTAGAGTCACAGTGTATTGTTTCGGTGCCTGAAACCATGCTGAAACTTGAAATTTGAAGCCATGCCGAAGCTGTGACTGACATTGATGGTGAAATTTATGCTAAGCTTAATTCAAGTTGAGCTTGTAGCAGCCGCTGGTCAATGTTGCTCCTTTAACTGCAAATGTGATGGTCCTTGAAGGCTAGCATGCCAACCCAACGTTTACTATTAATAGATATATTTTCCCAACAATAAACAGTGATAATTTCTCCCTATATTATTGATATTACTGCAACACCAGAGAATTAGAACGTGATCAATGTAACTTTTCTATTAGTTCTTTTTTGTGACCATGATATAATGAGACGTGATACTTACTTTGATCTGGTGAACCAATTGATGCTCGTTTCAAACGCATCAATAACCTTTTGTAGATAAGAGAGACTTTTCCTGTTCCCTTGATAACTGCATTTCGGATAATTCGATTGACATTTCCAATTGATGTCTGAAGTGTCTTGCCTAATTTTTCCATAGCTACACACGACTAATAAAAATGGAAATATTTGAATATTGTATCCATGTTAATTTGCAAATCTACAATCTGTGTAGTAGTATAGTCCAATAGAAAAAAACAAACAATCAAACGGACACTTTTACTATCTGATAATATGCTTACTATATGCTTCTGACAAGGGAGGGAGTTGTCAATTTTGCTTAATAAAAGGCGTGGCATTTGCATATTTGGGTGCTTCAGTACTTGCAATTTTTCGCCTCAAAAAAGCCCGAAGTATGAGTCAAAATTCTTTATCAGACCCGGCCCTTCCCTAAGGACTTAAGGCCGTGACTTCAGGCATCTACAATACTGTATTGCATTTCTAAATAATTGTCTGTCATCATCGTAAAATCCTCTTATTTAGCAAACGATAGCCACGTTTTATGTCATTATTATTATTATACCTTTGCAGATATGATGTCTTCACATTTTACTTTATCATCTTCTTTTGCACTTACAAAAGCAAGTGTTATCAATACGGTGACAATTAAGAAAGAGATCTTCATCTAAAAAAAAATCAATTTTCACTCAAATTTAATAAATACGTCTTAAATGTCATTTACAAATCAAATATACAATGAAAATCCAATAGCAAGATTTTATACATATGTACATATTGCTATAAAAATATATATTTCTGTGATATAGATAGTATGAGTTATAAAATAAAAAGTACCTTAATCGGATTACGATTGAATCTGAAAGACAATACGATCTCCGAACAAATTGGCGAATTAAGTCAACTAGCCAAGATATCAAACACAAGGATGACAATAATCACTTATATACATAATACTGTCTGTTTATATATCACTATATTTCTGTGTCTGTCCGCGACTTATGTACGTCTTACTGGCGAAATAAGTTTTATCATAGAAGGTCCATTATGGACCACACTCATTGCTAATACGCTATAATGAATTCAAGAAAAGTTTTAAAATTAAAATATTTTTGAAACAAACTTGTTCGGATATCCGCTTATTTTTCAAATTCGAACAAAATTCCGACTCGTTAATTTATAGCTCGTGTCAGACAGTCTATATGATATTTCTAGGAAATATAAATATCATTGTGACCGGTGATACAGCAGTATGATTAGTATGTTCTGTGTAAGTATTTTGGTTTTTCAAAGCAAGAGAATTCAAATTTTGAAATAGTCTGAAAAGTCTCATGTCAAATTAGTACTGTGTAACCCGCTTAAGTACAAGTCAAAATTGCCAACGGTTTTTATTGCATTTATCCGAAATTGCAGTTATCCGGAATTGTTTACCAAGGACTTGATCAGAAAATTGTTTAACGGGTTTCAAAGCCAGGTTGCAGATAAGCCGGAACTTCACTTATCCGAATTGCACATAAGCGGGTTAAATTGTATATATAGATTTATTACCCATCTAAAATCATGAAAAGTATTAGAAACCAATGTACTGTTGTTTAGTGTTTCTTACCTTGTAGAGAAATTAAGTAGTTGAACTTCGTTGCATAAAAGTGGAATACTTCGATGACCAAGATAGGATTGGATAGAATTCAAATGAATGATCGGTCTTTTATATGCAAAAGTAATCTTAAATTTATTAAACACAGCTATTCAAATATCTAGATGTGATAATCATAAAATGTAGTTATGTTTATACAAATAAAATAATTCGGGATAGTTTTCATCAAATATCGTCAATGTTTTATTTGAGTAACACATTAGAATTTTAATAAATCAAAAATTTTAGAAAAATAGTATTTATTTAGCTTTTACATGTTATGTATCAAACAATATTATTATTAAACAACATTTGATGAACTTAAAATCAAAAATTGGAATACTTTATAGAATTAACAATGAAATGATAATATTTATAAATTCAATAATTTTTGTTTTCATGACCTGATGTGTGATTTAATGGTTAAGTGGGTGATTCACTCGGCGTTGGCGAGGAATACAAATTTAACAATTTGAATTCCTACACCTTCAATGCGTCAATAGAAATGTTTCTATTAAAAACAATTCTCACTTCATATCGTATGATAATTACCGAACAGTGTATATTTTATAACTCCTATATATGTATGTATGTATGTATGTATGTATGTATGTATGTATGTATGTATGTATGTATATATGTATGTATGTATGTATGTATGTATGTATGTATGTATGTATGTATGTATGTATGTATGTATGTATGTATGTATGTATGTATGTGTATGTATGTATGTATGTATGTATGTATGTATGTATGTATGTATGTATGTATGTATGTATGTATGTATGTATGTATGTATGTATGTATGTATGTATGTATGTATGTATGTATGTATGTATGTATGTATGTATGTATGTATGATGTATGTATGTATGTATGTATGTATGTATGTATGTATGTATGTATGTATGTTTCATAATTAGCTGCTTCCCTCTAACCATGCCAATGAGGGGGATGCAGTATTTAGCACGTTCGATTGCATAGTAAATTAATGTTATCATATCGTATATATATCTCCGTTGTTTATGATATGTAATTCACAGATATCAATTGCAGTGCTACCCCATAAAACAAAGTTTGTGAATGTGAATGTGTGTAGTTTTCTTGGACAGTTTGCGGGGGCACGAAGAACTGAACATTTGAATTGGATATTGAAATGAGCTTTTTGGTTAAAGTCAAAATTACATACGTAAAACAGAGTTTGTGTCATGTCGACTGACGAAAAATCGAGCCTTCCGAATGTAATGCTAGCTCATTCTACCTCTGAGCTACCGGTCTTTAATATCTTCATTGGACGAAATCTTGCCATGATGACAAATGATGTGAAAAATAATCTTAAAAGCAGTGAATAGAGCGGCTGGAAAATGAAAGTTCTTAAAATTCAGTATTTTTTACAAAATGTATTGCAACCAAATCTTCAGAGTTTAAATTTTTAAACATAAACTAGAATTTTGACCTTGAATTAATTCTCTTCAGGAATGTTACAACATTTTTTCTGAATCTGTTGGTTTGTCAAGAAATGTCAAGCTTCTTTTGCTCTAGCTTTCCAGAACATAGGATCCATTTGTGTTAGGAAGCATGCATGCTCCCATGCAGGCTATGTCGTATAAACGCCAAGAACAAGAATAGAATCTGAGTACTGTCGCATGAATAGAAAACTAGCTAGAGAGAACATCTAGATTACAATATTTTAGTAGCGAATAAAAGTAGCGAATTTTTTATGTAAATTATAATGTATTGATTATCATTCCAATCTATTTTTGATTTTTCAAAAAAAATATCAGGTAATAAAATTTTCGAACGTAACTACATCCTACGCTATATCAACCACTTTGAATATTTGTTCAAGGTTATCGACGCAAGTTCATCTGAATAAAAATTTGTTTACTCAGGCTAATAAATATTCCATTGCAGATTCAAACACACTGGTCACGACATCATCATTCTAAATAATGGAATCTTTATTCGATATTTGAACAAGAAAAATGGAATGCAAATAAATCCGATTATGAAGGTAATGAATTTCCTTGTGGGATACTTTTTGCTTGTACACCCAGCAACTGTCAATATAATTTATAGGGGATTGGCTTTGATATGTTATATTATATATGTGTAAACGGTGTTGTGCAATTTAACAAACCGTTCCTCTTTACGTTTAATTACATTCACCCACATAGATTTAAAAACTTTACGGTTATGTTCAACATTGATAAGATCACAATTAACAAAATCATTCTTAAAACGGCATGCTTTAGGAATACATTGGCCCAACTTACTGTTCACTGCTAAACTTAGAAAAATTTCCCCTTCTGCCTCTGCTATTGCTCACCAATGTCAAATGTCTGTTTTAGGTCACATCGAGAGATCAAGAGATGTATGCCCCTCAACCGCTGCATGACATCCTTAACTGGCAACCAAAGGAGATGCTTCGACGGGGCTATGGGGGAGTAGCATCTTTTCATAATGTTTTGTATCGTGAATTGTGTTATTTGCAAGTTTCTTTGTCAGCTATGTCTGACCGTGATTTGTGGCGTTCTTTGTGTAGCAAATATGTAAGGCGTAAGATGGACGGCATATTCCTATAATGTGACTGTCTATACAATTACTACTACTTGAAACGTATCGAAAAATGTTCTTGTTGAGCCGTGCCCTGTGTTCCTTTACTGGCTTTGATAGCAGAGCACTTATAACACTAGATTTGATAGCCTGTACTGGTTCCAATTACCTAGACGTTAACTCTGCCATGACTTGACTTTACCTGAACATCAAATCTCGGGGGTAACTTCCATACTTTTAGTATACGGGGACGTTCAAATATTAAAGGGTACCTTTTTCAAAACCCAGAAAAAATTTTTAGGGTATGCTTAGTCAAGACAATTTTTTGAGGTATCCTTTTGAAGCTTTTTGAAATTTTTCATTTTGCAAAACAAATTTTGCCTATGAATTTGTTTTTTTATAATTGTTTTGGTTGAATCTTTCATTCAAAAAAATATATTTGGGGTATCTTTTTCATTATGTGGAAAATTTTTATGGTCATTCTACCAAAGTTCCATTTGAACGACCCCATCGAAGCGCAATGGAAGTTACCCCCGGGCATCAAATACACTACAGTACCATATCGACAACGGTCGTAAATCAGAGAGGGAGGGGGATACCATACCTCAGAATAAAGATTATGATAATAAATTGAGGCAAAACATCATCATCATCATCATGCATTTAGAAACCTTTAAGTTACATACAACTTTTTTTTATAAAGGACTGATTAATGACTAAAAACATATAAGGTAAACTGGATAGGAAAACAGACCAATAAATAAGAAAAGTAAACTATCTTAATAACGTAAAAATAATTCTCAATGAGACTTTTGAAATTAGACAGATACTTCTTTCAACTGATGTGCAAATTTTAAAATTTATACCAGTTCCTGTTTTCAATTATATGACGATTGAATGAAGAAACTTTTACTCGAATTGAAATTGTCGTATATGATCATTTTACATAAATTATTTATGCATTAATTGAATACACCTGATACTCTCCACGAGGTTTTCAAAATGTGTATTTAAGTCCACGTTTTCGGGCAAAATTTCATGCCACGCCCATGTTTTTTGGCATAATTTCCAACACTCTCCCAATATGTCAGTAGCAGGTAGGCATGAACCGTGTATACCCGTATCGGGAGTACTGTCAAATAGGCGCTATCACGGGACGCATCATGTTTCAGGGTAACATTTTTGCATTATGATGGGACATTTTTGATGTGAAATATTAATAAATAATAGATAATGTAATTATAAAAATATGGTATCTTACAGCAGTTGAGATAGTGCTCGATGTCATTTGACAGAGCGTGAATAATAATAATAATGGAGTCAAAGAATACGCATTCATTTTCTTTTTTCACGCACTTTTTTCACACTTTTTTGTCACTTTTATCAAATAAGAGTAACTGGTATATATTTTTCATTAATAGTATCTGTCTGATGATCGCAGAAAGCGAGAAACTTAAGTTACAGAAAAAGAATGCGTAGTCTCTGACTCCATTATTATTATTATTATTATTATAAATAATGAATAATAAATAAAGAATGTTTAGTCGTTGACTTCATTTCATTATTATTATAATAAATAATATATATTTTTTGCAATTTGTGGGTATAAATTCCAGAAAACCTGCAATTTTAAGATGCTAGCAAGATTCTCAAAAAAGTACGTCCTCCTACCTAAAGTACTGAGGTGCCACATGTGGTACCATATTGCGATGGAGGATGAAATGGTCTGAAGGAAACTGTACTATAAAGATTTCTGACGAATTACTGCATCAACAAAGCCTGTATATCACGAAATTTGTTGAATCTGTAAAACTGATATGTAATGCTGCAGAGAAGTTTAACAGAAATATAAGAAAGCACATCACACTATGGAGATTATTTTCCAAAAATTTTTGTATATAGAAACTTTTTACATTCAATACAGATAATTAAAATATTACTTAATTATTATTGGTATAAATTAATTGTGTTATATTACATATAAACATCATATCTGTACAGTCATCGTGGATCATATTTGAGTACAGATTGAGATTAATGATTCTACAAATTCTCAATTCATTAATTACATCTATTGTTATAAATATATAAAAATGCTACAATGCTTTTAATCTATTCGATATTTCTTCACATTTATTAAGTTTAAATTTGTACAATAATATTTCAATATTTAATCTGCTGTGTATAATAATGGATTAATCCATCAAAAATCAAATTATAATTTGATTATTTATTCAAAATGTTTATATTTAATCCATTTAATTATTTAGAACATGTTTTTCCATACATTTATCAGTTTGTCCAATAGAAACTTTTATAATACATGATTCGTAACGTTGCTTTAAACGAATAGGTATTATAGGTATGCAAATAGGTAAGATTATGCAGATTTAGAAGTAAAATTAGTCAACCATGTTTGATTAAAACAATTATTTGATATTTGGTTTGAATACATTTATTAGTTTGTCCGATAGAAACTTTTATAATACATGATTCGTAACGTTGCTTTAAACGAATAGGTATTATAGGTATGCAAATAGGTAAGATCATGCAGATTTAGAAGTAAAATTAGTCAACCATGTTTGATTAAAACAATTATTTGATATTTGGTTTGAATATATTTATCAGTTTGTCCAATAGAAACTTTTATAATACATGATTCGTAACGTTGCATTAAACGAATAGGTATTATAGGTATGCAAATAGGTAAGATCATGCAGATTTAGAAGTAAAATTAGTCAACCATGTTTGATTAAAACAATTATTTGATATTTGGTTTGAATACATCTATCAGTTTGTCCAATAGAAACTTTTATAATACATGATTCGTAACGTTGCTTTAAACGAATAGGTATTATAGGTATGCAAATAGGTAAGATCATGCAGATTTAGAAGTAAAATTAGTCAACCATGTTTGATTAAAACAATTATTTGATATTTGGTTTGAATACATTTATCAGTTTGTCCAATAGAAACTTTTATAATACATGATTCGTAACGTTGCTTTAAACGAATAGGTATTATAGGTATGCAAATAGGTAAGATCATGCAGATTTAGAAGTAAAATTAATCAACCATGTTTGATTAAAACAATCATGTGATATTTGGTTTGAATATATAATTTGATCCAACGCTAATATATACTGTGTTGATAAAATCTAAATCGAATTTTTTTGGAAGACATATTTTTCAATATATATTTATATATCTTACTTTGCCATATAATCAGATCTCAATGTACATGATATATATAATATAGGATTATACTGCTTGAAATCGATGAAATGTTTAAATAACTTTCTGATCACATAAATCTTTAATAACATTAAAAATCCGATTACTAGCACCATTATCCATAAATATTACAATTGACAAAAGACACCAGCATAGACCATTGGTAAGAGATGATTTATAATCTTCTTGTAATGAATCAAATGTATATTGATCAATTAAATTATCATCAAAACCTTTCATTGCTTCAATAAATGTCTGATGATAATGTTGTAAAATTTCATCTGTTGACGAACGTCTCAATTCAGATGATAAACTTGACATTATAAGCGATGACAAATCAATACATGCGCTACCATATGCAATACATTGAAAATCAATTAATTTAACGTCATTTCTTAATTGATTATTTTTCGCGTTAAAGAAAATATTATTACACCAGAAATCACCATGGTAGATTACAGTTGGGCAATTATCTTGAACCCTACTACTGTGTTTAAATATTTCTGGCGCAGAAGCAATAAGTGCTACAATTTTTTTTCTGATTTTAATTTCATCAGGATAATAATCGTCAAACCAATCGATTGCGCAACCAAAGAAATATTCCCAATTAGACATATCACTATGTTCTTCTTTCCAATTAAGAAACTTCTCATGAATGTCATCATTTGATAATATCGATGAACGATTTTCATTTTTATTTTTTATAGTAAGATATGTTGATGCATGATATATTGCTAATGCTTCGACGGCATCGAATGCTTGTTGCAAATCTAATCCTTTGGAAAATTCTGCTAATTCATATCCAGCAACTTCCAAATCTTCTAAAACAATCGCAGAGCAGTTTTCATTTTGTTTATAAAGTGAAATATAGCATTCTGGTAGATATTTCTTAACAATCGACCCATTGTTTGCAACATTCAATAATGTTGGTAATAAAACTTTATAAAAAAATCCTTCACGAGAATGAAATTGGACATCATCAAGAAATTGATTACATAACCTACTATGAGATTTCACTTTAACAATTAGACTAACAGATTCCGAATTGCTGCAATGTAATTTTAATGATATAAGCTCACCGAGATAGCCTTGCAATTCACCTTTGCGTTCATTTATTTCGATTGCTGTGATGTCCTTAAAATGACCAGATAATGTCTTCTTAAGCCAAGCATTGTTAACATCTTTAGCTGTTTGTGGTAGCTCATCATTGATATCCATGATCTACAAATCAAATAATCCTTAGTTGTATCAAATTTTCTGGGTCATCAAGGAGGTGGGAGCAGGGTTCGATAAAAGTGGGATGATCCTGGGATCCTAGATCCCAGGTAGAAAAAATTCAGAAGAAAATGTATAATTTCCTGATTTATAGACCAAACCTCAACACAAAATTCGGAGTAAAATTCATGAAATGATTCAAGATTTTCGAAAGCCAACTCTTTCGTCCGACACTTGATGGGAGCCTTAAGCGGAGCAATTGCCTCGAGGCTTGTACAGTGCATCTGCATAGTCTACTTGATAAACTATGTACAGTGCAAAGGCCTGCAATTATTACCAATATAGAGGAGTACTGGAGCAAAAATCAAGCAGCCGGGGCAGGCAGCAAAAGAGGGCACTCTTGAAAAAATATTTAAGCCTAATGGCCTTTAATTATAATTTTTGTGCGATATATCACATCATCAAGTTTGATTAAAAGGTATTACAGTATTATACTATTTTGGAAAAGGGCATTTGCTGCACCCGCACTGCGTGGGTAGGAGGGGGTATCACATACACCCTCTGCCCGTGGCTCCAACGCCATTGCAAATATACTTATAAACAATATAGGTATGCTTGTCAGTTGTTAGACTCAAGCTACACTAGTCTGTAGAAACATTTTTCTAAAATCGCCCCCAGTTCAAAAGCAGGAGGGCCAGCTTCCCCTACTGTTCCCCTGTTCTGGCGTTCTTTGATAATGTAGAGTTATGTTGGCTACTAGGTCTAGTAACAACAAATACCTGTGATCATATTCTACGGGCGCCTTGGGCATAAGTGGATGCTTTGAATTGGAAAGACATCAAAGTAAATGAGAGGAGTAGTGAATTTTAAATTTTGCTTGCATATAGCATACTTTCAGGTCTGCAGCAATTCTCAACTCTCAGCCAGGCAGTCATGTTAGTCAAACGTATTCATGCACTCTTTGCAATTCCATGCATTAATGCAATCAGGTTTCGATAAAACAGGGGATTTTAGGACTGACAGGCCTGAAAGCACAAATTCAGGAGGAAAGGATGGAAACGGTTGTATTCAAGTCATGTAAGCTGCAAGCAGAAGTCAAGTAATTTCCTTCCTTTTCTTTAGAAGATAAAAATTAAGATGTATGTATGTATAAATATTTGTAGCACAATGGCTAAACAGGTGCATTTGTATTATATTTTAGGACAATAAATGGACAATAGCCCCTAAAAATAAAAGCTGTGGATACATTAAATGATTTAAGCAGCCGAAAAATTTTTGGAAGAAAAAATTAGAATCCGGGAAGGAAAAATGTTTTTATCGGACCTTGAACGCAGTAAAACTTTCAAATTTCTTGCATTCTCAACCAATGTCAGCGCTTGAAATTGATATTATTTAGATGTTCAGACAAAGTTTGAATGTCGAAAACTGTTCTGACAAAAATTGATATTAAATTTGCAAACGTTGAAATTTTTGGATGGGGGTTTGGGGGTTAGCCCCAGGAGAAATTTGATGTTCCAAACTTCTTTATGATTTTTTGTCGAACAAGCTGTGAAACTTTTTTAGTATTCGTTGTGTTGTGGTAAAACACAGACGCTTTCGATCACGCAATTATAACGAGCTACCGTGGGCTACAATCGAGCTTGTATAGAAAATGTGTAAACTTCATATTCAATGACAACTTTAACATAGCTTGGCAAGGAAATATCAAAATTGTTAGATTGATGTCAATTGCTTGACTCTTCTCCACTTACCGACTCACGCAAATCAATAGATGCAAACGAAATTAATTTTAATAGTCTTAGGGAAAATTGATAAACAGTTTTACGATAAGACTTCAATAATACTCCGTCAATCAACAACAATAAGAATCTGATTTGATCATTTTATCGAGGATCTCTGTAGGCCCATCTCAATCAATCGCAATTCCTAATGCCTGAAGAGGCCTAAAGAACAATACCAGATTATATCTATAATCTTTAGGAAAAGTGTCTAGCTACTAACCTCAGATTCTTCTTTCTGAATATGTAGGAATATCTACACCTTTATCAGGTCTACGAAACACTTCTTTAAATCAAACCTCTTGTTTTCTTCAGCGGTTCAAAATGAAATGATGGTAGAGATATTTGCTGCAATATCAGAAAAGGATGTACAGAATGAAAATTAATAAATTCCTGAAGACAACACGGAAACGTGCAAACTAATGTGTGATTTACATGCAATGATTCAAGCTGTGAACGATTTGTATTGAAGACGCTACCAAGACAAATATTTAAATCCTGGCTGAATAAAAAGAGCAATTTATTTCCAAATGTGGGGGCAAAATCCAAAATGTTCCACATAATGTTTGTTGAGGGGGCAGCAAAATTCTACATCTTTTAAGATTTGATTGGTGAATGAATCCACTTTCCTTATTTACTAATAGAGGAATATTGGCCAAGAATTTGAAAAATCTCAGAAGTAAAGTGGTGCAAATATTTAATAATTTGATAAATTTTCATTTTTTTCTGTAATTTCATAAATACTAACCGTTTGTTCATCAGTCAGCCGATATCGGACTCATAGGAGGAACGTCATAGACAACATTGCTTCCAGTCCCTTTGTTGACAAACGAAATCTCACTTTTCTCATCTCGCAAGTTTTATCATGGCGGACTTCAAGTTTGTAATTCGGACTTTTCAGCACATTATTATTGGAATTTAACATAATATAATATGATTTGAAAGTAATCCAAATGAGTGGTATATTTTCACGTTATCCTTCGGGATCATTTTCTGATGCTATATCTGTAACAAAAAGTTATGGAACAATTAGAAGTGATATATGTTTAGCAGATAGATCTGGCATTACGCATGATGTTCTACCAGGAGATACAATACAAAGCCTTGCTATTAAATATGGTGTTAGTGTAAGTTGATATAGATGGTATTAAACTCTATTGTATTTCTTTTCTAACTTAATCATTAGACCATTTAATTTGAAAACAATTAAGTGCTTTCGTTTTGACTTGGTTTCAATGATGTTTTGACCTTCCTCGATTGTTTGTTAACCTTGTAAGCACTGAACTAAACAGTAAAAACAGATACTGTAATATGCAAGTAATGGCTGGTATATTATATTTTATATACTATATATTCGTTTTCATTTCACCCATGAGGACATTTTTATTACGCTATTTGTAAATAAAACTTGCCCAATGTCCAAGGTCCAACGACACTACAATTCAATTGCAAACATCTGTCCAGCTGACAACAGCTGCATCACGTGTAGGCCTACTAACTTCTGTGACTTTAAAGCTGCATTACTTGTGACTTTTCATTTTTGACAATTGTATCATGATTAGTTGCACATCAATTGTCGTTAAATAATGTTTTAAATTGTTTAATTATTGAAATGTTGAAACGTTCATAAACTGAGCAGTGTGCATGTGCGTGAAAATTACATATACAAGCTTCCTGTAGGCTTGTGTAACCCTAGATTACATAAAGATAGAGATGAACCAGAAAAAAAAACATTTTTTTTTATGATTGATATGCTAAATTTTGAAGAAAATGTTGAAAATTGAAATGTTCTGAGATTCCAGATCCAGAAAAACAAACTCTTACCATACTCTGTAATGTCCAGCTTAATTGAGTAAGCCTAGAAGGGAGTTACTATATAAAGAGAATCGAGAATCACCCTTTTTCGATAGCGTGGAAGTAAAACAAAAATTTGTCTTAATTAGAACGAGAATTCGACATCATTAAAACAGGAATTTTGTTGAAACAGATATATAAAATTAAAATCAATTAATTATGTGTGAAATTAGTAAAACTAATATTATGTTTTGCTATAGAAATAATTAATTATCCTATCGAATTAAAAAAAAACAAGAAAATTAAACCAGTGATTTGAACAGATATTATGAAATTTTGTCATACGTGAAACATAAATGTAAAAATATTCCTCTGTTTACCCGATAATTGTACCCTCTAGTGATTCCCTTAGATCCATTTAGAAGGAAAATACTGTGTGTGAGTAAAACATTTTATCTGTTATCTATTTTAGATTGAAAAATTAAAGCGAGTAAATAAACTATGGACAAATGATATTCTATTCTTAAGGAAAACATTACTCATACCAAAAGTGGCAACGCAAAGCGACAATGAAGATTCAATTGAAGTGTTAAACTCTGAAGAGGATGTCAATCCATACTCTGTATCTCCAATTAGAGAGTTGAACTATGATAATATTACATTAAAACACAATCAAGAAAATATCAAGTCTAATAATTGTGTTCTAAATGACAGAGATTTAGATCATCAAGCATTTGATAAATTCTTGACGAGAATCGATGACCAATTGAAAAAATTCAAACCTGATAACATGTCCAGCAGGTGTGTTTCTAGTTCCTTTATTTATTTATGTATGTTATACTAGGTAGTACTTACAATGCCATCTATTTATACACTATGAATCTTGGATATACAATCAAACCTGTTATAATGGTCACCTCTATACAGTGGCCACTTGTCTATAGTGGTCACTCTTGCAATGTCGAAAATTCTATTTTCTATTGAATCAAACCTTTATATAAAGGCCACCTGGCTATAGTGGTCAATTCATCTATCTCAGTAGCTTTCCATTATACACAGGTTTCACTGTAGTGAATCATTACTGAACAGTTGCCTAATCAGTAAGTTTTCAGAGCCACCATTTTTCAATCGCAATGGGTGTTCATCATGAATCACGTTATTCATGATTATTCCTACCTACCTACATTGTAATCTGTTTAAAGCAGCAACATTGAGCAGCGGTTGCTACAAGCTCAATTTAAATTAAGTTTAGCATAAATTCAACGATCAACGTCGGTCATGGCTTCGGCATGGATCCACATTTCAGTTTCTGCATGGTTTATGGCACAGAAAATATACGAAAATGACAAACACGCATGTGACACTAAGCGCGTAGAGCCCACTGGCCATTTTTGCCCCTCTAAGTAAGTTGAAATTACAAGCAATAGCTTTTTATAATAATATGCCTATTGTACTGTAATTGTCCGAAATTGATTACAAAGTAGTTTCAACAGTTTCAAAGCGGGTTCCAATTATGCAGGAAATTTAAATGAAACGTGAATTTAAAAAAAAATTTCTCTGTTTACCTGATAATTGCACCTCTTACGGCAGACTAGCCTGTCTACTCTCGGCAATACACCGGAATTTATCCAAGAGCATACACAGCAATAACCAATACCATATACACAGAAATAGTATTCAATAGAAAATAATATTTTAGACATACCAATATTGACCACTATAGACAGGTGGCCACTGTTTATAGGTGACCGTTATACCAGATTTGACTGTGTTCTTTTTTCTTTTGCAGTTCACAACCAGCCGTACTTGCTGCTGGACCGATCCCTGACATTTGTTATGATAGTTATCAAAACAAGACCATGTCACCAACAAAACATTATCCTGATGAACCATGTTTTTGATTTTGATCATCAAAATTTAATTACATTTTTTATATTAAAATTAGGAGTATCTATAGTTCTATACGCATTACTAATGGACAGTATTTGAAAATAAACGCCTTTGTAAATAAAACAAACAGATATGATATAATTTACATTATGTAATAGAAAAGTTAATTGTGTTAATACATTATCATTTATAGACAAATATTAAGAATTATTTCAGAGTTTTACAATCAAAACTATGTTTTATATAAAATTTATCTGATTTGGTGTTTTTGGTTCGACCCTTTAATTTTTATTCAATTTGTATATTTGATTATTGTTTGAGTCTTTCATGATTGAACATTTGAAATATACTTTGAGGTGTGCATGGCATCTGATTTACAAACAATTGATCATGTGTTTAAACGGTTTGTAATTCGGTCAAAATATTTTCATCATGAGATTTAAGTCCAAAATTTATGTAATAAAGCGGCTGGTCTAGCACGTGTTTCGTTCCTGCCAAGGAACTCATCAGAGACCTTTCTGATGTCGTAGCTCGTCAGGCATCGCGCGTGAAGTCCCGCTAACGAATTGTAGAGATGGTGACAACCTCGGTGCATATCGCATGCGCAGTCCCGGTTGAATAACAACATGATTGATTAATCAATTGATGTAGCCCTTTAAAAGATTTAGAATGTTTCAATTTCAACTCAAATAAGAATAATTTGATCAAATAAAGCCATAAATACATGTCGCTGACAACAGTAAAAATTGCAAAAAATAAATTTATTATTTGAAATGCATTTGATCCGACAGAACTACATCAGTATGATCTAATCCAATTGAGGGTGGCCACCTTTGAAAATATTAAAAAAGGTCAAAAAGGTTATTTATATTTGGTCTACTCTTGTCACTTCAAGAGAAAACGCGATTATCTAATTCTCGTTTTTTCCTTGCGTTCCCTCTTGTGCGCAGATATCAATAGCTCACATGTGGCTGCTATATACAGGTTTCACGGTAGGTTATAGGTAAACAGAATCACAAGAAGTATAGATAGGTCGTTTCCTCAAATATTCACATTTTAATTGTAACCAAAGGGTTTTATAAAATCAATTATCTATATTCTACAATTTGATGAGGTTAAATTTCAATTTGATGCATTGTATATTTTAAATAAATTTCAAGCATGATGATAATGCTTATACATTTAAAAAAGATTAATCATCGTTTTTTTATGCCAAAATCTGAAACCTCATGTTCATCAATTAATTGAAAACAATCAACTACTGATTTACGACAATATTTGTAAAATAGATTTTCAGCTTTCATTAGAATTGTTGTAACATCAGTAAACTTTGGAAGCCTAAAAATGATATAGAATGCAAATTAATAATAATAATAATAATAATAATAATAATAATAATAATAATAATAATAATAATAATAATAATAATAATAATAATAATAATAATAATAATAATAATAATAATAATAATAATAATAATAATAATAATAATAATAATAATAATAATAATAATAATAATAATAATAATAATAATAATAATAATAATAATAATAATAATAATAATAATAATAATAATAATAATAATAATAATAATAATATATGGCGAAAGAGTCAAAGAATACACATTCTTTACTGTTACTCAAGTTTCACGCTTTTCACAGCGATCTTCAGACAGATTTTTTACTCAGATCTTTTGAGTAAAAAATCTGTCTGAAGATCGCTGTGAAAAGCGTGAAACTTGAGTAACAGTAAAGAATGTGTATTCTTTGACTCTTTCGCCATATATTATTATTATTTACCGCTCTGTCAAATGAAGACATAGAGCCCTATATTATCTGCTATTAGATAAACATAAATTTTATTAATAATAATAATAATAATAATAATAATAATAATAATAATAATAATAATAATAATAATAATAATAATAATAATAATAATAATAATAATAATAATAATAATAATAATAATAATAATAATAATAATAATAATAATAATAATAATAATAATAATAATAATAATAATAATAATAATAATAATAATAATGATAATAATAATAATAATAATAATAATAATAATAATAATAATAATAATAATAATAATAATAATAATAATAATAATAATAAGTATATTATTAATATAGCGCTTTTTCCAAAATTTTGCTCAAAAGCGCTTTACAATGTTGAAATTAAAATATCTAATTTGGGTTAAGTAAAAACTAAAATTTAAAATATTTAAAAGGTTAAAAGAAGAATTGGCTAAAAATGATCAGAAGTTGACTTGAATAATAATGAAATTATCAGAAGCAATGTCCTTTGTATTCAATATAAAATCTACCGGTATTCCTAGGCTTGCTTAAAAAGAAAACTCTTTATAATTTTTTCGAAGGAATCCACAGAATCAGACGAATTGTTCCATAAAAGTGGTTCCGCAAAGGAAAATGATCTGGCTCGCAAAATTTTGCACAGGAAACTTGATTTTTTAAGCTGTTTGCTAGTAGATGATCGAAGAGAAGTAGTGTATATAGCAACCAGCTACTAGAGGTAGATAAATTAACCAGTATAGACAGGTGGCCTTTGTATACAGGGTTGATTCAATAGAAAATCTTATTTTAGACATTGCAAGAGTGACCACTATATACAGGTGGCCGCTGTATAGAGGTGACTGTTACAACAGGTTTGACTGTACTAGGACAAAACACAAATCACTTACCTAACCAACCTGATGGAATACAGCTCCTAGCTTACCCAATTTGTTTGAAAACGAGTACAGTCAAACATGTTAAAATGGCAATCTCTATATATCGCCCACCTGTCTATGGTGGTCAATCTTGCAAATTAAAATTATATTTTCTAGTGAATCAATTTTGTATATAAAAGCCACCTGCATATAGTAGTTAATTTATATATCTCTCATAGCTGTCTGTTGTATAAAGTTTTCATTGCAATTTGAAAAAAGGAATTAAACTTACCCTGACACCATTTGATAAATGCTTGATATATCATCACATTTCATAATCATTCCACGATACTCTCGTAATAACGCCACACATACAAATATATCAAATGAATATTCTGGACTGACATCTATTTCCTCTAGCAAACGCGTTCCTTCTGTGAATAATAAAATCAGGATAAGTGAATTGTGAAATATGGTTCAGATCTTCAAATTGGATTAGGATTTGAATCTAGATCCTAAAGTCAAAGCAATGGACAGAATGGGGGTGATTCGGATTTAACAAATAGAAAACGGTGCTCAGGTTTATGTACTCTGATACAAACATACGTTTATACTTTTGAAGCAGTGAAACGCTGACATTTATTGTAACGTAACGTGTTTATCAACAAAACAAGAATGATGTAGAAGTACGGACAGAAGCATTGAAGAAGGTAGTTTTTAGACTTTATGTATTGAGTTTTATGTTTATTTGTGATTAGGTTGAAAAGTAGCTGTGTTTTCTTGTCACTAATTTGAATTTGAAGGGTATTTTTTAACAAAACTATCAAACAAAGCCCTTGCTTCATATGAACACCATTTTGTTTCTGTTGCTACTTTGTTGCGTTTGGGGCTTCAAGCCAAACACTATAATTTAAGATTTCACGCAGCCTGACACAAACATCAGCAATCAGCAATATCACATGTGTTGTAAACTAGATCAGGATTTTAATCTGGAAACTTCACATCTTCTGATGGCGGATGGTCCAAAAGGAATCACATTACGAAGGGCTGAAGCATACTGCTGCGTATTATATTCACAATCAAGGTATATGTGCCATAACATCCGGGGTCCGACAAAAAGTTCAGTCTTCTGGAATCCTAGAGGCATTTCAACATTTTCTTCTGAATTCTTTTTGTTGATATTTGACCAATAAATCATTAAAATATCCATTTTCTTCTGAATTTGCTCTAGCCTTCTGGAATCTAGGGTTCCTAGTTTTGTCTAACCCTGATGACATCTGTTGGAATAGATCAGCACTGCTTTCGTAGCAGAGACAAGTAATATGAATATCTGTCATCTTTGTTTTGAGCAAAAAGCTCTACTCATCTAGAGATCAAACAATGGTACAGGTTGGTGCCTTTGGCAGGGCGATGTTGATAACGTCTCAATAAGCTCCATAAAAGTCTCTCAAATCTATTGTCTAGGGGGATGACCAACATTCATTTTACTTACACCGGTATTCAGATTATATCCCCCTGTTTTTCCTTGAGAATCATAAGACAATACCATACGACGAGGGAGCATATTACTTGCTCACAACATGCTGGTAATACAGGTTTACCCTTTATCTGGTTCATATTTGTCAATAATAACTAACTATTACTACATCTTCATACCTCCACGTTCCAGCTCCTTGGCACGCTCTTTTGATCTCTCCATTGCAGCTTCAGCTGATGAAACTTCTAAATGACGACTGCTCATGATTTCGAAAATCCGTAAGGCATCTTCATAACAAAATTCACGTTTGAAGCTCAATAAAAGCCACCTACAGAAGAAAATGAATGTAGAATAGAATGTAGAGTTTAAGTGATTTTTTCTACGCTTCAAAACATCCATTGTGATTAGATACAGACAATTTTCCCACTTCTAAACACAGTAGCCTAATACCGATATATAACAGCTAGCTATGAGAGGTAGAAAAATTGAATTGACCACTAACTGCAGGTGACCTTCACATACAAGGTTGTTTCGATCAGGCATGATGAATCAAAAACAGTCAAATGATAGGGAAGATCCTTAAAAACTGCAGAATCAATGAAAAATCTTCAAGTGAATTTCATTTGTTCTAAAATTGATAGAAAATCAGCTTTTCCAAGGAGCTCTCTCGTGCCTGTTTAATGGAAAATACTATTTTGAATATTGCCAGAGTGACCATTATATATAGATATGACAGGTTTGACTGAAAGACAATTTGACAAAATTGACGTTGTAGGCTTAAACTTATCCACTCTTGTTTCACTTGACTTCACAATCGTTTTACTTGGACCAGTATGATTGATTGTATGTGATCAGAAAGTTTCGCAATACAACACCCTGTATTTTTATTTTTGATCATAATTACCTATGACAGAACATTAGATCTGCACCAGAGCTCAAAAGAAATTCATGAAGTTCTCTATCCATTTTCAAAAGCATCTGTTCAACAAACGCTAGAAGAAAAACAAGAGACAATGGAATAAGAATAGGATGAGGATACACAGCATTGAATGGATAAGTTGTTAAATTGGGAATAAATCCTGGGCTATTTGACATGAACCCTCATGTGAAAAAAACCGACAGTGGCGTAACATTTTTTCGATCTGAAAATTATTACTGGATGAAAAATGCTTTCAAAGTGGTGTTTTAACCCAAATGTCGCTGAGAAAAAGAGATTGGATCTAGCTTTACGATGACAAAGTGACAAGTGTTGTGGTTTGTCTAATAAACAAAAGAGTTGATCATCTGACTGATGCTAAGCTTGATGTGGTGCAGCTGCTCTGAAACAGAAATCTATTTTACTTCTCAGAACACTGGAGGTTTATCCTCATTTTAATAGAAGAGTGTTATGATCGCATTCAGTAACAGAAATCCATCCTCATTAGGCCTACTACTACTACAATCCATGGATTCACAAATGCAATATTCGGAAGTGAAATTATCGACAACAACAATTAACAATTAACAAAACAACAAATTTAATAACACCTAGTAACTCAAACATTCTGCTTGAATAGTTACAGAGAAAACAGCAGAAAACACACACAGAATATGCACGCATAGGTGTACACTATGAACCGCGTCGTTAAGTGAAATTTGGACAAGTGATATTCCCGCTTATCTTCAACCTGAATCTGCAGCCCTATAAAATATTTAGTGGTGAAGTCGATAAACAATTTTGGATAACCGTAATGAAAATCAATGGAAATTAAAATTCAATTAGACAGACTTACATATTTTGTTTAGCATCCCATCTTCAAGGAAATCATCTTTGAAATGATTCATATAACTAACTAACATCCAATAAGCATCTGCTTCTGTATCCGTGACAACTAAAAAACGACTCAAAATATCATTCATGCCTTGTGCATAGCCAACATCTAGATAATAACAAAGACAAACAGAATAAATCGGAAGGGTTCACAACATCATATTGGAGGTAGCAGTGTCTATTCCAATAGACAGAAGGTCTACAGTATGTACAGTAAAAATCTGTATACAGGTTTTGATAAAATGGGGGATTCTGGGACTCCGAGACCAAGAAGGCTACCCAAATTCAGTAGGGAAGGGTGGGAAATAATTTTATTTAAGTTTTTAATAATATAATATAATATGAGGTGAACACATGTATATGAGAATGCTCAATGTTTGTTAAGACAGAGCATAATATAGAATAGACACAAAGATGAGGGAAAAGCCTTTCCGTTACTCGGAGTTTCACACGTTTACTTTGCGTTCATCAAACTGTCTGATGAACGCAATGTAGACGTGTGAAACTCTGAGTAACGGAAAAGAGTTTTGCCTCATCTTTGTGTCTATTCTATTCAAGTTTTTATAATAAAAAGAAAACTAATTTGCTTTTTTTCTACAGAAGATATGTAAAACAATACAGTTTTATCATGAATTTTTATGAGAATAACCCCTAAATAAAAAGCTGTGAAAAAGTTCACTTGATGTAATTATTCGGAAAACTTTGACCATTATATTCAGGTAGCCTTTATATACAAGGCTAATCCAATAGGAAACATTATTTTGGACATTGTAAGAGTGAAAACTATAGGCAGGTGGCTGCTGTATAGAGGTGACTGTTATAACAGGTTTGACTGCATTGAAATGTTTTTGACACATACATCTGATGAGATAGAACATCAAAGTAGGTAGTTTTTCTCATTTATCTATAAATTGGGTAATTAAGTTATGCGGCCTTGGTGTAGTAGCTAGGGCATTGGACCATGGCCCATAGGGTCTTGTGTTCAATTCCTGGCCGGAGCACTATAGGTTGGCGTCAGGAAGGGCATCTGGCTATTAAACGCACACAAGCTTCAACATACTAACAAATTAACCTACCAGCCCGGTGAAAAAAAGCTGCAAGCTTACCCGGTTTGTGGATAAATGATAAATCAAAAAAAAAATGTATAGTTGTTATTTGAAGCATGAGTGATAAAGCCTAATACCATTCGAGTAACGGTTCAAAAACATAATCAATACATCGCGATTGCACACAAAGGTATACAGTTGAATACGTAATACAGAAACCACCTGTATATAGTGGTCACTCAACAAGTGTTTGAAATATTTAGTAATGTAATCTTGCATCAGTTACCTGGATGGAAAAATGAATATGTAATCAACGCATCTCGCAACATCAATAAATTGGGATTATCATCACCACTGTGAAAAAAATATATATAAAATATATAAAATACTTTAGGGTAGACCAGACCATGATCATTTATTCTAGACAGACGTGTGGTTTGCTATTGCTCCCGACCTACATATCTTTTCCCTCTTGAATGACGTAATCAGGGTCCAATAATTAATTTTGCCTTCCGAGATCCAAAGATTTTCAAAGTGAAACCTTCAGATTTTTTCCCAGGCATATAATGAAGAAAGCTCGGTCTGATGTTGTTTTCATTGTCAATGCTCCATCCAGTTTAGACGTGAACTTGTAAAGAAATATTTTAGAGCTTGCTGTAAACGTAAACAAACACTGATAATTGATTTGGAAATGTACAAATAAGCTTCAAAAGTCCACCAAAGGTTATAATATTTTCTCAAATTTTAGTAGAAATATTATTCAAAAAAGTTGATCATTGGCTGCCTTTGGATTTCAGCTCAGCCTTCCGCAATCTAGGATCACAGGATTACAACTTTTATCAAACCCTGGACGTAATCATCATGGACTGAATTATCATAATTTGAATGACGCAACCAATAAACCTTTTGCGATAATTTTTTTTTGAATAACTAAGAAACTACCCTGTTGTGACATTCAAATCAATCAAAAGACTAAAAGGACACTGAAAAGTAGAGCTGTGCAGTTTTTATTATATATTTTAATGACATAAAAACCGTGAAATAAAACGTTTACATGATGAAATCATGCGAAAAAGTTTTATATATTTAATTTAGTATTAAATATTTTATCGGACCCTGATTATCATCATTTACTCTAGCCTGCGTGCAGACAGACCTTTCCTTAATAGTCCATCTGCGCATTAGTGTTGAGTATCGTGTACTATTTTTAAGTCTATTTTAAATTCGAATCAATGCTTGTGTTCTGATTACCTGAAATAGATTTGATCTCTATCAGTTCTTGGCACGTCTTTATCTATAATACGTAATGCTTGCTTGACTACGTCAGTTTCATATGGTTGTCGGCCTGCATAGACCTATTTGGAGAAATCAACAATTCATATTAATTGAAATTCAGTCCTGCATACTATTTATTCATCATTAACTACAGTCTTCGACAGGTCAATTTTGAAACATATAATCCTACCATGAATTTGAACGTAATTCAATGCATCAATAATGCAATTATCTGTTGCATCTTCCTGCAATAATGGTTCGTAAAACAGAGACTCTGATGCAGTTTTAGAGTTTACCGTTAATATCAAACAATGACCAATTGCTCAATTTTGGTATTAACCTGTTGGCCGATGAGTCGATGACTAATGCTAAATTGCTAATTATTGAAAATAAAGGTCAATAAATACTCTGATATTATGTCAATATTATTCCTGCATTGATTAAAAATAGAATAAATTTGTTAATATTCTATTCCTTACTAAATTAATGTTGCTTTAACTGAGTACTTCTGTGTGTTTAGGGACTTCGAAATATTTGTGATGTATTTTTTCAAAAGGGGATATATACAGGACCATGAAGAGAGTTACTATTTTAAGGGATGACCCCTGGTCACTTCTATGAAAATCAGCTGAAATAAAGCCAATTGCATCAATTCGCAACATTTAAAATGTGGCATGTAATGTTTAGGGCTTTGGACCTTTACCCACAGGGACTCAGCTTCAATCCCTGACGAGAATTATTGGTTGATGCAGGATGGGCATATGCAGCCACAAAATGCACACATTATTCAAACCCAGACTAAACCAATTAGCCAGTGAGCAGGTAGCCTGCTCACAGACTCACTGTCAAAATGTAAACTTGGTAAACAGTCTACTGTTTACCAAATTTACATCTTGACAGTGAGTCTGCGAGCAGGCTAGTGAGCAGGTGAAAAAAGCTAAAACTTGTAAGCCTACCTAGTCTGCGTGCAGACAGACTTTCCTTTGCATAGACTGTCTACGTGTTGGGGCCGAGTATCGCGTACTAAGTGTTGGTACTGAATTCATATTTGCCAATTCACCAAGCGCGGTCACGCGATCCAAATGTCAAGCACAGATTGACACAAGCAGCAAGCTCTCAATTCGTTCCATACAAACACTTGCTGTTTCTGATAAACTGGTATGACGTTTAAGACCTCATCTCACTCGATTTAGGAAAGATTTTTATAAATTTAGATTCTTAAGTTGTTTACCTTAGTATCACATAATTTTGATAAGGTTAAATTGTATTCTTGCCTGATTTATATGCTTTTTAGTTAAGAAGAGTTTGACCGAAAATATCGAAGCCTTCTAATCTGCTTCAAGCTGTGATCCCACATCAATAACAATAGAAACAATAGCAGCGCTTGGTGAATTATTCATATATTTTATTAGCCAGCCACAACACACTACCAAAAAAGTGGTGATGGAATGTATAATTGGCATGCAAAATTTGGCGCTAATGAGCAGACGGACTATATGAAGAAAAGTCTCTCTGCACGCAGGATAAAGCCTACCTGGTTTGTGGAAAAATGGCAAATGCAAAAATTTAGTAGTTAAAACTTACATGTGCTTGCAATTCAATTGACTCTAGAACATCAGCTTCAAGTGATATTCGTTTATCAACCATATTCCCATTATCAGTTGTACAGTACGGACATTTTGGTGATTTGATCATAGATATAATATTAATCGAATGAGCTTTATTTTCTATACAACGTGAGTTATGTCCATCAAAGCTATCTTTCCGTAGTACAGAGCTCCAGCTATGTCGCTTTGAAACAGTTTCATGCGCAGCTTCGTTTGGAGATAACATATTATTTGTAGACATTTCTGTAAGATTATCATTTGCTATTTCTGGTTTAATAATTTCAGAAAAAGTTTCTCCATTAACACTAATATCAGGAGTTGAACATTGCGTAGCAGGTTCATATTTATAGCCAGTATTGGATAAAGTATTTTCGTGAGCAATATGACCATGTGTAGGTTGGTGACTTGCACCTAACATTTGAGCTATCCAAGGTGGAACTGCATGGACATCCTTTAGAGGTAATGATTCTTCATTTAAATGTTGTTGTTTCGTATAATCAATTATGTTATCAATTGGTGGTATACGGTCTATAGATATGTCAGAGTTTTCAATTGAAGAATTGTCTTTATCAGATATACTTTCCTGAGATAATATAACAGTGGGTTTTTCAGTTGAAGGTAGATACTCTCTATCTAAATGTTGTTCAGTATCTTCATTTATGTTGTCGATTGATGGTATACAGTTTATAGAAATGTTGGTATCATCAATAGAAGAATCGTCTTTATCAGATAAATTCTCCTGCGATAGCATAGCCGTGGGTAGTTCAGTTGGAGGTAGAAAATCTTCAACAAAATTTTGTTTAGTATTCATGTTATCGATTGGTTGTGCACAGTCTAAAGATAAACTATTTTGATTTGTAGAATTGTCTTTTTCAGATAAATTCTCCTGCGGTAACATAGCTGTGGGTAGTTCAATTGGAGGAATAAAATCTTCAACAAAATGTTTTTTAGTATTTATGTTATCGATTGGTTGTGCACAGTCTAAAGATGAAGTACTTTCATTTGTAGAATCGTCTTTTTCAGATAAATTCTTCTGCGATAACATAGCTGTGGGTAGTTCAGTTGGAGGTAGAAAATCTTCAACAAAATTTTGTCTAGTATTTATGTTATCTATCGGTTGTGCACAGTCTAAAGATGAAGTACTTTCATTTGTAGAATCGTCTTTTTCAGATAAATTCTTCTGCGATAACATAGCTGTGGGTAGTTCAGTTGGAGGTGGAAAATCTTCAACAAAATGTTGTCTAGTATCTATGTTATCTATCGGTTGTGCACAGTCTAAAGATGAAGTATTTTCATTTGTAGAATCGTCTTTTTCAGATAAATTCTCCTGCGATAATATAGCTGTGGGTAGTTCAGTTGGAGGTAGAAAATCTTCAACAAAATGTTGTCTAGTATTTATGTTATCTATCGGTTGTGCACAGTCTAAAGATGAAGTATTTTCATTTGTAGAATCGTCTTTTGCAGATAAATTCTCCTGCGATAACATAGCTGTGGGTAATTCAGTTGGAGGTAGAAAATCTTCAACAAAATGTTGTCTAGTATTTATGTTATCTATCGGTTGTGCACAGTCTAAAGATGAAGTACTTTCATTTGTAGAATTGTCTTTATCAAATCTTGCTGTTTCAGTTTCAATATCTATCAAGGGCGTAACTTCTTGTTCATGATAAGTTATTAAGTTCGGTATTCTCGTTGAAGGTAATAATTCTTTATTATCATCTTCTATCCTAGTATTATCCAAACGTGATAATTCATTGTCTAAATATGCTCCATCATCATTTATTGAGCTATTAATTGGCGCAATAATATCATTGGAATTGTTTTCTTTCTTAATTATTATCTCATTTTTATCGTTAAAATCTTTTTCTGATGATTGTAAATTAAGTATTTTGTCTGAATTAGTATTTAATTGATTATATACAGTATGTAAATATTGCGTGTTATCATCTTCTATTATAGACAATTGCGTCTCCATTGGATTATTATTTGAATGTCTATACTCTAATTTGTTAGTGACATTACTTGCTTGTTCAATCTCAGGAATAGGACTAATTTCATTAGTTTCATAGCATACAGTATGATTATTTAAAATGTCATTATTATCTTCATGTGGTTCTATGACATCATTACAAAGATTTTCTAATTGTACGGATGAACTTGAATTAACCATATCATCATTTTCAAATATTTGCAAATGACTTGTATCAGGAAGATAAGCATAATCCCCAAAACTATTTGTTTTTTTTCGTTGACAATTAACTATATTTTCAAACTCACGATCTAATTCAACATTGCTATCACAAGTAGATAAATCCATTATATTATCAACCACGTCGCATATATGTGTATCATTTTTACCTTGAAGATCTACCATTGCATCGGCTAATTCAGTTTGTACACTATGTTCAACACTATCGATACATTCTATTTCTAGAACAGCGGGAGAGGAATTTAAATTAACGTCTATTAACCTAGCCGATTCTTCCAATTCATTATTTTTCAATGTTGACTCATTTGTACGTGTTTCTAGTACCTTGGTATCTGTTCTTGAATCAGATGATATATCTGCAGTATTTTCGGAAGATACAGTTTCTACATTGTCATCGTCTTTAACAGTTATATCATCATTATGGTCTATTGAAATATCACAAGGCCCTTTCTTACCATCTTGTAAAGCTTTCTCGGCTTCTAGTTCATCATATCGTTTTCTATCTAATTCTTTTTGTAATAGATTCATTTCACAGCCCAGATACCACGAAGGACATAACTTGAATGCTTTTTCATCAGTAGATGTTAACGTACAAAGAATTTTCTTCCATCGTCGTTTTAATGCAGCGTATTTAAGGATATTTTCTGCTTTCAAAAATTCTCTTTCCCTGCAAAAGTGAATAGCAGAAGTACATAATTTCCACTTACACATACAGGGTTCGACAAAAGTGGGGATCCTGGGATCCTAGATCCCGGGAAGGCTAGACAAAATTCAGAAGAAAATTGAAGGTTTTTGATGATTTTCTGGTCAAACCTCAACAAGAAAATTCAGAAGAAAATTTTTAAATGCCCCTAGGATTCCGGAAGGCTGAACCTTTCGTCGGACCCTGTACACATACTAGAAACGCAGGGTTTGATAAAAGTTGTGATCCTACAATTCTAGATCATGGAAGGCTAAGCTAAAATCCAAAGGCAGCTGTTGCGGATGCGTAGATGATAAACTTTAAGAAGCCGTTGAATGTCGACTGGATTGCTAATTTAATATATACTTCACCAGATAAAGACAAATACAATGAAATTAAGAAAGCTGCATATATAAACTAATACAAGGCATTATAATGATATAATGATATAACCTTTGGATTTTCAAAACTTATCTGTCCATCCACAAATGGTTCATCAGTTTTATGCATGTTTACATCTAACTATGAAATCAATATTTTTGCGAGTTCAAGTCTAAATCGGATGGAGCGTTGACAATGAAATCAATAGCAGGCTGCAGATCCTTTTGTTCATCAGATGTCCGTAAAAAATCCTAAGGTTTCACTTCAAAATTCTTTGAATCTTTTGTCGGACTCTGTATACACGGTAAGCCTAGCCACATCTAGGTGTTTGGCAGGCTTAACATGTTTCAACTTACATTAGGCAAAAATACTTGCAAACTGCAAATTAGAAAATATTGGTATCAAAATTGCAGGAGTATTGCATGCCGGTTACACACATTGGAATACAATCCATGTGGCAGACAGGTTGCAAGGAAGTAGATGTCTTAAATTGTGATCAGTAACATATATGAAGAATATAGAACATACCTCGATGTTGAATTACATGGATATAACTCAAATAAAAATTCCCAAACATCTTGTCGGATTTCATTTTCAACACCACCTCAAAATTAAAATAAATAAGAAATAAATTACTCTGCCAACGATTAAATAGTTTTTAAATATAATAATAATAATAATAATAATAATAATAATAATAATAATAATAATAATAAGGCATTTATATAGCGCCTATATCGTTGTGTTCTAGGCGCTGTACATTAATTAATTAGGCCTACATGGTTGTCCATGCAACGAATTTTCAGGAAATTTGGTTGGCTCTCACTCACAACGACGGTCTGTTGCAAAGGCGATTCCCACCAAAAATGCGCAGATGCATAAGAAATTCGTCGTCATTGTTAATAAATTTTCTGGAAAATGTCCTTCAAGTTTAGCTCGCCCCTCTATCCAAAGTTGTTTCAGGCTTCCCTGGATTGCCTCACTTCACAATGCATCAGGTTTAGGCAAGAGCATCTACCCCATGTTCTGCTCCATGAAATGGAGTCGCGGCAAGCAGATTAAAGAACTTCTTACCAAAAGTCGCTGCTTATTCCTGAAAGCAGGAATGCCCAATCAGATACGACAAATTGCGACCTCGAGTCAAGTCACAGGTTTTGTTGACAGTGATGTGTGAAGCGGATAGACACACAGCTTGACAAAGTCACTAGTTTCGCGGTCAAACTCTTCCTATAATTTGATTGAAAGGAGGGACTATTACTCTGTGTGCTGAAGGTCTGACGTAATCACACAAGCTAATAGGGTTTGCATACATACAGGTTTACAATTATTACCTTTGAATATCAGTTTTCTGAGTTCATGCTCGTAAACAAGCCTTCCTTCTTTATCGAAATGATTTAACAATGTTTCTCGATCAACAGGGTCCCATTGGTGAATTTTAGATATGATTTCATCGTCTGATGAACTAGACGAAGCTGTTTTATTTGAAGCATCATCATTTGCATGTATGCTATTATCTTCATGTAGACTTTCTTGCGATGAATTAATGTCTGCAAATTGTTCAGAAGAAGACAAACTACTATTTATGTCTGTTGGTAATGACGTCTCATTTTGAAGTTTTGTAAATTCCAAAGAAGAGAATTCTTGTGATTCAAGAGATTCTGGTTCATCTACATTTAATTCAAGTTCAGGAACATCCGTTGATAATGGACGTAGAATTGTAGTTGCATCTACACAATCACTGTATTGTACAGTATTAAAATTAGTATTTTCAGTTGTAGTAGTAGGTAAAATTTCTTTCTGATCATCATCAGCATCTGATTGTGGATGTTGTATATCTCCAAATTCTTTCCATGTGTCCATTTTAACAACTTCAAATGGACTGGAGGAACGTCTTGCATGACCTTTGGTAAGACCATGTTTCCCATTATCAAATAACGAATGATTCTCTAACTTTACTAGGCGTTTGAAATTCTGTACGTTCATGATAAAATGTATTATAAAAGCTCTATCAAAAACCTTCAAGCGTTTTCAGCGCTGCTATTTGTTAAGTCTAGCTGTGAAGCTTAGCTGTCTAGGCATATAACCTTGAATAAAGAGTTAACTCCACATCGTTTATTTGCTAATATGTTCCCATAAACCACCGAATAATACAACCAATTTAATCTTATCTTATTATACCATATCTCCAAACTGTTTACAATTATTTGTGAAAAGAAATCAGTGACAAAAAGCTTGAGTTTACAACATTAATTTTGCTTATCCCCCTCAAAAACAACATCATTCAATCAGCGCAATTTTGAAAAAGGTCTGGACACAGTGACGTTTTCAGCCACGTGATTAACACGGGGAAATCTTTAGGGGAGCTTGAATCCTCCACTATTTTTTTAAGGGATAGGGAGAAGTGAAAATGCTAATGTAATTTCGTTCTATTTCAACATTTCAACAGTGTCTGCATGCTTTATCACTGAGTGATCTTTTTAAAAACAATTATTTTTCTATCAACACAATCTTCAAGTCCAAGTATATCGCAAAGAACAACAGAAGGTGTTTGAAAAGCCAAGCTGTGTTTGAAATGAGCTGTTAGTAACATTTTTCTGAAAAACGGTAATTAGCGATTTGATGCACAATGCATATATACCCTCGAATTGAGGTATTTCCGGTACAGTTCGGGTTCTTTTCCGAAATAAAACAAACGTAAGTGAAAAAGAAGGTTGCATTGTCAAACGTCTTCCTTGTTTTGAAGAGAATTGATTCTTATTCAATTTTATTTAATAACATAAATAACATGCATTGATGCATTGAAAACACAGCAAGTATGGACCGATTTTCAAACGTTATAATTTGGTTTATTTTCTGTATTTTTATACGAACAAGTTTTTCAACATGTCCTACTGGACAATCACTAACAGGAGATAATGTTTGTCAAGTTGCAATTAGGTAAGTTTTATAATTTATTCTATATTTGCAAAATCTTCATTGTTTTATGCACGCTGTCTCGTGATATTTGAAAGTCGTTTGCTATCACTTATCAGTATTTTCTGCTCAAAATTTGCAAATGAAACTGATTCAAATCATTCGTAACTTCAGCTATTTTGGTCTGTAAAGTTATTTAAAGTTTTACTAATTGATACCATTGGAAACTTACGAACGTTTTTCAATCTCTTTCGTTGGAATGAGATGTTCATTTTCTGATTTAATTTGTTGGGAATTTACTCTGTTCACAGTTGACTGCTGCTTTCCCCTCGGGTTTATCTATATGTAGGCCAGACCGTGAGTCCTTGACCCTGATCACTTATGCGACTCAAAATACTTGAATTTCAAGAACATGTATCGAGAATTATTCAATTTACAGCTATATTCTGCTATCCAAAATTGATTTAATCTTATAATTTGGGAGAATGTTTTCTATATTGTCCGTCTACGGTCTTTTGTGTACAGCATGTAGTGTTAATATCTCGCTTTTTGATTTATTCAAAAGTAAACAATGATAGTCTGATCTCACTATTACTTTTTTTTGCACGACGCCAAATTCAAGAAAACAAAATTGTTTAATTATTTAAAAATAAATTTCTTTCAATCTAAAATGTGGATTGAATTTTAACCAAGTTATAAATTTCACTATAAAAATTTTGGTAATAGATCTGATGTTACCCTGGTAACTGTGACGTCATTGCTTTTGATATCATGATGTAAACAGTAGAGAAGTTGCACAATTTCTGAAGCTCAATGTGATGACGAATTTATCCAGGCTGTCCAAGCTGATATCCAGAAAGTCAGTGCATTATCAGAAGGTTTAAATTATTAGTTCTGTGTATTTGTCTTATTTAATTCAAAGTGACAATCATTTGTGTCTGACAAAAAGTTGGAGCAAATGTAGAGCAATTTTAAATGAAAATTGATGTTTTTCTGATTTTCGAGTCAAACCTCAGGAAAAAAATTCAAAAGAAAAAGCTGGAAATATTCTAAGAATCCGGCTACATTTTTTTTTCAGATAATGTGTGTAGGCGGGAAGCAAATATGTTAATCAAAAGAGGACAACACCGTCTACTACTAGTATAATAGGTACACTATACTACAGCATGGACAATCGAACAAATTTGAGCAAATAATAATGTACTGAAGACGATTATTCATTACACCTTGAGAAAGATACAATATTATACCATAACAATGGCACATTTCTCAATTAAATTAAAATACAGGCAAACAAACTTTCAAATTGGCCGATAAGGCGATAAGAGAATTTATTTGAATAATATATATATTTGATTATTTAACAACAAAGAAAGATTAATTTTTGCTTCTTCTTATATACAATCTTGATAAGGTTTTCTCATTCCTTTTTGCGTTTGCCCATGTTGACATCATTGTAAAATTTGGAAAATGACATAAGCTTGGCATAATCTAGGACCATGGTGTTGAGTTAGGCCTGGATTATACAGCGCGCTTTCGAGCGTGCCGTGCTTTCGTTTACAGTAAATTGAAAGTTGGCTCGCTGCCGGCGCGCCCGTTTAACTTGACACGGCTCGCTGTCATTAGCACGGCGCGCTCCAAATCGAAAGCTCGCATAGGAAGAGCGTGCTTTCACTTGAAGGCGAACTTTCATTTCGACATTCCAGGGATTCCTCTTACCATATTTGGTAAAAACCGGGGGTTGATGTCGAGAAAGAAATGTCTAGCCTCTTTTTCTCGGCCGTTGCCTAGATACAGTTCCGTTTTGCAAATAAACAGATGAATAAACATTGATTTTCTTTCGAATTATAATCGAAATCCACAAAATAATAATAGGGAAACTACTCAGAGCATCTGTACTTCTCAATTGAAGAGGAGAAAACTTTCAAATAGTATTAATTAGACAAGGTTATACATATATGCTCTGCAGATTAGATATAAGCCACTGTCTTGTATTTGTAGGACCATGGTAGGTTAAAAAACTATCATTGTACGATAATCACAACTATTTGATGGCGAATTGTGATAAAAATCACTTTTTGAAGCAAAATTTATTTCACGAAAAGCGTATACTTGTCAATCAAAAGTCTTGTGAGATATTTTCTTACACGTCATCATGTAATTCAAAGGAAGTTTTTACACAACTTTTGAGGACGGCTCGCTGTATAACTAGACATTTTCAAAAGCGCGCGCCTTCAAATGAAAGCGCGCTCGAAAGCACGGCACGCTCGAAAGCGCGCTGTATAATCCAGGCCTTAGGATATATCGCTCTCTCGTAACAAAGTACAATTATTATTACTTGATAGTTTGATCTAAAATTCAAAACTGAGTATTTCTTTTGCTTTCAGTTGTGCAGTGGAAAATTCTAAGACTGTTACTGTATCAGAAACAGTTATAGTGTCAACTTCATGTGGATGGTGGTTCACATCAGATACTTGCTATAGAACAAGGTAGGCATGTAGTGTTTAATATACGATTGAATCCGGCAATATTGGTATGCTAGGAAAACAAACCAAATTCCGCGCTTCGGCAGAATCCGTTACTAACGGTTAAATTTAGCATAGTTTGAACTATTATTGCCAGGTTTTACTGTATATAATATATTTTATGGGCAACATTTCCAATCGCACAATCAAACATTTTGCAGTAGTCACCGTTATAAATCGACCACCTGTCTATAGTGGTCACTTGTGTAATGTCTAAAATTGTATTTCTATTTAATCAACTCTGTATATAAAGGTCACCTGCAGGTCCTGCATATTAAATTGTTAATTTCTCTACCTCTCATAGCTGGCTGTTAGGCTTACTTAAGCCCAGTTTACACGAGCACATTTCCTGTGACACGTTCCCTTGCGATTCATGAAATACGACCGTGTATATAGCGAAATATGACACATTTTTTTGTGAAACATCTATGCGATGGAAGTCTAGTCAGTTAGATATTTTGTGACACATTAAATAATACATGAGTCACAGGAACTATTATCGTGTAAACTGGGCTTTACATAAAACTGGCAGAGAAACAAGATTCAAGACGGAAAAGGCTTTTCTCTCATCTTTGTGTCTATTCTATATTATGCTCTGTGTTAACAAACATTGAACACTCTCACATACATGTGTTTCACCTCATATTATATTATATTATCAATCAAGTAATAAACACTTTCTTGTGCAAAATGGATTATATAAACACACAAGTGTTGCATCAAGAGGCATAAAGAAAGCGTAAGAAAGTTAAGAGCTGCTCACTCATCTTTGTTATAACCCATACAATCAAACTCGGTTAATGTCCCCCTTTTAATATCTCCACATATAACTGATTTCTGATGCTCAATTCTCCATACAAACTCTCATAATCCTACCTTGCCTAATATCCCCACATAAAACTGATGTCTATTTCCATTCTCCATACAAACTCTCATAATCCCACCTTGCTTAGTAGGCCTACGCCCACATAAAACTCATTTCTATTTTCCATTCTCCATACAAACTCTCATAATCCTACCTTGCCTAATATCACCACATAAAACTGATTTCTATTTTCCATTCTCCATCTGGTTCTCCATACAAACTCTTATATCCACCTAGCTTAATGTCCCGCTTTTCATCTGTACCAGAAGGGGGATATTAAGTAAGTTTGACTGTATTGCATCTAGGGAGTGTTTCATATTTTTATATTATTATACATTTAATGCATTTATATAAATAATCATTGTTTTTGCAGTGTACGGTTTGTTATAAAACCGGTGCCGTATTACGTTCAGAGTTATGGACACGATTATCGATGTTGTCCTGGATATAAAGAGTTCAATGGAACATGCATTCGTAAGTTCATTGAAATCTATATGTACTCTTTTAAAATGTTAGGTTAATTGTCAATCATTGTTATCTCATGATGGATTTAATAAAATAATAATAATAATAATAATAATAATAATACATTATTTATATAGCGCTTTTTCCAAAAATTTGCTCAAAAGCGCTTTACAATGGTTGTATAATCTAAATAAAAGTTAAAATTTAAAATTTAATTTAAAACATTTAAAAGATTAAAAGAAATGCATTAAAGAGAAGAGCATTAAAAGATAGATAGCCTACCATTAAAATACTGTAAAAATTATATAAATACCAAGTAGTAATGTTTTGTAAAATCATGATAAGTATATCTTTGTGATCGAAGTTTAAAACATTACTTGATTTTAAAATGATGTTTGAAAAGGCTTGTGAAGCAGAATGAACACTTCCAATATTGGATTGCTAGCCTAATTTCAAAAGGCCTTCTATTCTGTTGAAATTGCAATCAAAGTCAACGTATCTTGTTATCGTTTAATAGATTATCATGTAACATGTTTCATAGCATAATTAATGTGTTATAATATGCCGCCTCTATACATTGGTTACTTGTCAATAGTGGTCACTGTAGTTATTTCCAAGATAGTATTTGCCAACTTTTCTTTAGTCAGGGTCCGACAAAATCCGGAAACTTGGAAACCTGGTTTGCGGAAGGCTAAGAAAATCAGAAGGAAAAGGCAAAATGCTGCATATAAAGCTAAAATAATTAATATTTTTTTTTGATTTCACATTTTAATGTCAGTAGAATGTTTATCTCAAACGTTGAGGTTTGCGGAAGGTCAAAACGCTTGTCCTCTTTTTACAAATAATTGCAATGCTATACCAATTTCAAAATTATTGTTTAGAAGTTTTTCTATGATTTATGATGATAAAATGATATTTCAGCTGATTGCTCAAATGTCGATGGCTGTAAATATGGCACATGTACATCGCCTGGAAATTGTACTTGTGATAAAGGATATAAAGGAAGTGACTGCAGTCTTGGTAAGCTGATTTTATATTCTCACATAAATAGAGCAAGTTCCTCTTTAAACCCTAATATAGAAATAGTTTATGAGATTTATTAATGATCCTTAATGGAATCATTGTACTTGGAACCTCAGGTATTAACACCAATTTCACGTCACACCAAAACACATTTCACTCACGCCACATCAAAATAAGCCAACAATTATTTGAAAACTGTAAAAAAATCTCAGAATTTGATTATCTGTAAGTAATTTTTCCTAAAAATCAGCTACAATTTACGTCAGATACATCCGGCGTAACATACATGACATCCATTATGATCTATGATGTTGTTTACGATAACACGTCTTCCTGGTTTTGAATCAAATGTTGTGTTGTTTCTCCCTATATCGCTGAACTTCTCGTTGAACTTATTGATAACAACATCAAAGTTTTATGTGTGAAGTTACTGCGTGTTTTCTATCTCCTCCTTGTTATATTGAACAGTGTTAAGATGAAACAATACAAACATACAAACAGCATTATTGAATCGAATTTAAGGTAAAACGGAATTGCCAAGTAAAATATTAGTATAAAAAATATCCAATTTTTTTATTCCTGGAATCCTCACTCTATCAATCAATCATTTTTTTTTTTTTTTTTTTTTTTTTTTTTTTTTTTTTGTATTTATCATTTTTCCACGAACCGGGTAAGCTTACAGCTTTTTTTCACCGGGGTGGTTGGTTAATTTGTTAGTATTTTGAAGCTTGTGTGCGTTTAATAGCTGGATGCTCTTCCTGACGCCAACCTATAGTGCTTCGGACAGGGATTGAACCCGAGACCCTGCGGGCCGTGGTCCAACACCCTAGCCACTATACAAGCTAAATTCCTAAGTATTTCACACATTTTAGCCATGTAATCAACTTTTATATTCTTCCTAATTGCAGACTGTCCCACCAATACGTTTGGGGATGGATGTAATGAGAGATGTAGCTGTTTTAATGGAGCAATTTGTAACAATGTTGATGGACATTGTACTTGTACTCCTGGTTGGCTGCCTCCTGTCTGTTCATCTAAGTGTAAACAAGGTTTCTATGGTGATAACTGTACAACAGCATGTAAATGTAAAAACTTTGGATTCTGTGATCATATCAATGGAAAATGTACTTGTCAAGCTGGATTTTCTGGAATAAAGTAAGTTTCTATTTTTTCTAATTGCATAACTATATTCTTGCCAAGAGACAAAGCAGAAACACATTCTAAAGTTCAAATGTGCAAGGTAGTAATTTCAAGTAGGCCTCCAGTCGGGCTTTCTTAATATCCCCTCTCTGGTACGGATAAATAGTGGGACATTGAGCAATGTCGAATATTAAGCGAGGTAAGAATACGAGAATTTGTGTTGAAAAATGGAATAGAGAAATCAGTTTTATGTGGAAATATTTAAACATGATGGGGCATTATAAAATGGGGATATTGACCCAATTTGACTGTATAGTAAAACCTGCTATATAGCGGCTACCTCTTTGTAGAGTCCATCTGTTTATGTACTTAGCTGCTTCAGTAATATACAAAGGGCATTATTCTGGGCCACCTGTCTATACTGGTCATCTTATATGTGACTGTTCTATACATTTAGGCCCTGTTTACAAGGAGGGCGAGTTACCCGGGTAGGCGAGTTACTCGCCTTACGGAGTTAAAATGTGTTGTGTGTTTACAAGGGTCACCTGAGTAACCCGCCTACCCGAGTTAAATAATTTGAAGCCAATCTAAGCATGCGCGCTGAAATGAAACGATTAGAGAACAAAAGATGTCTACAGCGGAAACGTTCGAAACAATACAAAATTAAAGCTACCATTTTTAATTTTAACCCGCCTACCCGAGTTACTCGCCTATTTCCGTTTACAAGTCATTAAACTCATCCACTGATGAGCTCTGGCCTAGGTGCTTGGTTGGTGGGATATCTATTATATACTTTATGCTCTATATATTTTATGCTTTCAACATGCTTTTATGCTCTATTGCTCTGTATGCTTTCATGCTTTTGTAATGCTTTTATGCTCTATAAGCTTTTATGCTCTATATGCTTTTATGCTCTATTTGCTTTCTATATGCTTTTATGCTTTCTATATGCTTTTATGCTGCTATTGCTACTGGCGAACCTGTCACACTCCATATATGGATCCCTGTCCAACCAAGCACCTGTCACACTGATAACCAGTGGAATTAACTATCATTAATCAACTTACCAACACTTACCCATATGTGGACAAAAGAACTTACCAACCTGAAAACCTAAAACATTGCAAGGGAAAGGGAGGGTGGGGGAAATCGAGTTATGCGAATAATATATATAATAAAACATTTAAGAATAATAATAACAGTAAAAATTGCTCTGCCAAAATACTTGCACACAAAAAGCTCAATCAAACTTTTGCTACCGCTAACAACGCTTTCCTCTAAAGGAGTGACTAACCCAAAACAAGGTGTGCCTAAAGTAGCACATTGTTTCATCCTTCTTACCCAGGCTCTTCCATCTGTGCTGCTTACCTTATTTGGTATAAAATAGCTTCCCACGCTGTTATCTAAACTTTGTTACTTACGTCCGTAATCTAACGGATGTGAACTAACTCCCACCTACGAAATGAAAGCTAGCCCCACTAGAAAGGAGGGGGTTTCATGCAATGGCAAACAACAGTGTCTGAGTCTAATTCAGCCTAAAATTGTAATTAAATTAAAATTGTAACCACCATTTAAACTCATCCACTGGTGAGCTCTGGCCTAGGTGCTTGGTTGGTGGGATATCTATTATATACTTTATGCTCTATATATTTTATGCTTTCAACATGCTTTTATGCTCTATTGCTCTGTATGCTTTCATGCTTTTGTAATGCTTTTATGCTACAAGTCAAAAAGTGACAAAAAGTTGTCTCGGGTAGGCGAGTTACCCGGTCTGCCAAGGCGAGTAACTCGGGTAGGCGAGTTACTCGGGTGGGCGAGACAACTTTCTCATTTTGCTTGTAAACAGAACGCGCATAAACAATAGACCCGGGTAACTCGCCAACCCGAGTAACTCGCCTACCCGAGTAACTCGCCCTCCTTGTAAACAGGGCCTTACATTGTACATTGTACAAGCACATGGACAATTGCTCGATAGTTGTCGTGATCATATCGCGCTCAATTGTCTTGAGCAAGGATGAGACACACTGACGTCATATAAGTTTTACAGTCCCTAAGTAATCAAATACATTTCCTCTTATCCTTTTGTCTTAAAAACATGGCAAAATAATCAAGGCACTCAGTCAGAATCTGACAAAATCCATCAGCCTGGCAACTAGGTTTCCGGAAGGCTGGCCAAAATTCAGAAGAAATTGATTTGATTCATTTTTCTCTTCAAATACAGAGAAATGACAATATTATAAGGAACCTTTCAGGTGAAAAGTTCACAAAAGTTGTTTGAATAGAAAGTCACGTTTCCGGAAGGATGAAACGTTTGTTGGACCCTTCACTCAGTGAAACAAGTTGGGGTAATTTCAATTTTTTAGGAATCAGCCTTGATTCATATGATATTTGTTTATGTTTTTGTAGCTGTGAACTTCCATGTGTTGAAGGTCGTTTCGGATTACAATGTTTACATGAATGTCCATGCCTTAATCAAGCAAATTGTAGTAAAGTTGATGGAAAATGCAAATGTAGTCCTGGTTGGCAGGTATAGAATTATGATTTAATTGATTTTAAATGAGATTAAAATTAGTTGAGGCATAAAACGCCTACAAAACAATGTATGGCCTAACGCAATAGTAGGAGGGGCTTCAAAATTCAGGTACATGTGTTAAACAGAATATCACATGATTACTAGGCATTTAAAATTAATTAACTTGGTAAGGGTATTAGGGTATTACATATGTCTGAAAATATAATCAGTTCAACCCTGCTAGTTATTGATATTGCTACTGCTATCATTTTTACTGAATTTATTAATTTTGGAAATGCCTGGCGGCCAGTAGGCCTATTCTAACCTATCAGCAGAATGATATTGATTCAGTCATTCGGGATTACTCGCTATTTTTGCTCGTCGGTTTCATTACACCTCATGCATGTCAATGCATAGCAACAGGTTATTCAGTAACCCAATTACATTCTAATACTCCCTAGTGCGCTAAATGCAATGGGTCAATACAACTACTACAACAGATTCGCCTTAGGTTTTGATGATTTATCTCCCACCCTCCACTCCACATATTTTATTGGTAAGTATGAATAGGAACTCCACTGACTTAGCAATGTGACTGGGGATTGCTGGTGGGGTGGTGACAGGCCTCATTGCCTACTACATACAACTTACGCAGATCACCCCACTAGCCAAGCACCAATGGCCAAACACGAGACTAGCAAATGGAGGCACCAATTTGAAATACAATTCAAACTTTTCCCGAACTAAAAGTAGTATATCAAAAACAAGAGTGACCGCAAAGGTGTTGCTAAATTTATGTAATTATAAACTTTCTATTGTTTGAGAGACTTTTATTCGTTCTAATGTTTAATAGTTCTATTGTTCGATTGTTTTAGAGTTCTGTTTGTGGTTTGCCATGCGATAATGGTAAATATGGCGATGGATGCAGTAAAGATTGTGATTGTGTTAATGCTAAAACATGTGACCCAATCACTGGAAAATGTATATGTAAACCTGGTTTCAAAGGAATTAGGTAAAATAATTTGTATTGATTTTATCTGACATCAGTGTGCGATGTATAATACAACTTTGGAATTGATTGCTGTTTGACCAATCAAATTGCTCAATTTTTGAATTACAATTAAACCTGTATATATGACATCCAGTTGAACTTAAGGTAGATAACTTGACCACTATATGCAGGTGACTTTTATATACTTTGATTCAATAGACATTGCAAGAGTGACCACACTATAGGGGTGACTGCTATAACAGGTTTGACTATACTGCTATTTTCTTACAGATGCGAAGAAAAGTGTCCTAACGGTACCTATGGTTATGCATGTAGATTTAAATGTGATTGTGATTTGAGCAATAGTTTTTGTGATGGAAGTACTGGTTCATGTAACTGTTCTGATAATTGGACAGGAAAACAATGTGATAAGGCATGCAATTCATCAGCAACAACAACAACCTCAACGACAATAACAACAACATCTTTACCTGTTTTGGAAAGTTGTACAAAAACATGTAATTGTTCCGAAAATGGAAAATGCCTTGAATCGACTGGGACTTGCATGTAAGTCCCCTTATGAGGAAATGTTCTATATCATTATCATCATCATCATCATCATCATCATCGTCATCATCATCATTATCTTTCGGTAGTGTAAACTAGTAAGTCTCTGATCGGTCTTCTCTGGTTCCCCTTGACATTTTAAATTAAAAAGCGAACAGATGATATTCATTAAGTTTTTTTTTCTTCAGGAAATGCTCTTGTGATACTGACTTGCATTCCAAATTTTGAAAAATTAAATTTTTTGAAAATAGTTTAAATTTTGTAATGAAAGACAACGCAATTTAATTTTATGTTTTTATTTGCAACGTTTCGGCTTGGCGCTGGAGCCATTATCAAGCTATAAAATAATTTTACATGTTACCTATATTTATATGATTACAGAAATATGAAAAGTAATAGTTTAAATTTGTAAACTAAATAACTGTGCCTTTAAATTGAAATATGATTGTCATTCTCTTTCGCATTCAACATTTGCTACTCCAATAAGTTCAGTGATCCAAATAAATATGTTTTGATTTTCCACAGCTGTACAGACGGCTACCAAGGTAAAAGATGTGATGTTCCGTGTGCCGATACGTCATTTGGAACCAATTGTCAATTCACATGTAAATGTCAAAACAATGCTACTTGCTCAAATATTGACGGTAAATGTGATTGTCTTGCTGGTTTTACTGGACCTCATTGTCAAGAACAATGCCCTGATGGTTATTATGGAAAGGATTGCAAGAAGTTATGTCTTTGTTTGAATGGAGGTGTGTGTGATTATAAAGATGGCACATGCAATTGTACTGGAGAATGGCAAGGAGCATCATGCAACACCAGTACGTTAATGATAATAATTTTGTGATCTTGTTGCTTAATAGGTTTTTTTGATAAGTCTTTGATTAAATCCCACGTCTTACGTGATAAATTGTATTTTGGTAAGTTTCCTTTATTTGTACCACCTATTGTTTTAAGACAACACCAATTATCATAGTAATTTTCTTCTTATTATTTTTGTTTTCCTTTCATCTAATTATTTCGATACCCCTTCGGTATCTTCATCATATTCACTGATGAAGATACCGAAGGGGTATCGAAAGAATTAGATGAAAGGAAAACAAAAATAATAATAAGAAAATTACTATGATAATTGGTGTTGTCTCAAAACAATAGGTGGTACAAATAAAGGAAACTTACCAAAATACAATACAGTGAAACCTGTATATAACAGCCAGCTACGAGATGTAGATAAATTGACCATTATAGACAGGTGGCCTTTATATACAGGTTTGATTCAATAGAAAATACCATTTTAGACATTGCAAGAGTGACCACTATAGACAGATGGCTGCTCTGTAGAGTTGGCTGTTAAAACAGGTTTGACTGTATGCTGCAATTGCCTCGTTTAAATGTATGTCATAAGATGCCACGAGGTATTAGTACATGACATTACCTGGAATCATGTGATCTTGGTCAACCTCTTCTCCACGACATAGGGTAAGTCTCGTGATTCTGCAAAGGTGTAGTCATTCTTGTATGTGAACGAATGAGTGACTTCCACCAACCAAGCACCAATCCCAAAACTCCATCAAAGGGTGAGGATTTTAGTTAATAGTAGACAATAATAGTAACAATAATTTATTAGGAAAAGCGTTCTTATTATAGCATTAGGAAAATTATTTCGACTTCATTATACCTAGTAGTAGCGACAAACAAAACACACGATAATCTTCAACGGTTTTGATTTATTCTTAAATCATCGTCAGGCAAGTGAAAGAGAGAGAAAGCAGGTTTTACATCGTATTTATAGTTAAAAATTAATTTACATAATCTATTGAAATTTGGGGCTCTATATACGACTATAACACACTAAACAATGCATGAAACATTATGACGGAAGGGATGGTCTAAAGCGGTACTACTATCGTGTGTTTTTATTTGTCGCTACTAAGTATAATGAAGTTGAAATTAAGAACCTCTCAAGGAAAATTATTATAAAAATAAATTTCTCTTAAGAATAAATAATTGTTGCCATCAATTGATGTTTACTATAATACAATAATAATAAATAATTGTTTGCCACTGTAGCTTGTCAGCAATTTGGAAATTGGAGCTATGGCGTTGACTGTTCAAACAAATGCCCTTGCAATAAAAACAATTCATTGAGGTAAGTAAATACCTGCATTGTATGATCTTGATGCTTGTCCATTTTGAAGGAATCGTCTATGTCTCTGATTGCACAGATTGTACATTTTCTGATTTAAAAAATTAATCTATTATAATTTTATTGATTTTTATTGATCTTTTACTGATTCCATCCTTCCCGCCCATCCCATAATTTATTTATTTATTTATGCTTAAATAAATAATAACTCAAATAAAAAGCCTTAACTAGTTAATAATAATGAAACCTTTGCAGCTAAACGTAAGTTGCACTACAATAAGCTTTGAACAACACCTCCAAACAATAAAACAGCTACAAAAATTTTCACTACAGCTGACAGCGCTGTCCTATGAAAGAATGTCTAACAAAAACTAGCTGGGACCTATGACTGTGTTGTTTTCCTTATTCAATACAAAATAGTTTTTCCCACTGTGATGTATATTTTGTTAGCTACGTCCGTATTCCAAGGGTATATATGAAGACTTGACTCATTCTAAAATTATAATTAAAATTATGATTTTCACCACCTTTAAAAGCTTGTTGATTAACTTTATAGCTGTAATGGTAAAGATGGCCGATGTTTCTGTAAAGTTGGATATGCGATGCCAAATTGTGATTTACAAACAGGTTAGTGATATATTTCTGGGATATATTCGCCTCAAATGGTACAACCATGTGCACTTGTATACAAATATTAAATACTTCCTCATAGCAACCCGAGTGTTTATATAATCCATATTGCACAAGAAATTGTTTAATACCTGTACTTGACTTATAAAATATATGGCGTTTTATTTACAGTGTTTCGATACTAGCGGTTTAATGAAATTTCACTTTTTTCTATTTTATAATATTGCTCAGTGACATAATTTCCATTGTCTGCAATCAATTTTTCTGTGGTTCGATTCCTCGTCAGCAGGGTGCACACATGTAGGTACAGATGTGTACAGTCAATATCGCATGATACATTATTGTTGGAGCCTCGAAAAAATGAAAGTGTATCTCCCGGATATTGGGAGATTGCTTCTTTAGATAGAGAAAAAATTTCTATTTGTACATGATCTTCTTGTGTTTTTACTTTGCGCGATCATTTCTCCTTCAAAAATGCAGTCAAAGTGACGATTAGGGTTAAATTTTGTGTGTCACTCTTTTTCCTCGAACAGGAACCCGTTTATTTTCAACAAGAGAGTTTACACCGGAAAAACACTAAACTTTTTACTTATTTGTCTCTAAATAAAAAACCGCTAAACCAAATGACAATCTGCTTTCAGAATGAAATTTTCAACGTTCAGCTATCTAGAGCTATATTTGATCAATATTCAAAATCCAGGTAAAGAGATATAAGCCTCTAAAGTCAAAAGTTTTTAGTTTTTGATTTTTCTCACTCAAGTGCTCACACAATTAACACCTCTTTGCGACTTCGTCTAAGCATAGTCGGCATAGTTGATGCGTATTAAAAATAGTCACACACCTTCAATAACCAGCAGCGATAACCTGTTTAACATGTTTTTTCCGGTGTAAACTCTCTTATGGAAAAGAAGTGGGTTCCTGTTCTAGGAAAAAGAGTGAGACACAAAAACGTAACTTTGATGGCATTTTTGAGGGGGAAATACTTGCGCAAAGTAAAAATACAAGAAGAACATGTACTGATAGAAAATTTTTCTCTTTGTAAAGAAGCAATCTCCCAATATCCGGGAAATACACTTTAACGCATTACACGATTAGCATAATACGCGATTTGAAAGAACAATGGAAATACACAACAATTTAGAGAGTAAACAAAAGTAAATTAATTTTGGTTGTGACAAAAATAATTTAATGTACAGTATTACTGTACTTGATAAAAGGTATTGTACAATATTGACTGTAATATATTACAGTGAAACCTGTATATAACAGCCAGTTACTAGAGGTAGATAAATTGACCACTATAGACAGGTGGTCTTTATATGCAGGTTTGATTTAATAGAAAATGCTATTATAGGCATTGCAAGAGTGACCATTATAGACAGGTGGCCGTTGTATAGAGGTGACCGTTATAACAGGTTTGACTGTAGGCTATTCATAATGATCTTGAAATTGATAATATCCTTTTGCGTTTATGTTATTACAGTTTGCCCCATGGGATTCTATGGACGTGATTGTAAATTCAATTGTACTTGTTTCAACAAAGCAAAATGTGATCACATCACAGGAGAATGTTCTTGTCATTCAGGATACGTTGGAAAGCATTGTGAACTAGGTAACAACTACCAATTGAATAATATTACAGTGAAACATGTATATACTTTAACAACAAGCTACGAGAGGTAGATGAAGTGACCACTATGTGCAGATGGTCTTTATATACAGGATTGATTCAATAGAAAATACTATTTTAGACATTGTAAGAGTAACCACTATAGACAGGTGGCCGCTATAACTGGTTTGACTTTAATAAAGTATTAGTATTTAGCTATTTAATTATTATTGAATTTCAACTCAAGTTGAGACCCATTATTTTTGGCACAGCAAAATTATTATTTTATATTATTATAGTAAAGTGAACCTGAACCCGCTCCACTAGGTGAAATTTGAAAATAATAAAATAGAAAATTTAATTGCTATAAGTTAGCCCAAATGACAAATAAGCAATAGAACTGAAGGTCAGTCGGGTATGAAAGATATTGCGTGACGAAAATGAGAATGTAATTTGTTCTTTCTATGGAGCCGCAAGAGAAATATACGTCTACGAAAAATATGCCTCGGACCATTTATTGAAGGAATATAAAGATATGAACATTAATGTTGCCGCAAAAAGTTATAAGATACCCAACGGAAAGTATGGAGTTGATACGTTTACCATGAGAAGTGTGAATCTCAAATACAGTAGATACAAACAGACATACATCGACGTTTATATAGTAGATAGCAAAGTGTTATTCAATTAACCCTTTTCAGGGTTTCAATTGTACCTTATGTTGGATTTGAACTTTGAATTTGACTTGAATTATTCATTTGTTTATTTGATGTTTTACTAAATTTAACAGCTTGCCCTCCTGGTAGTCATGGTGAAAACTGTGCTAATCGTTGTGATTGCGCGCAAAATAGTGGATGCGATCATGAAACTGGTGTTTGTAATTGTACCGATGGATACATTGGTAGTAACTGCAACAAGGGTATGTGCTTATTATTATTATTATTATTATTATTATTATTATTATTATTATTATTATTATTATTATTATTATTATTATTATTATTATTATTATTATTATTATTATTATTATTATTATTATTATTATTATTATTATTATTATTATTATTATTATTATTATTATTATTATTATTATTATTATTATTATTATTATTATTATTATTATTATTATTAACTGTTACAATGTTTTACCATAGGTGCATGTTTTTGTTATATTTTTGTAGAATGCCCGCGCTTCCAATATGGCAAAAAATGTCTAGAAAAATGCGATTGTTTACAAAAATCAAGTTGTAATCATGTCAATGGCGTATGTGATTGTGTTAATGGATATGAAGGAACTCGTTGCGAAAAAGGTATGCTGAAGTAAAATAAATAATTTTATAGAATGACAAGCGTTTAAAAGACAATGCTGTAACCTCTCCATTAATCAATCATTCATTGTTGCTCTAAAATGCCATATTATCCAATTCAATAAATTCGTTTTTCAGCATTTTTTGAAATTTCATGTGGACATAGGAAATAATTTAATAAAATCATTTTTTATATATTTTTATTTCAGAATGTGATGATTGGTTTTTTGGTAAACAATGCGAGGGCCGTTGTTCATGTGTTACTAATAATACCATGAGTTGTGACAAAGCAACAGGATACTGTTCATGCCGTCCTGGTTTCACTGGCAATGAATGCTCAGAAGTTTGCGACAATGGTTATTGGGGAAAAGATTGTAATCGAATTTGTTTCTGCAATCGTTATAATAGTTTTGACCTTGGGAGCTGTCAACCAATTACAGGACAATGTAATTGTCGGCCTGGTTACGAAGGAAGGCAATGTGATACCCGTAAGTATGGTCACTACTAAAGTCAAACCTGTTATAATATTCACCTCTATACATCAGCCACCTGTCTATAGTGGTCACTCTTGTTTTTTCAAAATTAGTATTTTCTATAAGCCAATTCATGGTTACAAGCCGGGAGCAGGGTCCGACAAAGTGGGAATCATGGGATCCTAGATCACGGAAGGCTAGACCAAATTCAGAAGAAAATTGATATTTTTAATGATTTATTGGTCAAACATCAACAAAAAAAACCAGAAGAATTGTTGAAATGCCTCTAGGATTCCAGAAGACTTAATCTTTTGTCGGACTCTGGCCGGGAGATGAGCCTGGATAAAATTTCCCGCCAAATGCAAAACATTCAGTCGAAGGCAGTAAATAAACATTTTTGTGCTTTCTGTCGTTCTATTAATTTATTTGCAATTGTATTATTCAATTTTGGCATTTCAATATTAGTCAAGTAGTTAAACATGCTTATATATGCAATTGTAAATTGCAGTAACAGAACGCACAAACTGAACATTTGGAATGACATTTGAGTAACAGAACGCCTTGACAATTTGATTGTGTTGTTCCATTTCATCTCTTTACTTTTCCAACGGAGAAATAAAAACCTAATTCATGGAATGAATGGACCAAAGCTGTAAATAGAAAAGTTGGAGACCAACAAAAATTGGATTCCTGCAACAGACTCTCGTGTTTGCCCCTGCGAAAAACAGTTCAGGAGTTCATGAACAGTTCATGAACTCCTGAGCTGAATTCGCAGGGGTGCTCTGTTCACTTTGTCGAAGGTAAACCAATTCATGGCTTCCCTACTCCAACAATCAGAACAGTAGTAATCCAGGCAGTACAGTCAGATTATACAGTCCAAAAGAAAGATTCCAGTCCACATAAAAACAGTTTCTAGTTCTATTCTCTGCATAAACTATTTGCAATGTTTTATATCAATGTGTTGATATTTTGCAATGTTTTTATAGCATTAATATTTAATTGAAAATGGTTTGATGATTTTGCTTCTCATTATTTTATTTTGTTTATTTAGAATGTAAACAAGGTTATTTTGGTGAATATTGTGCGAGGGAATGTCCATGTAATCTTGATGGTATGAATGGAGAATGCCACAATGTTGATGGCCGATGTTTTTGTGATGCTGGCCGTACCGGTGTAATGTGTAATGAAAGTGAGTACTCTATTATTATTTTATGGATTCATCATTTAAATTACAACAACCTGTGTAAGCTAGTACAGTCAAACCTGTTATAACGGTCACCTCTATAAAGCGGCCACCTGTCTATAGTGGTCACTCTTGCAATGTCTAAAATAATTTTTTCTATTGAATCAAACCTGTATATAAAGGCCACCTGTCTATAATGGTCAATTTATTTACCTCACATAGCTGGCCGTTATATACAGGTTTCACTGTAGGCTTTTTTCAATTGGGTGGCGTTAGTTATTTGGTTAATAGTTTTTGGAGCGTGTTTAAGTTCAACGGACAAATGCCCTTCCAGACGGCAAAAGCTACTAATCAATAGTGCTTGTGGCTTAGGATTAAACTTAAGACCCTTCGGGTTGAGGTCCAGCTGGGTCAAACGCCCTAACATAACACCAAGTCCCCAAATCCAGTACATTATAATCATTTTATTATCATTGCTGCTCATATCACAACCCGATATTATAACAATTTCACTTCAAATAATATCATAACCCGTTTTATTTTGTTTAGTATCTTTCTCAATCAATTTTATGATGCATATTAATTTAAACTAAACATGTTTTTTTATCACATCAAATAATTTTTTTACAGCTAACAGCTCTATATCAGTATTAGATACAATTAGCTATGAGTTACCCGCATTGCTTAATTCAATATTTGATTGGTGAGATCCATATGGAGATTCTTTGCAAACAGTAGCAATTAATATGCATTTGCCGCAAAGACCGGCAAAACTAAAGATACATTTTATTTCGATACGAAGAAATCAAAACTAAAACAAAACAGCAAATCTAATAACAAAAATAGATCAAAACATGGTTATTTACGTTGAGATTCCTTTAAGCTGATGGTGACATCCTTTCAATTTCCAAACTTGTACGGCTTGTATTCAGTTGATTGTAAAGGGAGACAAACAGCTGAGTGTCTGCTTGTCTAAGAAACGTTCCAGCTATAATAAGCTGTCATTGAAAAATTGTTTACTAGAACATTTATTGCTTGTGTCAGCCGCATGAAATTATCAATATTCACTGTCAAGTATTGTGTTAACTGTTGAGCATAACTTTTCGTTTAGGCTCTAAAGACTAAATTGTTATACTTTTTTCTGACTTTGTTTAATAATATTCTGCAGCCTGTTCTACTGGATTTTATGGTCGCAATTGTTCGCAGCAGTGCTCTTGTGATTGTCACCCTGCTACTGGAGCTTGTCGTGGTGAGTTTATGTCAACTGTAGGAAGTATATTTTGATCAATGCGTTGATACTTGAGAACTGATGAATATCGACATAATAACTTTGGTCATTATCAGCCAAGTTTCATCTCGCCTTCAATCAATAACTAATTTAGTCAATGGTTGAAGGTCGATTTTGAGGTTTAATGTATCAAGAACTCACCTTTGAAATTGACTGCTGTTTGATCAATCCAATTGCTTGGTTTCCATATTGACCTATTTGTCGATGAAGAATACGCAGAAATGCAGATTAGTTTGCACCGTTAACATCATGAAGACAGCCTGTTGAATAATTTCAAGATGGTATGTCGATGGTATCGCATATGGGTCCATAACAACAAAGTAAGATTCAAATTTGCTGTTGCTATGGACAAACCAGCGATTGGTAATGTGATCACTCATTGTGACAAGACATTGAAAACAAGTTTAAATCATTTTGGGTTTCGCGATGCGAGGCGGTAATTTTTGTAGATGCTTGTTTCTCACTCAAGTAATACTCGTCGTTTTTTCGAAAAAACTTGAGAAAGCAATCGAAGAACCTAGTGTAGTTATACATTTTGAAGTTTATCTTTTAATGGTTAATGCTTTAATACTGATGTTGATTTTCAAATTCTTTTTTGTTGTTGTTGTAGATTCTGCAACAGGCATCAGTTCAACAATGAAAATTTCAATTCCAGTTGCAATCGTTATTCTGTTGGTTTGTTGTATTGTTGCGGGATATATCATTATTTCAAGACGTAAAAAGTCATTTAAAGGCATTAGTGTTAAAGCAAGGTAGGAAGCATGACACTTCACTACATTTCATTAAATTTTATTAATTCAACATTTTAATGACACAGTATAGGTCATCTAGTAAATTATGACTAATTACTCCAGTCAAGATTGTCACTATTCAGGGAATGGTTTTGTTCTTTGGAAGTGTTATCAGCTAGATGGAAAGCTAATAATTGATATGTTTCACAGAATACAAAGGTGGGGTTTCTCCAGAGCCATCTATTTACAGGAGTTGGGATACTCTTCCATGTGCCACCCTCGGCTGCTTTCGGACAGGTGCCACTCATATGATTTTACGGACGCCATTTTCGTTCCGTCACACCCAGGCTCGCTGAATTTGAGCAAAGCTTACGAAAATAAAATCATGAATCTGAAAAACTGTTTGTTCTGAAGCAAAATCTTGTTTTCAATGGAACGGTATTGGGGATTTTTGATCACCAAAAGTTGCGTGATCCCTTTTCAATGGAACGGTATTGGGGATTTTTGATCCCGCTCTTATAAGTAGATGGTTCTGTGTTTCTCGTATTCGATTGGCATTGTACAAATTTAGGGAAACCAACAAAAAAGAGTTTCTGGAAGAATGCTGTGACACAGGAGCTAGTGACAAGGTTCAACAAAAATAGGAATCCTGGAATCCTAGATTATGAAAGGTTTCAGCAAATTCAGAAAAAATTGATATTTTTAATGATTTATTGGTCAAACATCAACAAGAAAATTCAGAAGAAAATTTTGAAATGCCGCTAGGATTCCAGAAGGTTGAACCTTTTTGTCAGACCCTTGCTAATGGTCTAGATTTCTTAATGAATCTTTGTTCCTGTCTCAATTTTTGTTTGTTCCTGTTTCCGGTCTCACATTAACACAATCTATTGTACAATGCGATCTTGATGTGACAAATGAGAATTTTGATTATGATCAGAAATTTTGTAAACCATAGAAAAATGTGATAAAAAATGTGTAAAAGTGTGGTAGCTATTGTCGAAAGCAATAAACAAAACATTTCTACATAAGTCATAGCTTTTATTATGGCACAGAAGAGGCGCATAAAGTGAAACCAAAGACAAAAATCACTTGCCGTTGTTGCTCATGATTTTCTGATGCCTTATTTTCTCCTCGCATGTCTCTCATGCATCGTTAAGTGAATGATAGAAATTGTTTGGCGTTTGCGTTATAAAGGAGGATACTAGGAAAGAGGATATTTAGCATGATTGTTTGACTCGAGTCTAATCCCTATATTCATCTATTTATCTATTTATTTCTCGTGCAGTACAAGATCTGGTAGTAAACTCATTGTTGAATTTGAAGGAATGGACGGACCTGAAGGTATGTATATTTGAAACTTTTATCCCTGCGGAACTGGTTCATGAGTTCATGAACACTTGTTCATGAGTTCATGAACCTTAAATGTCACCATTTTATTGAACTTTTCCATGAACGTGAACGTTTCATGCTTATTCATGAACTTTTTATGAACAGTTCATGAATTAAGATGAAAAGTTCATAAGCCATTTCATAAAAATGGTGCCATTTATTGTTCATGAACCATTTACAGTAGAGACTGTTTACAACGACATCCATAGGGAACTTTGAAAACCTTGTTAATGTTATAGACTATGTGCCGTTATAGCCAATTATTTATAAGAAGAAAGATACCAAACTTCACCAGACTAATAAGTTAAATTCAATATGTTATAAGGAGTTATCCGTTGTAAAAGGGGACGTAATAAGCAGTTTCTACTGTATAAACCCATGAACTATTTTTTATAGAGAGAGGTAGTATTTGAATATCAATTTAATAATATGTTTCTGATATCAGCTATGATAGTCCCTTGCAAAAAACAGATCAAGAGTTCATGAACTGTTCATGAACTGTCCGTGAAGGTTCATGATCAGTTCATGAAAAGTTCATGGACTGTTAATGAACTCCTGATCTGGTTTTTTGCAGGGGATATCAAATAAATAACAAATATCAAGTAATCAATGTTAGGCTAATAAATACCAATCAGTTACAAGACAATTTTATTCAATAACAATAAATGCCAGGACTTTGAAGGTAGCGTAAGACTTGAAGTCATATATCTCTTAGGTAAACATATTTATAAAGTATTTGTTTACTTTCAATAGTTTTTGATCGAATGGATTAGAAAACAGATTTATTTTTGTTGATAAGCAGAGCAGCTGAGAATTTTGATTTCTAGAAGATTGGTTCTTTCCGCGGATAATGCTCCTTATTGATCTCAGTTGCGAGACTGCAGATCAATTTCAATTCCAACAGATTTCATGGCAGATAGGCCTCAATTTTCAATGCGCAACGATGCACTGCAACGACTAACAATGCAATTCTTCAGGACCTTTCCATCCACCAATTTATAAGTCATTTGTCAGAATATGTCGTCCATTGAATATTGAAGAAATATATCTTAATTCAAACCTACATGCAATATTATTCTAAATGGTCTGTTTTCGTGAACTTTTATTTGGAATTGTTTTCACATCAAGATTTATCACCAACTCAGGCAGATGATTTATTCCCTCAATTATACTACGGTTGTGTAATATTTATGATTTTGGATTTGTTTTGTAGATTCAATACTATACGAAACTTTAGACAATGGTGCAGCGCAACCGAATCCGATATACGACACAGCAAAACATCCAACAGATAACAATACTAGCAACAATACAGCAACAAATCCAATTTATTGTAAAACAATATCATTAGAACCTAAACGACCTATTGGTAACGATACTTATGATTGTTTGGATCATAGTAATACATTGCCATTAAAGCGGCCGCCTCCAGATGCCGATTATAGTATATTACGTTTCCCATGCAAAGATACCACACCATCTAATGGTATTTCAAACAATGGTTATAACGAAGCAACATATGATACGTTATCAAGAACAGATAGTGGTGTTCACGTTGAAGAGAGTATGTATGATAAATTATCACATGATCAAAGTATGAAATCACAACCGGATAATCATCATGATAGTATGAAGAAATCACAAAACATTGATGATGATATCTATAATCATTTGAATGATAATATTAAACCAATTACAGAAGATATATATGATCATTTGGATACTGCCGATGTCGATAAATCAAGACCAGTATCGAGTGATTCTAATAATTCCTATGATCACTTGGAAACTGTCAGAGAACAGATTAATTCAAATAATAGCCAAAATGATGATAAAAGAAATCTTATGGATGATGAAAGATGCGTTTGAGTAAGTTTGACAAAATTTTATTTTTGTGCTGAGGTAGCACCAGAAAGGAGTCATGACAGGGGGCTGCATTCCCCTGTTTGGACTACTCAACCCCTCATCTTGTAAAAACATTTGACCATCAAGGAAATTTTGAATAATTTTTAAAGCAGTTTTTCAATTACTTTTATAAGTTGCCCCCACTTCGGGGAAGTTAGTCCACTTTTTGCGTGACACAGAAAATATTATACTGGTGAAATTCTGGTGGGAATGGAATGCCAACTGAAGCTATTATTTTTCTACTTTTATTCTCAAAAATGATGATGAGAATATTTTCTTCCAGCAGTATTGTTTTGCACACTTTTTCATTTCGGTCAATCCTACCAAACGCATTGCCAAGAGTGCTGACATATTTTAGCAGGGTTTTTAAGTTTTCCCTTTACCTTCCAAATGAATTGTATCCAAAACAGAATGTGTTTAAATGGTAGATATTGGGTTTATTTTTATTAAAAGTATTAACAACTGGTTAAGTAAATAATATTAAATATAAAAATTTTCAATGGAACAATGTCGAAATCTATTCAGAAGTGTTTTGTGACAGGGGAGCATTACTTACAATAAGCGTGCTTCAACACCTAATTTTCGCTAGTCGTAAATACTTTTTCGCGGAGTGTTAGAATTTATAATTCACTCAAATCGTAAAATTTAATTCTCTAAAGAATAACAAATAGTTTGCCCGGTTATGACAGATATATGGGTCTCAACAGACCATACTCTCATACGCAGACTCAACAATCAAAATACATTTATTTACAAGTAGGGATTTTCCTAACAAGCGGGCTACCTTGCCGATGAGGAAACTTGTTTAGAAAATTTCAAATGTACCAACAATTTTCCCACTACAATCCTTTCTCAACATCATTAGTCTGCTAGCAATGTAGCCCCTGCCCCATCTAGTGTCATCCCTGGTATTTAGATACGTTTTTTTCTTTTTTAGTGCGTTGGAATATGATCATTGTCTGCAGTTTGTGCATCTCATAAATGAAGGTGCGATATTTTGATTATAGAGACGTCATATGTAGATGTGTGTTTTTTTAATTTAATAGATTTATATGATTTTAAAATCTTAAAATATGTATATATAGGAAAAAGAATTTATTGGCTGCGGAAATATAATTTAAAAATATGTTTTATTGTATTTTTCAATGTGCTAAAAAGCAGGCTAACTGTCCTTTAAAATAATTTGTTTAGTTTACAATAACATCAAAAGATTCTGAGGTTAATTAATAATCAAAACAATATCAAAAGATAATACGGCGATGGCAATAGATCAGGGATAACTGAAGGGCATTTAATGACTTTCTATCTCTGCTTTTATTTGTATTAAAATTTTGTTTTCAACTGATTTTCAAAACTTCTTTTTGCACCTTCAGGTTTACTACAAATCTACCATGTATAAAATGAAAAATAAAAAAGTTATTGCAGCAAATGTTAGCCAGACATGAACGTTTACCACAAAAATGCAGTTAAAAAGTTGAATAACATTTTATTTTTCATCTTTTGCATGAATGATTTTTAGTAAATATTCAAAGGTACCAAATGCGAAATAATTCTGAAAATCAGTTAAAAACAGAATCCAATACAAATAAAAGCAGTCATAAAAAGTTATAAAATGACCATTAGTTTCCCCTGACTTAGACACGATCTGACATTCTATTCTACTGTGTAAAATGCCCGAAGCAGGGTGCTACAAAAGTTTGAGTCTTCTGGGAACCACATTGACATATTAAAAACCTTAGACTGGGATTTAACTGCAAATGCTACAAAATCCTAAATGAAAATGTTACCAGCATTTCTGAAATGTAACTACAGTATTTGTAAGCAGTTTTACTACATAGAAAGTATGAAATCCGGTAATCATAATTTTTAATAATAAAATATATTGATAATTAAGAACCTTCTGGTCTTCTGGTAACCATTTTTTGACAGCCTGCAAGACATCTTGTGGAGCTTCGTAGGTCAGTCTTGCCGTGATCATACAAGCAAGTATTTATACATGCTTATAATATTGCATTGAACATTTTCATCTTCAGACAGAGAAATCTGTTTTCAGTAATCAAGTACAAACCCTGCAAATATTGCATTGAACATTTTTATCATCAGACAGAGAAATCTGTTTTCAGTAATCAAGTACAAACCCTGCAAATATTGCATTGAACATTTTTATCATCAGACGGAAAAATCTGTTTTCAGTAATTAAGTATAAACCCTGCAAATAACAGTTCATGAATGTTAAACAGCCAAAATGTTTCAGCCAAAATTGAACAGTTCATCAAGATTTAGACCATTTAACAATCATGAATGGTTCATGAACTCCTGAATTGTTTTTATAGAGGAAATATTGAAAACAAACTGAATATAACGGCTAGGTTAATTTCTGATTGAGCTTCAATAATAACATCTTTTAGACTTTATCAAGGTTTCTATCTGCCAAAAGACTAGCCTGCATACCAGCCCCAAGGTTTTTCCTGAAACCATAGGGTCTGTCTGTGAACTAATGTGTGATTTTTAGCCCATTGAAAATAACACATATACTATTTGTAAATTATTCACATTCCGATTCACACTCTATCACAAAAGATCAATTGTCATAAAACCACAACTCTTCGTCAATCACGTCACACTCATTAGCAACAACAATGATCTTAATTATAATACGACATAATGCATACATTATATTCCATTAAGAATGTTATACATTATATTCCATATTCCAAACTCATCGGAACTTGCTGGGCTAAATGTCACGCCTTAGTTCACAGACCCTATGGTTTCAGAAAAACCTCTCGGGGCTGGTACGCAGGCTACGAAAAGACTACAAACTCACTGTCAAATTGTAAACAGTCTTATCATTGAATGCCTTCAATGTTTTATATCATTTCAATCCAGTGTGAAAACATACAGCTAATAAAAAGAAGACAATTAGACATTTTTTTTTACATAAATGCTTTTTTCTTAAAAAAGATAATAATATTTTTTCTCCAAAAAGATAATATATATGAAAAGTTACATAAAATCTACACTCAACTCAAAAACGTAATAATTTGTCCATCTTCAGTCACTTACTTAAACCTTTCCTTTAGACATCACTAGTTTATATATATATATATATACTTTTGTTTTTATACTTTAATAGGCTTTGATAAACGACAACAATTGGCCGTAACAGATAGTTTAGGTACATATACGTTGTTGTGAGGTGTTGGGCAATGACATTTACATGTTGTTCCATATGCTGACCAATGAGTACAGCTAGACGAACACGAACAACCAGTTAATTGATAACCACTTGCACACGTAACTGTTTTAACGTCAACTGCTTTCTTTAACGTACACATAAGAGTGTGCGAGACATCTTTGCCGTCGCTTCCTGGACCTCCTTTAGGACCTATAATAATAACAATGATAAATAATAATAACAATCTTTAAGCCTACTTCAATTTCAATAATCTTTTAGTGTGTTTTATAACCAGTAAAGTAAACTTATCTATGAATCGAGTGTAGCTGTAAAATGCCATAACATGGTTTTCCATTCGATTATATTTTAAATCATGCAAGCCTCTTACCCTTTGGTCCTGCGTCTCCTTGATCTCCTTTACCCCCGTTATCGCCAACATCTCCATTAGGTCCTTTACCGCCTGGGCCTCCCTTCATGCCTTTCATTCCAGTCCCACCAGCAGGGCCTTGTGGTCCTTGATCCCCTGTATCTCCCTTGTCTCCTATATCTCCTCTATCACCACCTTGGCCACGTCCTCCTCTTTCTCCATTTCCACCCTTACTACCTTTTGCACCGTTTTCACCACCTGGTCCTTTTGGTCCCATTGGGCCTTGGTCTCCTTCGCCTCCATTTGGTCCATCGTTTCCCTTTGCTCCCTTTGTTCCTTTCTGTCCATTAGTACCTGGATTCCCTGGTGCACCATTTGGGCCTTTGAATCCTTTTGGACCCATTTGACCTAAAATAATAATACCATACTCAATTATTAGGACACTGTTTATATTGATATGCTACATTGAGCTTAGAGAGAAGTGTTCTTCTATAAAGGACAGGTGTTGAAGAATATAATACAGTGAAACCTGTATGTAACAGCCGCCTATGAGAGGTAGATAAATTTACCACTATATGCAGGTGACCTTTATAGACAGGGTTGATTCAATAGAAACTAATAATTTAGACATTACTAGAGTGACCGTTGACATACTTGACAGTAGATTGCAAAAAAAATGTGCTCCATTTCATCAAGACTTAATAATTATTTGTCAAGTATAGAATTACTCAGTCTTAATTTCTTACTCTACTTGTTACTTTATTGTCATGTGCATCCTTCCTTATTATTATTGTAATTTCAAATAGCTTTGTACAGTTATCAAAGGATAAGTTAGTGCTTTACGTCAACACTTTTCCCTTAAAGTTGGGAATCAAATTTTGAAGTTAGGAAACAAATAAAAACAGAGTAAAGCTCTGAAAGCTGAGGCAATTGAATGAAATTGAAATATTTACAGCAGCTCATATCGAATTGTTGGGATTCCTTACCCTTTGCTCCAATCATTCCAGTTGCTCCATCTGATCCTTTACTTCCCTTGCCCCCTTTATTTCCATTTTCTCCGACCCCACCTTTGTTTCCTTTTTGTCCTGTCATCCCTACTAATCCTTTGGGTCCTTGATTTCCCTTCTCTCCATCTGGACCTGGAATGAAATAAAAATGAAACATTTTATTCAAACATACAGCTCAGATTTAAAGGTACAAATCTTGTTGAAAATATACTGAAACCAAGCATAGGATTGAATCTCAATAAGAAAGACACATTTTTAAGAGCTTTTAAATGTAGAAAAACATACAAATTCGCTAAAAATACTGAACAAAGTCACAGTCAACATTGTATTTTCCTCACTTTAGTTGCTCAACCTAATATGTTACTTGCAACTACTTTGAATTGTTTTTATAAGCATGCAGAATGAGTAATCTAGATCAGCTTTCTTTTTATCTCTCTATTGAAATGAAATATTTGCAACGTGATTCTACACACAAAATGTGAGAGATTCAGTATCACAATAACTATAAATAGTTACAGTCTATAATTCTATAGTTACAGTCTACAGTCTATAGTTATAGCTATAAATAGTATCACAGTAACAATAAATTGTTACAGTCAAACCTGTTATAACGGTAACTTCTATACAACGGCCACCTGTCTATAGTGGTCACTCTTGCAATGTCCAAAATAATATTTTCTATTGAATCGAACATCTATATAAAGGCCACCTGTCTATAGTGGTCAATTTATCTACCTCTCGTAGCTGCCTGCTATATACAGGTTTCATTGTATCAATATATTTTTCATTAGAATTTTTTTTTAATCTTGACCTGGTTTGAATTTTGTCTATTACAACCTTGACAAACAATTTTATTTTATAGGCATTGTTTTCACTAAAAAAAATAACCTAGGGTAACTTGTTGGCATGTGTCTGCTGTGCCTCTACTGACAGGCTGCAGACAGCCCTTGGAACCAAGTCCTATATTGTCTGCCAGTGTCTTCCATATTCTTCACTGAATTGATAAAGCATATGTAGTGACTAACCTGTATTTAACAGCCAGCTATGAGAGATAGATAAATTGACCACTATATGAAGGTGGCCTTTATTAACAGGGTTCATTCAATATAAAATACTATTACAGACATACCGAAATTGACTACATACATGTGGTCGCTGTATAGAGGTGACCGTTATAACATATTTGACTGTACCATTTATTAATAATTATAGTAATCATATCCCTATAGAATCTTACCTTTACTACCAGGTCCACCTCGTCGACCATTTTGACCTTTTTGGCCCATATCACCATTGCCTCCTTTATCGCCATTATCTCCTCTGCCACCATTTTGACCTTTTTGTCCTCTGAAATATAATTGAAATAGATGTTAAATTTACTTTTGCTAATCAAATGAGAGAAAAACATGTGATGTGAGAAATTATTTGTTGTGATATGTTGCATATATGCTGGAGTTTCAATTGAAATACTAGAAGCAGCCCACATTATGTTTTTTGTTACTCATTATCTGTGGGTTTTTTTCATTTCAGTTTAAAATTAGCGGTATTCAATTCATTACAGTATATGTCCCCCCTATTATTTTCATTGTTTTCACTCAAGTGAAGTTCGGATAAATGAAATTCCCGCTTATCTACAGCCTGAATCTGAAACTAAATTATTTTCTGGTCCAATCCTTGATAAACAATTTTGGATAAGTGTATATTCGGATTAACGCAACGAGAATTGTTGACAATTTGATTTGTCATTTACCTTCTTCCTTTAATTCCTGGTTCTCCAGCCATGCCAGGTGCACCTGGTCCCCCCTTTGTTCCTCTGCCTCCTACTTTTCCTCTATCTCCTCTTCTTCCTTGTCTACCATTAGACCCTTTATCTCCGCCTGGACCAGCCATGCCTCGTACTCCTTTTGGTCCTCGTGGGCCTTTCTTCCCAATCATACCAATGTCACCATTATCACCTCTACCACCTCTATCACCACGTCCACCTTTAAGACCTTTTGGTCCCATTCGTCCTGTTCTTCCTTTAGGTCCTACGTCACCAATGTCTCCCTTATCACCATTTCCTCCTCTGTTACCCCTTGGTCCTTTTGTTCCCTTTCTGCCTTGTCTTCCCTTGTCACCTTGATCGCCTACCATACCTTTTGCACCACTGGCACCTTTGCTTCCTTTCTTTCCTCGAATACCCGGAATACCCTTGAAGAAAATAACCCAATATTGCCGTTAGTACAGTGCAACTCGCTCAGATGAAGTTATTCAGAAAACCTTACACATTTTGTTCTCATAGGACTGACTAACCTACTAAACTATGAGATACACATATGCATTTATTATAACGTTAATTGAAATATAAAAGTAACAATTGCGGATGATCAAAAGTTATATATAATTTTGCATGAAAATGCTTCTTAAATATTTCTGATAAACCCTTTGTCTCAAATGCTTAACATATGATAGTTTAGCCTAGGCACTTGGTTGATGTGAGGTTGGTAGCAAAACACAAAGAGGTAGTTGCCCACAAACGAGCACCAGTCATACATGTATGAGAATAAAGCTCAGTCAAATGGGAGGAAACATTTTCTTTGTTTTGGAGCTGGTAGAAAAGAGGTGTTCCGCTGATCGGAGGAAATTTCTTATACCTGGTCATACTGCCAATTCCTGGAGATCCTATACTCCCTTTGACAATCAACAAGGGGGGAAATTACAATAATGAACAGTGGAAAATATCAGCAGCACATAAATCAACAATAGCCCTTTTCAGAAAAGTGCCCACATCAATAATGAGACTGACCAAAGAATTAGAAGAATGAAACGTGAAAAACCTAATCACCTACACCTTATTATAATAATAACTTACAGCATTTCCTTTGGGACCTTTTCGTCCTTTAGGTCCTGGTGCTCCAACCACTCCACGATCTCCTCTGCCTCCGTTTGGTCCTCTGCCTCCTCTCATACCTTTTTGTCCAACTCTACCTCTGATGCCCATCTCCCCAATTGGACCTTGATCGCCACGCCCTCCTTTTTTACCCTTTCTTCCCCTGTTACCCATTTGACCTTTGGCACCTGAGTTACCAGTATCTCCTGTATCACCTGACAAGATAAAAACAACAATGATGTACAGTATATTGTCTACTCTCCTTGATTATAGTAAAACGCATACGATACTTCTTGTCAATGTAATAAAAGCTACGAAATACTACGGAATACTAAGATCCTATGCTCTTACTTGCTATTGAATTGGGTACTATAACCATTTAAGAGAATAAAGCTTAATCAAAAGAAATGGAGAGATCAATCTCATCTGAATTTTGCTGAACGTGACCACTATGAAGATGTAATCGTTTGCACAGGTCATTTCCTGAATCCTGTATATGATGTGATAAATGAGATTTATAATCACTGCACTAAAGAACACAAGGCAGTGTACAGTGTAATTACCTCTATCTCCTCTTCCTCCTCGTCCTCCCCTCATTCCTTTTGCTCCCGTCATTCCATTTGCTCCGTTACCACCTGTAGCACCAGTATCCCCTTGACCACCTTTATCCCCTCGTCCTCCTCTACCTCCTTGATTTCCCTTTGCCCCTAACATCCCTCTGCCTCCTCTATCGCCTACTTGTCCACGGTTGCCTTTAGGTCCCATACCACCCCTGTTTCCTGTTTGCCCTTTTTGACCGTTCTGTCCGTCTTCTCCTTGATCTCCAGTGAGTCCTTTCATTCCTTTATTGCCAGTCATTCCCTTGCGACCTTTTCCGCCTTTTCGTCCTTCATCGCCTTTGTCACCATCTTCTCCTTTCTCACCGTTATCTCCGTTCGAGCCTGATGGTCCCTTTGGTCCTGGTGCGCCTATGTCTCCAGCTGGTCCTAAGAAGAGAAGAAATCAATTGGTAGTTTGCATCATCAAAGTTTATCAAGATTATACCTTGTAAGTTTTAAGCTAAACTTTTCTTCATTCTACTGAACATTGTTCATTATATCTAATTATGAGACGATCATATGCAGTGAAACCTGTATATAACAGCTATCTAAGAGCAGGGTCCGAAAAGGTTCAGCCTTCTAGAATCCTAGAGGCATTTCAACATTTCCTTCTGAATTTTTTGTTGATGTTTGACCAATAAATCATTAAAAACATCAATTTTCTTCTGAATTCTGTCTAGCTTTCCGGGAACTAGGATCCCAGGATCCCCACTTTTGTCGGACCCTGTCTATGAGAGATAATTAAATTGACCACTATATACAAGTGGGTTTTATATACAGGGTTGATTCAATAGAAAATACTATTATTAACGTACCAAGAGTGAACACTATAAACAGATGGCCCATGTATAGAGGTGACTATTATAACAGGTTTGACTGTAATTATTTGCAAACGAAGGTTAATTGATATACAATAAAGAGGCAACAATTAGGTTAATATGTTAAACTTGAAATTTCCAATGTCACATTAAATGCGCTTGCAAACTCTCTGTAAATCGGAAATCTGGCAGAACAGGAGATTCACGGGTTAGCAGACTCTATTTCTCTACTAAGTTCTCGATTTACAGAGAACCTGCGAGCAGGCTAATGTCAACCGCAAGGTATTTGTCTCGCATGCAGCTTGCTCGGAAGTTGTAGACTCAATGAAAAAGTTCACTGATTTAGTTGTAAGCAAAATAAGCATTCTATGGGCGTTGGGCTCGGGCCCAAAGAAAAAAAAATCTGGAAAATTATTTTACGAAAAGGAACATCGATAATAGGTAATTGACTTTTGTTCCACAACTTTCTTCTAACAGTATTATGATAAACAAAAGATAAATCAAAACTTTTATAGTATTAACGACATGTCAAAGGCCTATGTCAAAAGGTGCTTCTGGCCTCAAAAAACATGGATCAGGCCCTGAATTAATGAGTTTGCAATTGCATAGATGTTTTTCACTCTATACGCTAAATGTCGGGTTTACCTTTAGTGTTAGGTCCACATCGATGACACAAATAATTGTTAGTCCATCCATATCCATAACCACCATGGTCATAGATTTTAATACAGTAAGTACATGGTGTATATAAAGGCCCATGGTGAGACCAGTGAAGATTAAGGCCTGAATTTGTGTTAACACAGATGTAGGTATTTTGCCAGTTGCTACTATCATCTGGTTCAAATATCTTTGTACATTTCTTACCAGCAATTGGGCCTAAAACAACAAGACAATGAAACTATAATCCATATCCTGGTTCATTTAATCCGATATCTGGTAAATATACCAATCACATATTCTCACATTGAATAAAGTTCAAACAATTTATCATCAAGATAATTATTATCGAACTATACTAACAATAATTAAAATCGTCCGTCTTTCGATAAAAGAAAGAAGTTGACCCACCATAACGTTCTTTGTAACTTAGTCGAAACTCGAAAGCTACCGCTATATTATTCCTAGGAGTGTTCCGTCTTTATCAATGTTGAATGCCTGCTGACAGTGCGGATCAATTCCAGCAAATTTCATGACTGATAGACATTGATTGTCAATAATTCCTTACCGTTAATAGAAAATGTAAGACCAATATTTTGTTTGCCATTTTTTACGCAAAGGTAATTCTTATTCCATCCGTATGATGCTGCTGGATTTTTAATATGAGTACACGTATAACCATATTTAGGACCGTGCGTACTATAATAAAAATCTTCAGGCCATTGCGGTTTCGGTAGCGATGATGCCAATGCTAAAATAAATAGAAAATATTCAATTTAATTTTAATTTTATTCATTATTCAATTATTCTTATTACAAGCAAATTAAACACAAAGTTCTGAAAAAATGTTTAAAAAGAGCTTATTCAAACTTACATATAGCTTTATAAACTTAATCATTTATTGATTACGATGAACTCATATATACTAATTGCATAATAAAATTATCGACAGTAAAAGCAAAATTTAGCTAGCTTTAACTTATAAAGAAATTGTAAAAATGCAAATAATCACCACGACCCTACCATATCTAGCCTGCGTGCAGACAGACTGTTCATATATTTTATTATAGCCAATCACAATTTACTGCCAAAAAAAAGTGGCAGTGGAAAGAACAATCAGTACGCTAAATTTGGCGCTAATGCGCAGATGGACTATACGAAAAAAAGTATATACCATATCTAAACATAATATATTCGAATGATCCACGCTCACAAAGTGTTTCTTATTGAAAATGGGTATTACCGTACTGTCTTTAAGAGAGGAAACTTAACTAGGCTCATGAGAACTTTCAAAATTAAGTTTTTACAGATGTACATATATAGAATTTTTTTAAATATATAGTAATGTTCTGATAGAATAATATATTGTATCGAAGTTAAATACCTGTAGCTGCAACACTGAGTAAAATGCAGAGCACAAAAGCCCTCATGATGATTTCAAAATAATATTGTACCTTGTACAAAGTAAATGTACTTATAACTTAAACAAATATTAACACCACTTCAGACCATTCAGCTCGAGTGCTGATGTAGTAATGTACATTCGCGGTTTAGTTCATCATAGTTTTTATATGCGCAATTAATATGATCCGCCTGCCTATTGTATTTAGATTATATTAATTACATATTTACTCAATTAATCTATTGTCTAATTTAAAACACTTGACCTCGTGGGCTTTTGATATTTTGTTTTAATTATATTCGATTGTCTAGCTTACAAATATATCTCAAATCAGGAAACAGACTTTTAATGCTGTCTCATTAATAATTAAAGTAGTAGAAACTATCATTAATACTTTAAATTATTTACTTAATGACTTTAGAGCACATGGTGAGCAATTTTGTAAAAAAATAATAAGTCAATTGATATAATTAGAAATTCGCGCCAAAATTCCTAAAGAACATTTTTCTTTAGCATATCATAATCTTCGTCATCATTTAGTATTAGCATGCACAAAACATTTTTTCACAGGACTTGATAGTCTAGAAAGACATAGATGTATATACATAGAAGTGTAGAAATGCTGTGGCTTTATCGTTGCTTTCAATTTTGCTATTCTTTTAATAATAATAATGGTGTCTGTTTGTTAACAAATTGTTTCTATATTTGTGGTTTGTCTAAAGTTTATAGTTTTCTACGATTAACTTCACCCTTTAGCCTAAACTTTTTCACAACTATAAACTATTATAATCAACTAGACATTTGCATTAAAGTTTATTCTTTTTACAAACTTTAAATGATATAGGCCTCAGTGTTTTCGATTGCATAACAAAAAGCGCTGTTGCCATTTGTTTTCTTTAAAACAATATCAAAATGTTTATTTTTTTATAATTAAGATTGTGTGTCATTTCTATTTATTTGATAAAACGTCATCTGAAGAATTATCAAACAAAGAATTGTAGAAAGTAGAAAGCTTTTTTAAAGTACAAAATTAAATTCTATTCAAGTTTAGCATGTGGTTATACACGCCCTACTAGAAAAATCAAAAACAATATTTAAATTCAAAAAGGGGGTCTTGCGAACTACCACAAATGCTCGGAAAAGTTCTTTTCATATTTCTGAGGTATTCAACTGGTATCGTAAATCCGTAATAATAGTATTAGAATAATTATGATTTGTTTAATATATTTTATGGACCATATAAATTATCTCTTTCATGCAATTCGATATTCTGCACTTCAAACCTTTATTTTCTAGCTCTAGTTTTTCCATAAGCTTCCCCTGTTTCTAACATTATTTTCGTTTGATTAAGATTAATTTCAACTCCCCTTCATTTTTGTTGTTTAAAATCCTAAAGTACTTAATCACAATTCTCGTGTACTTGATATTCTTTAAGCATAAACTTTGAATTTACAACAAAATAAATTAAATAAAAATTAATAATTTTTATATAGATTAATGGTCTCATCTCTACCCCCGTGCAAGTGGGCGGTGGCAAATACTTTCGAATCTTATTCTCCTCCCCCAAGTAGATATTTTTGAAGCAATTTTACTGAAAGTAAGTTTCATAACCATGTACAGAAAAAATATGTCTTTGTATAAAATTTCTATAAAACCGCATGCTTGCTCAGGAAACTTTTACATTTTTATTACCTCATTTTCTGATTTTTATGGCCTAGACAATGAATATATTATTCACAATGCTTTATGATAAAATGTATTCAATGACTAGACAGTTTATATGTAATATCAATTAACTTTATAACCTCATTAAATTTCAAATGATTAATAATTGTCTTTAATTAATTGCTACTCGTATAAAATGCTTCTGTATGTTGATAACTTATTCAGTCTTTCCTTCATTGGCTTGTCGAACTGGCAAGATTACAATACTATTGAGACAAACGTAGTTGATCTACAATATTTGTACTCGATATCAAAATGAGTTTGATTGGAAGTGTTGCTACACTTTTTATATTGGCTTTAGCACACCAAGTTCTGTTTACTGAAGGTATGTTGAATTTGATTTTTATTCTTGATATATTAATAATAATTTTAGATGTTAAGTAATTTAAATCATGGTTTAAGTATTTTTGCATTTTTGAAGCTAATGAACCTGCAGACATTTTCACATTCACAACCGACCAAAATTTATGGTGTTATTCTACAATGCAATACTAGGAAATCTGCAGAATTCTATTGGAGTATGAAGTTTTCTTTTTACTGTAACCTTGAAGTTATATTATCGATCAATTGTAGAATATGATTTTTTTTTAAATTTTGGCATGCTTTCTGACTATAACATGGCATCTCCACGCATTACCGTGTGATACGTAGGGTAAATTGAATTTTAAACCTCAAAGTAGTATTATTGCTTTGGTATTCTAGAAAAGAAGTTCCGATATATTTCTAATCAATGTCCTATATTTTGAGAATTAGTTTTCTATTATGTATTGCCTAGAAATAAAGCTCCGATATATTTCCAATCTGTTTTCAAATAATGTTACATATTTTTAACATTACTTTTCTAATCTATTTTTTGAATATTCCAGCAACCGGTACATCATTACAATTCCCTGCATTTCCTCAAGAATACATTTGGAGTTACACTGGCTACAGATATGGCTACACATGCTTACAAATAAAAGAACCAAATGATTCTAGTTTTGCACAAAAAACATTTCTTTGTTGGAAATTAGGACGTAGACATCCTGGAATTGTATGGTCTCATAGTGGTAAGTTTTGGATAATTTTTCACCTGTTAATATTATCAGATACAATTTAATGTTATCCGACACAATTTAATATTATCCTTCACAATTTAATATTATCCGGCACAATTTAATATTATCCGACACAATTTAATATTATCCGACACAATTAAATATTATTCTACACAATTTAATATTATCCGACACAATTTAATATTATCCGGCACAATTTAATATTATCCGGCACAATTTAATATTATCCGGCACCATTTAATGTTATCCGACACAGTTTCGCAACAATTTTTAGGATTTCGCTCGTCTATTTATTTTACCAAGGCATTGATTTAAAATTTACCTTTATATGATATTATTTTACATTAATAGGAACAATTCCTGGTAAACGTTGTACTAAAGTCACTGAGCCAAGCGCACCAGCTTCTAAAGGATGGAATAATAATTACATTTGCGTACCAAATAGTTCACCTTTACAATTCATCTGGTCTCATAATGGTCCACATACGGGTTCTTGTGTCAAATGTATCCGCTGGTATGTCCCATATGCTGCTGGATGGTCAAACAACTACTTATGTAATAAATGTATTGTTTGTCAAAAAGGTTAGTACACTTTTGATATCGATTACTTAGTAAGTAATGTAGACTATGTTGCCCTACCGTAGGCACCCATACCACACCTTTATTTCTAGAAGAGTTGCTCTTTTCGCTAAAAGCAATGATTGCTTTACTGATCGCACTTTACTGATCTCAGCCGCGATATTAATCGATTACGTGTGGAGCAGGACAATCTATCGGTAGATCAGTCCTTTGAAAAAAAATTTGTTTAAGATTTAAGGTCATGAATAAATGATGATGATTATGATGATACTGTAAAATCCACTAAAGTACAAGTCCAATTTTTCAACAATTTCTATTCCATTTATCCAAACATTCTCAACTAATAATTGGCTCTAGAATAAAATGAAGATTTTAAAATCCAAGTTGCAGATCAGTAAGACTTTCCTTTTACCAAATTGAAGTTAAGTGGGTTGCACTGTAATATTAGAAAAGTAATCTTTTCATAAAGGCGATTGTAAAATTTCATTTATTTTACGTTTGAAATAATTTTAATAAAACAAATGAAACCCACAATAAAAACACTTAAAAACAAGTTTCCATGATCAAATTATTATATAGATGAAATGAGCATTAGAAGATACCCACTTTTATTTTCTACATTGTGTGATTCACCCTTAGGTCTAGACAATACAAATTGACATGAAACTCAAAAAAAAATAAATTATTATTGAAATTCAAAATTACCCTTATCCAAGTTTCAGTATTTTTTCAACATTTGTAGTACTCAAAATTACCCTTATCAAGTTTCAGTATTTTTTTTTATCATTTGTAGTACTTTTATGTTTGAAATGTTTATATTCTTTAGGTCCCAAAGGAGCAACTGGACCACCAGGCCCAAAAGGTAACAATGGCAACAACGGTGTTAAAGGCCAGAAAGGCAATAATGGTATGAAAGGGAATCAAGGTGAAAAGGGTGACAATGGCGATAAGGGAGACACTGGCAGTAAAGGTAATCGTGGTATGAAAGGTGTCCCGGGACGTAAAGGCATGAAAGGTGATAAAGGAATGAATGGTCCTCCAGGACCAAAAGGCAGAACAGGATCTAAAGGAAGCCAAGGGTCTAAAGGTAGCAAGGGATTCAAAGGACCACCAGGTGCAGTTGGACCAAAAGGACAACCAGGCCAAAAAGGAATGACTGGTAAAACTGGAAGCACAGGCAGCAAAGGAACAAAAGGAAGCCAAGGCAACAAGGGTGATCTTGGACCTAAAGGCTCAAACGGACCTAAAGGAACGAAAGGAAACACTGGTCCAAAGGGTGACAAAGGAAACACTGGAGGACCTGGTGCAACTGGAATGAAAGGAAACACTGGCCCAAAAGGTAGCAACGGTCCATCAGGAGCAAAAGGCACCAAAGGTAGCAAAGGACAAACAGGCCCAGGAGGACAGAAAGGTCAACAAGGACTCAAAGGATCCAGAGGTCCAGCTGGTCCACAAGGAATGAAAGGAGACAAAGGAAAAGATGGAACAAACGGAGCAAACGGAGGACCAGGACAGAAAGGAAGCAACGGACAGAAAGGAATGAAAGGACCAAAAGGAATGACGGGTAACAATGGACTCAAAGGCGACACTGGAAATAATGGAGCCAAAGGCAGCAAAGGTCTCAAAGGAAATACTGGACCTGGTGGACCAACTGGTGCACCTGGACCACAAGGAAATCCTGGTAGCAAAGGATCAACTGGATCTAAAGGATCAAAAGGAATGAAAGGCGTAAGAGGACCAGCAGGACCAAAAGGAGATGTAGGACCAACAGGAAACACTGGTCCAAAAGGAAGCAAAGGAATGCAAGGTGCAACAGGAGCTAAAGGAGAAGTTGGACCAAAAGGATCTACAGGACCATCTGGACAGAAGGGAGCAAAGGGTCTCAAAGGTATTAGAGGACCACAAGGCCCAAATGGTGCAACAGGAATGACAGGAAACAAAGGTTCAAAGGGCAACACCGGAGCAAAGGGCAACAATGGCGCCAAGGGTAACAGTGGCTCAACTGGTGGCCCTGGACCTGTCGGACCCAAAGGAATGAAAGGTATACGATTGTTATTTGACTTTGTACGTGAGTTGCGAGAAACATTCATATTAAGGATTTTTGGGCTTAAGTTCAGTGACCAATGACCATATTAGTGTTAATGACATTCTGGTGTGTTTATTCAATGCCAAATAACGATTAATCTTGGTTTCAGTCTATTTGAAAACTGTTCATCTACAATTTTGTATTTTAGGATGCTTGGCGGATTGTAATGATGGAATTTATTATATTCTATTTTGTAAATGCTTGCTGAATGAGAGTTGTTTAATTTTACTTTGTATTGATTTTGTGATTTTAATTTTTTTTAAGGTCCCGGTGGTGCACGTGGAGAGAAAGGTGACAAAGGAAATAATGGACAAACTGGCATGAAAGGCTCGCAAGGAAACGACGGTGCCAAGGGGGATAAAGGTGATGCAGGTAAAAAGGGCATGAAAGGATCAGAAGGACCAACAGGAGGACGTGGACCAATGGGTGAGAAAGGCAACCAAGGTAGCAATGGAAAGCCAGGAACAAACGGTGGCCCAGGACAAAAGGGAATGCAAGGCAACGGAGGAGCAAAGGGTAATACTGGCCCAATGGGTCCAGCAGGACCAAAAGGTGATAAGGGAAACAATGGAAATGCCGGAGAAAAGGGTGATAACGGCCAGAAGGGATCAAAAGGACACAAAGGATCCAAAGGATTCAAAGGCGGCAAAGGAGATACAGGCCCAGTTGGACCAGTAGGACCAAAAGGTGACAATGGTGGCAATGGAGATACAGGTGATACTGGACCAAAAGGAGACAAAGGAAACACAGGAGAAAAAGGTGGCAAAGGAGATGTAGGCCCAGCTGGACCAAAGGGTAAGAAGATTGTCTTTACTAATATTTAATTAAGACTAGATCTATGCCATTTTTATTTGAATGGCTACTACTTAGAATGATTGGTCTGTTAATTCATGGTTTTACGAATCTTGCTTTCCGCATGATAAAATACCTTCTCTCCATAATATCTCTATTTTTTAATTTTCTGCAATAATTAATCTTTTTTTTTTAAATTATTGTCTCATTTTTCATGTTTTGCATTTTGATTGGTTGATAAAACAGCCCAAATTTTTTTTGCCGTTATCGAAGATAGAATTTTTAAATCATTATCGAAGCTATAATGTTGAACGTTGAATATAGTACTGTTAATTAATTCGACCAATCAGATTTCAGGATATCAGACATGAGATTTTTTAGACTTTTGGCGAATTTCAGACTATTTTGGGCTTTGTGAAATTCTAGTTGTTGCTTTTTGCCATTGAAATCGATTAAAATTAAAATCTATTTTTGAAATTTGAATTCTCATGTCTGGAATATTGCTTTCATATGTTATACTCTTACATACGGTATTGCTTAATTAATCTATAATGTTGTTTTTCACATTATTAGGTGACAAAGGTGACGATGGTGCGGATGGTAAATCAGGCCAATTACAATGTAAATACGTAACTAATTCCAAGGGTGATACTGCGTCATGTACAAGTGGTTACATGGCAACATGTTGTAACTGTGGTCCCGGATGTGATAGCTGGCATATACTTTATGGTAACATGTGCGTCTGTAAATGTAATAAGAATTATTCATCTGCTATATGTTGTCGCGTTCAACTCGTCGTTACGTCCTACGATAATAACGTCTAAGTAAGATCATATAGTATTATATTATGAGATTTTCTCACCCCGTTTTTTTAAGAAAAAAGAGTAAAAATATTTGATTTTTTTGAAAGAAAAAATTATATCATAATAGACATCTATTTTTTATAACTAAACCTTTTTTGTATATGTATGTTAAAGATTATTGTGGATATAAAAAGCATGATTTAAGGTAAACAATTTGGTGTTTTCTATTCTCTTATTTTTGTTTGTGATGTGTCATTTAGCTATTAAACGGTTTAAACCGTTTGAAATCAACTTCTCTCACGTCGGATAATAAACATGCAATCATATGAAAACAGATATGATATGATATGAATAGATATGAAAACTCGAATTATAAAGTCGAATTAACATATCGAGCTGAGGTACGCGTACGGATCTCTCTTCTTATCCATAGACTGTCTGTGTTCGAAAATAGTGTTATCTTTAAAACTTCGTGATGTCACAGTATTGAAAATCTCAGCCTAGTATATGATATTCCGACATCAGAATTATTAGAGTAATAGTAGATTACAGCAGTCTATCTAATCTCTATAGAGTCTAGTTATTGTCTTGTCCCCATTGGTTATGTTGTTGTTACATTTACTTGATCAAAAGTATAACATTTAGGATTCTTTGAATCAGATGAGAGCATGACCGTAAATCCTGGTTGGGTGTGGGGTTATGTGACACCCCTGTATTACAGTACTGGTCAGCTCCAAAATATGCAAATGCCACTCCTTTTTTCGCGCAAACTTGATAAATACCTTTTCGTTCAAAAGCATTTAGTTACGGTCATACATGGGAGGACTTTATGCTTCAGTAAGAAGTTAACATTCTCAATTTCAACATTTACATTTAATCGGAAGCACCAAAACTTGTTTAAAACATTAAAAAAGCAATATAGCTTATCTTATTACCAACATTCAATTTAATGTTTTATACTGTAGTCTGAAAAATTAATCTGTTTAGATTAAACAAATCAGATTTCCTCGGATCTGGATCTAGATTAGATCTAGATTGTCTTTATCTCCCTATATTTTAATTTTAGTTGCATACTCAACCTGGATAAGCACCTGTTTGATGGAATGTAACTTGTTAGTTAAGCTAGTGGCATTTTAGACCTATCATTTTACATATTTGAGCAAACTTGGTTCATATAATTTCTAAGTAGTTTGTTGTATTATCTTCTTGCTATCATAGTCAGTCTATCATGGATCAATGACGTCATTATGATTAAGAACAATATTTTCGAATACTTCGTCACACGCGAATGCATAATTTGTCATAGATTAAATAAAATGGTATTGGCGGTCTGACCATTACTATTGTTCTAGCCAACAGGTCTCTCACGAATTTTTATGCGCACAGAATTTGCCTATTCTTTATTCGCTTCAAGAATTTTTTTCGCTAGCAACATAATCAGCGCTTGATCACCTGCGAGAGAAGGCGTTCTCGGACGTCTTATAAATCATCGGCATTAAACATGATACCTTGTAATATTTAACTTGGATATTTTGGTATAATTATTATTTAATTCCATAGGAGAGTTATAGAATATCATTAGTATTTACATTGAGTAAATACGCTTTGCAAAGACGTTTAAACTTGGCTGGTATGTAATGTTATTCACTAGAAGCGTTTGGCAAAAAGTCACTTGCCGGTTTTATAATGTGGAATATATAAGTTGCAGATTAAGTCATCGAGATCAGAAAGACACACTAAGCTGATCATTAATATTTCAAATTATCTTTCTAGAAGTAATATATACTTCTCTATTTTAACACACCCTTTTTATATAATGAAATTTCATTGATTAAACTTTATACATGTTTGATGTATGATTTAAAGCATAGTTCTTATCAACAACAACATTGCGTACAGTTTTTTAAGCAGATTCTATTTCTTGATCCTCAAAAAATTGATATCTAACAATGATGTTTCGAAATCATCCTATCTTTCTGTAAATAATTTTATTATTCAACTAAAAACATGATTTTTGATTAATATAATATGATATATTTTTGTTAGGATACACAATTTATTTATGTAATATCCTAGCTGTTGTATCATCTATATATGTATATTTTTATGTTATATATGTTTTATTTTATATTATTTAATTGTATAATGTTTTATAGATTTGTGATTCGATTTCAAAATGCCGATATTGACGAAGGTAAGACAGGCCATTTTCTTTGAAAACTATTTTAACGTGACTCAACACTATTCTTTCGTGATTGTTTGTTGTAAAACATAAAGGTATTATCTCTGATTCCTTCCTCATTTGTCTCAACGTTATGCCTCGATAATTTACAAAGTAGGCAACCAATTCATGCTACTTCATGCATTCAAAATTTTAAAGATATAATACATTCTTCTATGTTTGTTGCCATGGTGTTTTTGATATGCTTTTAATACAAGATCGATTCATCTATCATAGTATTATATGAAACTATATACACGACTTTAAAACATTAAATTATTTTACAAAAGTATTTTTAATAAAAGTACTAATTTATGGCATTTGTGAAAGTGAATAATATATCATCTGATTTAAATTCATCTACTTTTGAGAATATAACATTGATAATTTTATTATGTAGAAGAAAACATGATATAATTGAATGAATAACATAAATATGTTGCTCAGATTTACACAGCTGCTAATTATAATCTTTTGATAAATTCATTGTTTCATAACGGTTAAAAGTTCTTCATAAAAAGGTCGTTAACTGTTTGAGCAACGTATGGCTTACGAACAATCAGTTTGTTTATTAAGTGGAAGTTCATTCAATATAAGTCACTACCTCGTTCGTGTGTACAATGTGCATTCGTTTCAGTTCTGAGATTACTATTCTATCAAAAATGGCGGTAAATTACAGTGTTTTGAAGTTCTCTTTATTTTTAATTGAAATTGAATTGCTGGACAAGCAGATGGTTAAAATATGACTATTATTTACACAGCTTTATCTATAGAACAATTTACTATGGATACAAGGTAACCTCTACGAGGGACAAAGCTATCCTGACTCATTTTAAAGTGGAGTTCAGTTCTCCGAAGTCTAGTCAGTTCAAACTTAAACTTAACTAATAATTCACTTACTGCGTTAAGTGTATTGGTCTTGAAGACAGAAGAAAAATGTACTGTGTTTTTATTTCACATGCATTTTGATTACTAGTTTAGTGTAACTGTGATGTCACTGCTGTGGTCTGCAACAATTTGCAAGTTTGCAACCCATACGCGTACGCCCATCCATACGATACTTCGTCTTCAAACTTCCAAAGCCACAGCTTAAATTATTGTAAGCCTACCATATGATCATTTCGCATCATAGTCGGCTAGCTTCAATTTTACTTAGCCTCATAAAATATACAAAATGCAAAATTTCTATCAGATGAGATGATTGTAGAAGTCTACAGGAAGAGGCAATGCAGAGCTAGTCTGCAAATAATGGCAATCTGGACGAGATCTCGGGGACGGCAGCGCCGAAAAAAGTTAGGAGCGGGGGCGGCAACTGATCACATTTGATCAAATTTTGACTTCAGGGGCGTCAAAATTCATCATTTCAGCAAAAAAATACCAAGAAAATGACAAAAAATAATTTTTAACTGCCGATTTTCAATGGAAACTGCAGCTTCAGGGGCGGCAATCACAAGAAAAATGTTCATCTCGGGTGCGCAGCTGCAATGCTTTACAGACCGGCCGCAGAGCAAGGCCTCATGTGCAAATCTATTTGAAATAAAGAAAAACATTGGTTTGATAGTTGTTTTATTATTCGTCACATTAATTATGAAAGGAAACAAAAGTGCAAATTTGAAAAAACTTGTTTAAAAGTTCGTCTTTTGTAGATCTGTTCAATTTTTTTTCTCAATAAGTTATATACCTAGGCCTATTGATTGAATATTGCAATATATTGTTTAGTTATCCATGTTGTGGTTTTTGTATTCCTTTTTATCCTACACATTCCCTAATTCTACTTCAGATAATGTAAGACCTCTTTCATGTATCGAATTCTGGTACTTTCAATCTTTCATATTAGTATGCAAACTCAAACAATTCTAAATAATTCTCCACCGCAGAAAACCAATGTGATGATTGACATTGAAGTGACGCAATAGATCTAGGAATAATAGGTCACATCGAACCTATTATCTGGAGTTACTCCGTTACAGCGTCGAACATGGAGAATTATCTGTATTCTATTAGTTAAGATCATAATGGAGTTCGAAATCTCGATTAATAATAGTCTAGTCTCTTCTAACATTTTATTTTCAACAAAATTTATAAATTCAACGGCTGGACATGATAAAATGACGCTGATGCAATCAGGTTCTGAAGTTAATAAGACAATATATATTTATTTATTAAGTCTATTTGTTTATATATTATATATATAAGACTTATTATTTATTTGTTTTTATTCATTATTTTAGGGCGATCATGTATGGATCACAAAAGGAACTGGTGGTGAATTTAGTGTTCCAATTGGTGCTATTTTCGTTCGCCAAGAAGCTGGTAGAACTCTGTTCAGAGATGACGAAGGAGAGGTAAATAATTTCGTTTCAAAGTTATTATCCTTTATCCATTTATCTCATTATACATCATCTATATATTAAGAATTTACTGTTTGTTGGAAATATCTTATGTTTGTGAGGCCATACAACTTATCCCACCTAATCGATTTGAATTCTCTTCCACATTTCAAATGTAAATATGTGGTAAAATTCCTGTAATGATTGTGATTCAAGGTATATTTTGTGCCAAAATATACCCAGAAAATATACCGTGCTTGAAAATATCTTGGTGGCGTAGAGAGATTGCATCTTGGTCATCATCAACAAACTTTCTCGCCTGGGTTTTTTGTTGGGCTTCCCTTATAATTAGCCTATATTCATTTTTCTTTGAAAGTCAAAGCCTATTCTCTAACCAGGGTCCAAGGAAAGGTTTTATCTGGAATGCAAACTTTTTCCTTAAATTTGCTTTATAATTTTGCCCCATCCCAAAAGAAACAATAATTATCTTCATTTAAACGATATTTAATTTCGGTAGAGTCCGAGAGACATCGACTGAGACAAAAGTCAAAATCATTAAATCTTCTACGTAAACAATCCTCGAAAGAACATAAAATACAAAATTACCATGGCAACATTGTTTATTTCCAATTTTGAAATTTTAAAATTGAGAACGCGGAAGATATTAAATCAGAATATTAGATATATTATCTAATAGCAAAAAATAGAGCTCAATATCATTTGACAGAGCTAAATATAATAAAAGGAGTCATAGACTACACATTCATAATTGTTACTAATAGTTTCATGCTTACGCAATCATCAGACAAATAAACTCATATAGACAAATAAAATTATGTTTATTTGTCTGATGATTGCGTAAGCATGAAACTATTAATAACAATTATGAATGTGTAGTCTTTGACTCCTTTTATTAAAATAAGAATATATATTTATCAAAATCCTACTAAATTTGTTCTACAAAGGTTACAAACTTCTGATTTTTGGTCTATTTATCCCAGACTTCAGGGATCCCAGTTTTTCTCGTACAATGACTCGAGCTGTCCTTCTGATATCAATGATTGCAGGAAAACAATTTTATCGCACCCTGTCTCATTATCAAAGCATGATTTCAAATGATAAACAAGGCCATCATTCAAAGAAAACTATCCACCATCTTATCAGGATTCAAGAAATGATTTTACCTTCCGGATTCCCAAATTTTCCCTACTACATTCCATCCTCCAAATGGAAATAAATACGGAAATACCAATTAGTTGTTCATTTCCACTTCCAAAGTCAGTAGAAACCAGTTTGCTTCACAACTAAATATTGGAATCTAGCTTCGGAATCGCAAGATTTTTTCGAAATCAGGATGTCTATAGAAATCCTACTAAATTTGTTTCACAAAACTTATAAACTTCTGATTTTTGGTCAATTTAGCTGAAGACTTCGGGATCCTAGATCTCAGATTCCTACTGTTCTCATACACTTCATCTTATACAGGACATCCAACTTATGATTTTATCTTGATTCTAATTTTAGGAGTGTTGGGTTCCAAGTAACGAAGCAGGAAAATTGCGCTTCATGCATCAAACCAGTGTTGATGGAGTGGATGACATGGTAAGAATTGGTCATTATTTGTACTGTAAAATCTGTGTATCTCAACTAACTATGATAGCTAAAGAACTTGAATGTTAATAAGAAATTGACACACAGTTTTCATAGCAAGATGGCATCAGAAAATCACGAGCCGCCGCAGCAAGTGATTTTCTCCTCCAAATGTTTCTTACTGGAGTGTCTTTCAAAAGTGCGCCATAAAGTTATGGCTTACCACCTTACCAGGATATATAGAACTGTGCACAATAAATTTCAACTTTTTTCTGACGCATTTAAGCTATCGGTTTTGATAACCGTAATCAATTTAGAAATTTTTATTTGTGGCACCAAATTCGGATTGCTTGCTTTTTTGAAACTGGTTTTGTTTTTGAGTTGATAATTGAAATTGTCATTATACAAAGACATGTGACCTCAATATGCAGAGCTGATTTAATAAACTATGCTATGTTGAGTATTCCTGAACTGAGAATTATACAGACATATAGCTAGGCAGAATTTGGCTATGGCACATGGTGACATTCACTGTAACATTTTTCAATGCATGGACTTTAGCGACGAGACAGCAATTTGGCTCCGTATTGATCTTGTTGCTACTTTCCACAATTGTGAAACACATAGTTTGTTTCTTTCTCAAGTATAGATCTACTACTTCAAAACTTAAATACTGTATATTTGGAATTTATGATTATAACATTTCCATCACCCCTGTTTATAAAATCCATTAACCTCATGAATAGTTCATGAACATTTTTTGTATGAATTCATGAACAGTTGAGAAGAGTTCATGAACACTTGATGAACCGGTTGATGAAATGGTTCATAAATGGGAAATTGCTTGAAAGTTCATGAACTGTTCATGAAATTTTGAGAACTTTCACGTTCATGAGTCACGTTCATGATGATCTCACATTTCTTTTGCAGGGGAAGGGTTGTTTTTAAACATTCTGGACTGTAGGCACTTCTCTGTGAAGGGCACTTTTCTCGCTTCTATAAGTCAGTTTACAGATGCGATATAAATACACATTGATTGTGGCACTTGAACTATTTCAAATTTTAAACATTATATTGACTATGTGATCGACTTAATCTTGCTCAAAGTTTTGATTAATGGTTATATGCTTGGCTACAGTTAGGCCTACTATACATATTATACAAATTGTTGTTTTGATTCCCTGTTCACTGCTGAAAATAGCCTAGATGATAGCTTGGGCTTGAGCTCTCCCTTAAAACAGCCCTGACTACCATATTGTCAACTGATTATTTTATCTAAAAGAAGAATGTGTTTTCTTAGCTGTTATTTAAAAGCCGAAAACATATGACAAAAGCAATATTTTTCTTCTGTTTGAACAAGTTGACTTTTTGTGTATTTCTGGTTAACTGGTTGGTAACTAGTTATGGTCTATATGCCTATATGATTATGTGTTAGTGCTGTATGTACAAACATATTAAAGTATTCTAACTTTTGTTCTATTTTAGATCCGTCTTGGTGATTTGAATGAGAATGGAATTTTACGAAATCTTTACAAGCGTTACTATGAGAACGAAATATATGTACGGAAATTAGATTTACTATCCAAAATGTTGCATAAATTTACTTTGCAGACGAAATTTCTGAGCTTTTCCACTGTGAAAATAATTCATAAGTTCTTAAAAAGTTTCCTTCTCGGTTCATGAACAGTTCGCGAACATTTCCTTCTTGTTGAATCATGAACCCTTCATGAACATTTGGGCAATTTCACTTTCATCAATTCATAAACATTTTTCAAACATGGGTTCAAGAGGCAGCACTACATATTAGCTCGCTGATCAACTAGAATCTTCAAGATGTAGACGAAATAAGAAAAATGATCAAGTACAAATAAAGCTTGTAAAAGTTTCAGTCTTCTTCTACCTGTTATACCATTTAGAGTCTTTCTTTTTCTTATTTAATTTCAATCCAGATACTGTTCTCATCCTTAGATTCAGTCTATTTGCAAAATGTGTACTTTCACGTCTTATTGTTAGGTGGCATACTAGTTACAAGTAGCAAATAGCCTTCAGAATTAACTTCCTTTTGACTAACATTTGCATAACTACTGTTTCCCTTTGTACAGACCTACACTGGCTCAATTCTAGTCGCTGTAAATCCATACCAAGTATATCCGATTTATGACGCTGAGCATATTAAAAAATACCAAGGTCGCAAGATTGGTGAACTGCCGCCTCATATCTTTGCCATTGCTGACAATGCATATTATTTTATGCGACGAGAAGAGCATGATCAGTGTATCATCATTAGGTATGTAAAATTACTTAGCAACAAGGATCTGACAAAATGTGGATTCTTTAAATTTAGAAGATTGCGGAAAGATAGAGCAAATTCAGAAAAAAATTGGTATTGCCGTATTTTTATGATTTAGGCCGGATATCGCAATTCTGTACATGTGCCTACATGTTTCCTACTAAGCTCTAATCAAAAATCAAACATGGAGTTCAGAATGGTGTATGAAACGGAATAATAACGCCTATGTAATGGAATTGTTTCAGGTGTTCTGAATGCCTTTAAACCCATTCCGAACAATTCCATTAGGTGTGAATTCATGTATGAAATTCGTAGAACGGCTTGTGGTTTCCTGTCATTACTCAATATTCATCATTTAAAAATACTTTCTAATTCACATATTTTATTAGCCAATCACAACAAAATATCAAAAATAGTATCGGAAAGAACAATTAGTATCCTAAACTTGGCGCTATTGCGACAAACTATACTAAGAAAAAGTCTGTCTGCACGCAGGCTATGAGTTAAACTGTTCATTTGGAAATGGGCAATTTCATGTTTATGAAGTCATGAAGTTTTTAGAACCAATTAAGCATGTTTAGAAGTAGTGCAGACATGACAGTTGATGCTATCTAATTGCTGGAATGCCAATTAAATTTATTGTTATCAAGTTCAATGTTATCAAAGCAGTGCATGATTAATTACTAGTTATAATTCACACCTCAACCGTGTAGCCTCTGCCTATTCAACACTTTGCTAAATTGTCTCATTGTAATTTTCTCTCATATAGTGGTGAGAGTGGTGCTGGAAAGACAGAATCAACAAAACTTATTTTACAGTATCTAGCTGCTATCAGTGGACAGCATTCTTGGATTGAACAACAAATTCTTGAAGCTAATCCTATTATGGAAGGTATCCTATTATTATTACCTAATACTTCTACCATGTGCATATTATGAATGAAATGGACATTAAACTTAGTAGGAGAGCGGAGTTTTTTTATCAGCTGATTAAGAAAGATAATTAAGCAAGCATGACTGAAAATTCAAGTAATACTAGTAGTATTTCCAATAAAAATATCTGTTGATGTAGCAGGAAATTAACAATTCACAAACTCATTAACTTGTTTCCGTTAACGGGTTTACGCAAACCTGCCGTAAGAGTCATCTGTATAGGCTTCCACCTGTCGCTAGTGGCCATCCCCATGTACACAATTAAGAAGTGTGTAAACATGAAATTGCTAAAACAGTTCATCATGAAATGTGCATGAAATGTTCTTGAAGTGTTCACGAAAATTTAGGCAATCTCATATTTTATACGCCAGGATTCATGAACTGTTCATGAACTCATGATTTTATTTTACAGAAGAAATGTCCATTTTCTTAAAATAGTTACGATTTGCTGTGACCTACAGAACAAACCCCTGTATGCATCTGCAAAATGATATCTTTGATCAATTTCATGTTTAGAACTGCAGATCATGTTTATAATTTTTCTGTTTAGCTTTTGGTAATGCCAAAACCGTGCGTAACGACAATTCGAGTCGTTTTGGTAAATACATCGATGTTCATTTTAATGGATCGGGATTCATTGAAGGTGCGAAGATCGAACAATATCTTTTAGAAAAATCAAGAATTGTTTCACAGGTAATTGCTACACAAAGTTTTATTTTTGTTACATAGAATTATATTCTTGCTTTGTCTGAAATTTCCTTCTAAGGTATTTGTATTTGCAGTAGTATAAAGTGGAGGAAATACTACTTTCAGACATATGAGAGAGTTACTTTGAAAAGCTGATTTCCTCTTTTTTGCAAGTTGAAATTAAAGCTTGACAAACTTTAGATTAACGCTAATTGAATTACATTTTATCAATTTTATCAATCAATTCAATTAAATGCGTGAAACTCTGAGTACCGGTAAGCCTAACAGAAAAAGGCTTTTCTATAATACTCTGTTTTAACCAACATTAACAACTGCCCACAAAAACGAATATTTGATTGTTGCATGAACCACAAAAAGGATGTGTTATTCAAACTCTTAGAAATTCTTAAAGTTAAAGTTCAAAACTACCGAATGAAAATTATTTGTACTCATTCTTAACCACATAGTCAATTACTTGATACAGTGAAATCTGTATACAACAGCCAGCTATGATAGATAGATAAATTGACCACTATATGCAGGTGGTCATTTATATACAGTGCTATTTCAATAGAAACAATTATTTTAGAAATTGCAAAAGTGACCACTATAGACAGGTGGCCGTTATAACAGGTTTAACCGTAACCCTTATAGTTTGGTATTTTTTATTTCTAATTGTATTTTGTTTTCATTTATTTACAGTCCAAAGATGAACGAAATTATCACATTTTTTATCGGATGTTATCTGGTATGAGCAGTGCTGAAAAATCAAAATTACATTTAACAAAAGCTGAAGATTATTATTACCTTACGCAAGGAGATTGTTTGACATGTGAGGGAATGGATGACCGTGAAGAATTTGCTATCATTCGAGCTGCTATGAAGGTATCTTATTAAATCTATGTTATGAGTAACATTTTAATATGAAAGATAGCGATAAACAAGATCACAATATAATTTTGATGAAAAAGGAAGAAGAATTATTAAGTTTAAGACAAAGATGTCAGTGTGTCAATATATCACAATATCTTTAACATGTCCTTGAAACTCATAAACTATTTTCTGGTCCTTGTTAAAATATTTTGAAATTTAATTACTGTAGTTGGCTATCTTGAGTCAAATGTTCAGAAAATTAAGTAGCCTACAGTTATGATCTGGATTAGCATGTGTTACCAAGACCAAATTAATTATTATTTTAGGCCTACGAAAGAATAGAGTAGAGTCTGTCAGTGTAATACAAAAGGCATAAAATTGACGATCGAGCCTTACAGTCTCTAAGTTAAAAAGTGAATACTACTTTTCAAGCGACTAGTAAGTGTAGTGAATTAGTTCATATTCGATGACCTAGCCCAAAGGCTGTCATCCAATTTTATGTCTTTAATATCAATTTAATAATAATTTACTCAAAATTGTTTTTAGTACGCCATTCAACGTGTATATATTACTTCCAGGTTCTTCTTTTCACCGACGAAGAAAGCATGTTGATTTTCAAATTGTTATCAGCTATCCTCCATCTTGGAAATATTAGATTTAGTGGTATGTAAACTGGGATCATCTTTATGTCAGAATAATTATTACATAATTTATATGACAGAAATAATTACCATAGAAATAATTCGCTCCAACTTTAGTCCAGCAATCTTCAAGCTTAGCGGGTTCAGGAGCTCGGAAGGCAGAACTAGAAAATTTAAAAAAATACCAACGTCTTGCAGACACACACATTATTCAACCTTTAATGATAGAAACAACCGGAGTAATGGTAAATCAACAAGAAAGTTTATAGACAAGTTAAGACGTTCATTGACAGACACTTCAAACCATAAAAGCACAAAGTTTTCTGCAACAAAGATTAAGTATATGTATACAAAGAACAAACGCTATATCTATTATGGGCACTATCAACAAACCATATAGTATGTACGAAATTTTCAATTCAACATAAGTTTCAAGTTAGTTTAATTTAGTTAAATAATGTATGTTTAATTTTAATAAGTTTTGATAAATATTGTCTAGATGAAAGAAAAAAATAGAAATGTATTCTTTTGATGTTCAACATATGCATGGTCCGATAGAGGTTTTCTCCTTCCAGAAACCTGAATTTTAATCCAAAACATTTTACAATAAAAAGGTCCTTGAATAATGTAAATTTGTTTGCCAGCCTTTCGGACAGGGTCCGACAAAAGTGGGGATCCTGGGATCCTAGATCCCGGAAGGCTAGACAAAATTCAGAAGAAAATTGATGTTTTCAAGGATTTATTGGTCAAACATCAACAAAAAATTTCAGAAGAAAATGTTGAAATGCCTCTAGGATTCCAGAATGCTGAACCTTTTGTTGGACCCTGCTTTCGGAAAAACCTAGTTGCCAGGTTTTGTCAAACCCTGGCTATATAACTGCTAAGTGCCCTTTTTAGATAGGTGGCTGCTCTAATAGGGTGACCTTTGTCCTTTATACACAGGTTTCATTGTACTTGATACTATGTGCAATGTTCTCATGCACCACACGCAACTTGTATTTAAAAGGATAGGGATGATAGCTCACCTTGTTACATTAACTAATTTTTTATCTTGGATTTCAGCAATATCTGACTCGATGCTTGATGCATCTCAAGTATCAACAAAACAGCCCCTTGTTTATTCTGCTGCGTTATTAGAGGTAAGTCCAATTGCGATTCAATATCTTATTTACTGTTGAAAGATGTTCATTTTAAGAAATAGGATCCTATGCTGCTTCATTGTAGCTAATGACTATCAGCTGCTTCGCTATCTTATTATTGAACAAGGTTGAAAAACTTGAGCGGAGCCTTTAGAAATATCTCTAAGGTTGCTCAACTTCAGTATACCACATTGTAATTATACTCCTGCGAAGAAATGTGTCGAGTTAATGACTTATTCACCAACACTAGACTGGTCCAAAAACATAAAAATTGGAAATGCTGTTGCGTCCATCGATTTTCTTGTTCAGAATGCTTTAAAAATAAGTTGTACTAAAATGTTATTGTAATTTGACATGATTGACATGATTCAGGACATGATTTAGATTCTAAAATGTGTGTAAATTTTCAATTAGTAGTCTAATATATGTGCACTGGTGGCTCAGTGGCAGAGTGTCCGCACCCTGTGCGGGAGGCCGGGGTTCGATTCCTCGTCGGTGCACACATGTTTGTATTTCTCTGTAAATCTGTTCATGTCCCCCAAATAAACAAGGAGTGACTATCAGTTATATTATCTGTAGTTAACTGAAAATGTAATGTTATTATTATTATTATTATTATTATTATTATTATTATTATTATTATTATTATTATTATTATTATTATTATTATTATTATTATTATTATTATTATTATTATTATTATTATTATTATTATTATTATTATTATTATTATTATTATTATTATTATTATTATTATTATTATTATTATTATTATTATTATTATTATTATTATTATTATTATTATTATTATTATTATTATTATTATTATTATTATTATTATTATTATTATTATTATTATTATTATTATTATTATTATTATTATTATTATTATTATTATTATTATTATTATTATTATTATTATTATTATTATTATTATTATTATTATTATTATTATTATTATTATTATTATTATTATTATTATTATTATTATTATTATTATTATTATATCACAGTTGACTTTGAGGTATGACTTTTGAATATATATTCTGTTGAATTTTCTATTGTTCTAGGTCCCTCCAGATAAACTTATTGCAGTATTGACAAGTAAATCAACATTTGCACGTGGCGAAATGATTGTTTCACCAGTCGATGTTGCAAGTGCTGTAAATATTAGAGATGCATTCGTTAAAGGCATTTATGGACGTATTTTCGTTTGGTTGGTGACAAAAATCAACACTGCTGTTTACTCACCGTTGGTAAGTCTACTTTGTTGAATTTACTGCTTGCAGCCTTGGTGTAGTGGCTAGGGCGTTGGACCACGGCACGCAGAGTCTCGGATTCAATCCCTGTCCGGAGCACTATAGGTTGGTGTCAGGAAGGGCATCCGGCTATTAAAACGCACACAAGCTTCAAAATACTAACAAATTAACCAACCAAAGCATCATGCAAGCTTACCCAGTTTGTGGAAAGTGATAAATCCAAAAAAAAAAGAAAAAAAAAGACTATCTGTAAACTAGAATCTGAAATCGATAAATAAACTCTGACATAAGTTATAATTTATAAATATAAATATAAATATGAATATAAGTTATAAATAAGTTAATTATCATTACAGTCAAACCTGTTATAACGGTCACCTCTATACAGAGGCCACCTGTCCATAGTGGTCACTTTTGAAATGGCTAAAATAGTATTTTCTATTGAATCAAACCTGTATATAAAGGCCACCTGTCTATAGTGGTCAATTTATCTACCTCTCATAGCTGGCTGTTATAAACAGGTTTCACCGTATAGAGCGTTTTCCTGTGACGTCACACGCCCTCGAAAATATTGCGGCGGCCATTACGGGGTTCCAATATTCTGGTTGAGAAAATGGCGAACGCAGAAGTGAACTCAGCTGACGTTGAAAATAATGAGATACCTCTATCAAATTATGCTCAAAAGTTGAAGAAACATGTGAGAGAACGCTATTTACAAAAGATTGCTATTATTGGTGTGGATCCATTATTAATTCCTGATGTAAAGTTTGATGGAGATAACCTTCCTCCTATCGAAGCGACAGACATTTTTTCTTATCTTGTTATGGATACGAGTCATTACACTCAACAGCAATTCAAAGCTTTTAAAAGCCTTGAAGCTTACAACCAGATGATTTCAGGTTTCATTACTAGTATTTCTGCTTGTATTATAAAAGATATTTACGTTTTGTTTGGTAAAGTCAGACATTCCCAGCGAATGAATGATCCGCCCGTTCCATTGTGGATTTTGACAGACAAAAAGGGAACAATTTTATGTGCACATTGCATTGGTTGTATGGCTGGTTTGGGCGAAGTATGTTCACATGTTGCTAGTATACTTTTTTATGCAGAAGTGTGGACAAGAATTAATGATAAACTTGCTTGCACACAAGTCAAATGCACATGGCTGCTTCCAACAACTGTAAAGGAGGTATCTTATTCGCCTGTAAAATATATCAATTTTGCATCTACCAAAAAAAGAAAATCATTGCTTAATGAAGCCGTTGAAAATGCAGCTAAAGATTTATATAGTAATAAAACTAATGAACCACCAATTAACGATTTGAGTGATAAGTCCAAAATCATTCCTTCGCCTTCACCTTCAGAGCTTGCAATATTTCATGCTGCTCTTAACAAATGTGTCATAAAACCAGTTTCACTTAGTTTGGTTTTGGATTACGCTGAACAATTTATTAGTAAGAGCAGAGATCTTTCAACAATTATGGATTTATATAATCAACAGTATTTATCTCTATCATATGACCAGCTGTTAGTTAAATGTGATTCCATAAAATTAGACATTGATGAGAAACACATAAATCTCATAGAAGAAGACACCAGAGAGCAATCGCAAGGACAGTCCTTCTATCTGCATAGAGCTGGTAGAATTGGTGCGTCATCAAGCTACAGTGCAAGTCATTCCAATCCAGCACAGCCTTCACAATCTTTAATCAAGAATTTATGCTACCCAGAGCTATTCAAATTTTCTTCAGCTGCTACTGATTTTGGCTGCAAGCATGAAAAGCTTGCAGTACTAGCTTTTGAAGCTGCAATGAAAATTGACCATACAAACTATTGTATAAAACCATGTGGACTATTTGTCAGCAAAGATCACCCATTTATTCATGCTACTCCTGACTTTTTGTCATATTGTGACTGCTGTGGGGAAGGGTGTGGTGAAGTGAAGTGCCCCTACTGCCTTGATGGAATGGATTTCCAAGCATATATGCTTAATCGTAACTGCTGCTTGATAAAGAAGGACGACGACAGGTATCATTTAGATCCAACACATCCTTATTTTTATCAAGTTCAACAGCAACTGGCCATTACAAAAGTCAAATTTGCTGATTTTGTCGTGTGTAGATTTGATGGAAGCGATATAGAGTTTATCAGTGATAGAATATGTTATGATTTAGATCACTGGAAGGAGACTTTTCAAAAGTTAGAAACTTTCTGGAAATTTTGTATTTTGCCTGAGGTACTTGCCAGGTGGTACACCAGAAAGGACAATATTTTAAAATTGCATTCAAGTGAATGTAATGTCTCATTAACTTGTTTTTGCCAGCAGAATATTGACGAAGAAACTGTTTCATGCAGAAACACTGAATGCCCTATCAAAAGGTACCATCCCACATGTCTTCAAATGAATGTCAATCAAAACAAATTTCCGATTTCATGGTTATGTCCAAACTGTTCCAGATTACCTGAATTTAAACGGCAAAAAACAGTTAATCAAGATGTCAAGCTTGCCATGGAAATTAATATTATTTGCTCTTGCAAGAAAGCTTATTGTAAAGGCGATAACATTATGAAATGCTGCAATATCAACTGTTCTAACGGTAAAATATTTCATCTGGATTGCCTTGGCTACAAGAGAAGGCCAAAAAACTATAAAACAAACTGGTACTGTAATACTTGTATAACAGAAAGTGCTGAATTAGCAATTGAAGTAGTTGTATCATCTGAATCAGATAGTGACGAAGATCTTGCCCTGACTCTTGTTACTGTAGGTACGTCCCGTAAAAGAGCTACTCTAGCTAAACTTACCGATGAACATTTCAATATAATTAGCAACAATGGTTGGCTTGATTGCGACATAATTCATCAGGCGCAAGTACTGCTGCAGAATTTGAGTCCATCTATGGAAGGGCTTCAGCGCCCAACACTTGGACCCTGTCGAAATTTTGGCACTGTGAAATCATCATTTGTTCAGATTCTCCACACTGGTACCTCCCATTGGGTTTGCGTCAGCTCTTCTAGTAGTGAAGGAACTGTTTACCTGTATGACAGCCTCTATCAAGGAAAATGTAACATTGAAACGATAGAGCAAGTCAAAAATTTAGTAGGTAATGTTTACAAGGAAATTATTTCCATACCAGTATGTCAACAAGACAACCATAGTGACTGTGGTATTTATGCAATTGCATTTGCAACTAGTTTTGTATTAAACACAAACCCTGCTGACTTTAATTTTGATAAATCAAGAATGAGAATTCATTTGTTAGATTGTTTAGTGTCTGGAATTATGAAAGCATTTCCAGAATAATATTTACAATTTCAGATTTTCTATTTATGTAAATACATCATCAAATAATTTCTTGTTGTTTATTCCATAAATTTTAAAAATTATATATCAGCATATCGGCAACAATGTTTTATGTGTTTTGCTTAATTTTTGAATATATTTGCAGCTAAATACTCGTACAAATTAGTGCATTAATTCAAGTTAATGAATTTAAGAACCAATAAAGTAAACAGTAAAGTTCATGAAAATCTTAAAAATGTGTAATAACATTATGGAAAGTTCATGAAAACGGAGCCCTTCAACATTCATGAACTTCATAAACCTTGTCCATGTTTAACACAGTTTATGAAGTTCATGAACGTTGAATGACTCCATTTTCATGAACTGTTCATGAAAAGAGATAATTTTACAATTTTGAGTTGACTGGTTCGTAAACTTATGAACTTGTTTCACATAGATAATAGATTATAGAAACTCAAACTTGTTACTAGTTAATTGGCATTATTAAGAATGCCTAGTAGCTACTAAATGCCACTACAGTAGCATGATCATGAAATTCATATTATTTTATCTCTTTACTTCAGATACAGAAATTTGTATAAATTATCTAACATACTTTTGCCAAACCATCTCTCGCTTGTTACTTGCAAAATTATTACCTATTAGGTTGTATCATTCAGAAGGTAGATCCACAACAAACAACATCTTAAATAGCAAATCAGACAAGAATATAATTCAAGTAATTAAAAAGTTACCGTAGCTAATCTATGTGACGTGGTATTTGCTTAGAATATAGAATACAGAAGAAGCAGTATGTGAGCAGTGAACATTCCTTGCTTTAATTTGTGAATACTAAATGTTGTAAAATCTATATAAATAATGGTAATTACTGCAAGATATTGCCAAAGATTGTTTACTAATATGATACAGTAGTTGCCCATGATTGGTAAATAAAATTAGTCATAGTAAAAATGAAAGATGTTACTTTGTGCAGGCATATTGTTCTAATCAAAAGGTATGATAGGTGCGCATAGGTTCACAAGTGCAGAACATACTCTTATGATACTATCAATTGTAGGAACGTCATTTGACCCACTAGGTGTCATGAAGTCAATTGGAAGTGTTCTTTCCAGAATGCTGTACTTTTGACGCAACAGTCCAATTACTCTTTCAACATGAATTCTAACATTCGCAATTGTCCTAGTTTTCTCAACATCGATTGGATCAAGTTGATCAACACCCTTGGTAAATGCGGGGATTGCCAGTTCTGCACCTGTCATTGTTACACTCTCCTGAATGGTAAAACCTCTATCTGCGAGAACATAATCTCCAGGCAGTAAGTTTTTCAAAATGCCACAGTTCTCTGTTAAAAATTTATCTGAGGTTCTACCACCCCATGCTTCAGAGACAAAGCTAATTGTACCCTGAGGGGTAATTCCAATCAATACCTTGACAGTGTTATGATGCTTATAATTGGAAAACGTCTGCGCCCGTGCTAATAGGTTGGATGGACGCTCAATAAATACTTCGAAACAATCTATGATGACTGCTACCTTGTGTCCAAAGGCTTTTTGGTAGCATTTTGGCATCGTAAACCATAATTGTTCTCTGTTAGGCCATGATATAAGTGCAGAGAGTCTGGCATCAAGAATAGGCATCCAGCTTGAAAATATCTTTGAAATAGCAGACACTGACATCTCAAACCGATATGCTAGATCCTTGAACGGTACACCCAAGCGTAGCTTTATCAAGACTGCCACAAATTCTTGAAATAGACTCAATGTTGTATTTTTCCTGTTCACAAAAGGAACCACGAATTCGTAAGTGGTAACCAATATTTCATAGCTTGGCAAACCAGTATAAAATTTCGTCTTTTCGTCATCGCCATCAAAGTATGACTTTTCAAACGGATTTAAATTTGATGTAGGCATTAAGTATTCAAATTCTGATGTCTGGGTCGATGAATCAACGTATTTCAAAGGTTCATAGTCACCATTAGCAATATCAAAATCAACAATTTCATCTTGGTCGAAGTCAGAGCTTTCAGCCTTATCGGTAATTTGTTTATCGTCATCCAGTTTTGATAATTTCAATGCTAACTCAATATCAGCATTTTCAATCATGCGCTTTTTTCGCTCCTGTGTTCTTATAGCTCTTTCACAAGAACCTTGACTTTTAACTTGGGAGACTTTGGTATGCCCCAACAATAAACTTGGAACCCAATCAGGGTTATGTTTATCAAATGGCCGAGCAGCTTTACCACTGACAAAATGTTTATCACAAACACGATCATTTCTTAAAATCTTTTCAGTAATTCCCACCCTACTAATAGCTGATATCCAGAGGGTTCTTCTTTGAGTCGAGAGGATTTTAGATGCTTCTCCTTGGTTTGTTATTATCTCTGGAACTCTTGAAAAGTGAACTTTCTCTACGACGACGTCAGTTTGGTTTTTGTTTTGACGTTTGCCAGTCTTTCGGCCACATCCAACTATTAAACACATAGGCATACTAATAATTGATGATTTAAGTATTTGTAACAACGAGAAACAACGTATACAAGTGGTATAATCAGTGATCGTCGATTAATGAAAACTAACAGCAAGCGCCACCAAATTTCAACTGCGTTTTCAACCGTGCGTTTTCAAAAGATTAGGAACCCCATAATGGCAGACGGAAGCTATAGTGACGTAGGCTGATGACGTAGGGGAAAACGCTCTATTATATAAACAATATTATAAATTTTATTCAAGTGGAAGTTTAATCTTTTCATTAATAACCTGTCAATTATCTCTCACTTAATGTAATGTTGACAAAAATGTATCTTATGTGATAGCTTATCTTGTAAGTGATGTAATGTAATTTGTTTTTTTCAAGTTAAACTGTATAAATTGAGAGGTTCTTAATTTCGACTTCATTACACTTAGTAGCGACAAATAAAACGCACGATAATCTGCAACGGTTTCGATTTATTCTTAAATCATCGTCAGGCAAGTGGAATAGAGAGAGAACAGGTTTTACATCGTATTTATAATTAGAAATTATTTACATGATCTATTGAAATTCGGGGCTCTATATACGACTATAACACACTAAACAATACATAAGTAAATTAGGCCGGCCACTGTTATGTCGGCGTGTCGGCCACTGTTATGTAGTTATGTCGGCCACTCATGTCGGCAATATTTTCATTATCAACACCTGCTGGACAATAAAATTTAAAATATCTATGACCATTCTGATAGAACATTTTACTTTCTATTCTTTGTTTCATTGTTTTCTTTGATTAACAGTAATTATTATTTCATATTTGTTTTGTATTGTATCCGTAATTAGTACCGCTTTAGACCATCCCTTCCGTCATAATGTTTCATGTATTGTTTAGTGTGTTATAGTCGTATATAGAGCCCCGAATTTCAATAGATCATGTAAATAATTTCTAATTATAAATACGATGTAAAACCTGTTCTCTCTCTCTTTCACTTGCCTGACAATGATTTAAGAATAACTCGAAACCGTTGCAGATTATCGTGCGTTTTACAAGTTAAATTATCTTGAAAAATGACTAAAAATGTTTTCTTATCTTTTTCTCAACAGAAAGATTCTCGTCAAGTGCGCATGTCGATTGGTGTGCTTGATATTTTTGGTTTTGAGACCTTTGACTTTAACAGGTAAGATATTTTATCATTTAGATTAGAAAACAACAACAACAAACACCAGCTGAAAATATTGTTTAATCAATTGTCATTAGATGTGCAAACGATAATAATAATGTAATAATATATACATTTATATAGCGCTTATATCAATAAGCTGTAGGCTAAGCGCTTTACAAATTTAAATTAAATGAAACAACAACGAACTGAGAAAGTAAACAGTATTTTATACATTTAAGTAATCTAAAAACTAAAAAGTAAAATTAACTATTCATTTATACAATATGTTGTCAGCAGTATTCATCAAACGCTTTCTGAAATAAATAAGTTTTCAACGTGCGTTTGAAAATTGGTATTGGAATGCAATTTTTCAAATCCTCTGGCATATTATTACATAAAAACACAACAAAAGGCAACATCCTTGTAAGTTTTAAATTACAAATTTAAAAAAGTTTTTGGATGATGTCTACGAAGACGTCTTGGAGGATTGTAAACCTCTAACAATTATTTCAGATATACAGGGGTTAGGCCATGAAGAGATTTGAAGGCAAGCAATAATATCTTGAACTCAATTCTTTGACAGACAGGAAGCCAGTGAAATATAATGAAATATGATCATATTTGCGAGTACATGTAACAAGTTGTGCTGCTGCAATTTGCACACATTGCAGTTTCTTGATTAATAGTTTAGAAATGCCAAGAGATAACAATAAAATGGGCTGATGTAGATACAGCGAAACCTGAACAGCCAGTTATGAGAAATGAGAAATTAGCTGGGATATCCATTGCCTCTATGCGTTTTTTTGCTATCTATATTATGCAAGTGGCCTTTACATACAGGTGAAAAGGCAATTTCTCTAATTTGACAAAAAAGAAAAAAATCAATTTTCTTCAGAGTTTGGCCACCCTTCTGCAAAGCAATTTGCTGGGTTTTAATACTTATTAAACTATGAGATCATTTTGCAGGCTTAGAGATCCTCTAATTATTTTGAAAATTTGAGACTGTTTCTACATTTACAAAACTCCCATTATTTTCTCTTTTTATTGAATTTACATAATTAATGTAATGATCACATTTCTTATTTTTACCCTATTTTGACATTTGTGTTCTGTTGTCTGATTTAAATAGCTAATTTAGGAATTTTTGATTAATCATAATGTTTTTTCGTTTTGTTTCTTTTAGCTTTGAACAGCTTTGCATTAATTATGCTAATGAAAATCTCCAACAGTTTTTTGTTCAACACATTTTCAAACTAGAACAGGTAATACCTCCAATTTCTAACTTCTTTTCCAATTTTTTATTATTTCTAAATATTCAACTGTAGCTATTATGTATCAGCTCCTCCGTAAAAACGTTTAATTTGAACTTACGTGAGACATTGAAAAATTAGAAACGTGAGACATTGAAAAATTAGAAAAAGAAAATATGTATCTTCAATTTTTAACTTATGTTATTTAGAACTTCATTGTTTTGTAGAAATCAATGTGAATAGGGTTTTCTACTGAACAAGTCTTTTTCAGATAAATTTTTTGATTTTAATGAATATTAACTGAATAATTGATTGGTAAAATTTGAAGCTGACCCGATAAGAAGTGATGGAGATATTGACATTACGTCTATTTGTAGTAGATTGAGATAAAAAAACAAGTCAGAGCTAAACAGTAAGATGCATATTGGTATACAGCCAGTAACAATAATGCTATACGCTAGGCGTAGCTGACTTAGTTATACATGAGCTATATTTAGATATACTACACTATTCTGTCGCTCGTTTCTGTCCATGACATCAGTACTCAATACAATTTTAACTATCCCGAGAAAAAATTGGGTTTGTGACGTCATAGACCAGTCTGCAAGCCGATATTGCTTCAATGGTTAAATGCCAAATTGGGGTAGAGTTTCCCTCTCAACGCTTCGGCGGGGATTTTCGTATCGTATCTTGATAAATAAACTATACATTTTCTTTTGTTATCCTATAATTTTGGCTTAGTTTATAAAATATTGTCGGAAAATATCCGGTGGCAAAAATTCCTGAATTCAGATTGGGTCACAGAAATAAATGCACAACCGAATGGATGCATTAGATCATCATCATTTCTTGTCGAATTGAATTGGCTTCAATTTTTTATCAATCAATTTTTCAGTTTTAGATTTACAAGACCATTTAGTTTTACATCAGAATCAGTCACTTCTTTGTAAGAGATTTTCAGTAAAAGCCCCTTTTTGTAAAGACATACATATAGCTTGACACATAAGCCAATAATGCATAATTGGGAAAATCACAGCGAATCCGTTGTTGTAGACTGTATTATTTGTTTGAGAACATTTTTAACACGTAGTGAATTATTGTGCGATTTTTAATGATACTCACATCAGAATGAACTGAACCTAACTTATTTTGAATTGAATATGGAATTTATTTACTTTGCAGCGTGAATATGATCTTGAAGGAATCAGATGGAATCACATTCAATTTGTTGATAACCAAGAGACGCTTGATATGTTAGCTCAAAAACCAATGAGTGTGCTGGCTTTGATTGACGAAGAAAGTCGATTTCCCAAAGTAAGTTTTTGACACTACAAATAATTTCGTATTGTTTAGTCATAAGATCAACATGTAAACATGTGTATCAAAGCCAGGGTGCGACAAAATCTTTTAACTTCCACAAACCTCAACTTTTTAGATAAACGTTTGAGTAACTGTACTAACAAAAAATCGTAAAAACAAAATTTTATTTTTTGTATTTTTCTAATAATTTTAATTAGTGTATTCAGCATTTTGCCTTTTCGTTTTGAGTTTTGCTAGCCTTCCGCAAACCAGGTTTCTGGACTTTGTCGGACCCTGATCAAAGCAAATTGAGCAATTTGGCCTTGGTATAGTGGCTAGGGCGTTGGACCACGGCCTGCAGGGTCTCGAGTTCAATCCCTGGCCGGAGCACTATAGGTTGGGGTCAGGAAGGGCATACGGTTATTAAACGCTTACAAGCTTAAAAATACTAACAAAATAACAAACCACCCGGTGAAAAACGCAAGCTTACCCGGTTTGTGGATAAATGATAAATCCCCCAACAACAACAAACATTTGGTGAAATTGTATTGACTGCAAGGCCAGTTCATAAACATTTCATTTTCGATTGCCAACAGTATTTTAAACTGTTTTTTAAAAGCTTATCAATGAAAACGATCTTCAATAACTTATAAATTGTTTTCAAAGAATCGATTTATTATAATTTGAGGACCAAACGCTCATGAATGAAATTGCCCACATTCATGAAAACTTGTTAACAATCAATCAATGTATAGTTAATTGTTTTCACATCAATTTATTATTTTTCATTTTAGGGAACAGATGAAACCATGTTAAATAAATTGACAGCTCATCACGGTCGCAATAAACTATTTTTAACGTCACGATCACAGGCTGCGAAATTATTTGGCGTTCAACATTTTGCTGGTCAAGTTACATATGAGTGTACTGGTAAGTTAAAACTAGGTTGTAATTGCTTGACATATTTTACATATGGCAGGTAAATAGCAAAAGTAATGTAGACGGTATCGCCCTACTGAAGGCACCCGTACCACTCCTCTATTTCTAGAGGAGTGGCTCTTTTCGCTAAGAGCAATGATTTGAAACGCCCTTTACTGATCTCAGCCGCAACACTGCAGATCAATTTCAACAGATTTCATGGCAGATAGATCTCGATTGTCAATGCGCAACGATGCGCCACAGCTACTCACAATGCAATTCCCTCTGAGCCACTCCATCCTCCATCCTCAGATGGTACTCATTTGATGTTTCAGATAACGTCAAGGCTAAGTTGACCTTAGGGGGGGATTTGAACCACAGTCGATCAGATATGATCCGGTCTGAAGTTCGGCTGCTCTGCCATCTGAACTAATCCTTGTAGCAGCTAAATAGGATTTTGTAGAAAACAACAACAAGTTCAACATGAAACATACAGAAAATAAAAAATCAAATGCATAATACTGGGAATTGAAATCGTTGTAGGTTATATAAGAGCGGTCATGCAATCCATATCTCAAGCACATATTGACGAAGGGGCAAGCATTTCATCTGTTCCATTTAAAACCTTGGTATTTATGCTATACTGTTTATCTCTACCCAGAGATACTATTGTTGGATTGAAGTGGACACAAACGTTTCCTGTCATTCTCTTTATCGATTTTACTTACAAGAGAGCAAGTGAATTAAAATCAGATTGTAATCTACTTTTTTAAATTTTTTTACAGGATTCCTCGAGAAAAATCGTGATACATTTAGTGCTGATCTTGTTGATTTGGTTGCTCAAAGTGATTGCCGTTATCTATTGTCCTTGTTTGAAAAAGAATTAAAAATGGTATGTAGGAATTTCATTTAGCCATTTTACGTTTACACAAAACTATAAGTCTATACTGTATTATATTGTGATGTATTTATAGTACTGTATATTATTCAAATTGTTATGGTTGGAAATAAACATATCTATCTATCTACCTATCTATCTATACATCATAAGGGGACTTATTGTAGTGGATTAAGGCTTTGGACCTCGGCGCGCAGGGTCTTGGGTTCAATCCCAGGCAGGATCACTATTAATAAATGACAGGTCCGACAAAAGTGGGGATCCTGGGCTACTAGATCCCAGAAGGCTAGACAGGATTCAGAAGAAAATTGATGTTTTTAATGATTTATTGGTCAAACATCAACAAAAAATTCAGAAAAAAATGTTGAAATGCCTCTAGGATTCCAGAAGGCTGACCCTTTGTCGGACCCTGATAGGTGACTTGGCCTCAGGAAAGGCATCTAACCATTGAACGCACTCCATAATGCATTGCGTGACTTGATTACAAGATTCGTCTTGGTGCTATCATTATACACCTCAAAAACCACTAACTAAAATAACCACCCACCCCGGTGAAAAAACTACTAGCTTCCCGGTTTGTCATAAAATCATAAATTCCGAATCATTATATTTGTAATTGTTCGTTTGACATATAGGGTGAAGAAACACGCAAACGTTCCCCAACCCTTGGTACACAATTTAGAAAATCATTGGATTTATTAATGATGACTTTAAATAGCTGTCATCCATTTTTTGTCCGTTGTGTCAAACCAAATGAATTCAAGAAACCATTGGTAAGTAGATAAAGATGTTAGCTCTCTGTAGATGGTCACACATATAATATTATCTTGTATTATATTGTAATTGCTTTCTGATTGGAGTTATGACGTCAAATCACAATATAAACAAGAATTAAATTTTTATTAGAAAACACAATCCATCTCAAAATTCAAACTTAACATCACAAATGAGAATTTTGAATTTAACCAGGAACTTTGCAAAACATTAACTTAATGAGTAACAAAGCCAAGTAAATTTTTATAAAAGTTGCGCTAGTTATTATACAAAGCCATTGGCGCACAGTTTCCTATGAATTACTCACTTACTCACTTATCTATCTTTATATCACTCATCTATCAATAATTCCCACCTGTCAATAATGCCCATTGGTAATCTCAACTGTCTACATTGATTACCTGCTAATAGTGGCGTGGCCACATGTATAAAGCCCTCATATTTCTATCCTTTCAAATGCTAACCTGTCTATTGTGGTTACCTCTATATAAAGGTCATACAGTAAAACCTGTTATAATGGTCACCTCTATACAGCAGTCATCTGTCTATAGTGGTCTCTCTTGCAATGTCTAATATGATATCTACCATTGAATGAACTCTTTATATAAATGCCACCTGAACATAGTGGTCAATTTATATATCTCTCATAGGTGGCTGTTATATACAGGTGAATGTCATTTAACATTTGACATTTAACATTTGACATTTATCGTTCAACATTTGTAGTCATATATTGTCATTTAATTTTTTCTCATTAAATAATCGTACTGTCAACTGCTTTGTAATCATAATCACTGCACTATGCCACATGCTGAATAAGTGTATTACATCTAATAGGTCATATTATCCATGTAGGCTACACATTTAATTATGTTTTGACTCTTATTCAGCTCAAGGGACTAGCTTCATGCTCTCCACATCATTGTTATGTTTTTCTTATATTTCATTATCTAAGGGATCCCCCTTTGCTCCTCATCTCTATCAAGGGAATCCCCTACATTCCTACACATCCTTCTGAACAATGAATACGCCCATGGAAAAATAATCCTGTCTACAATAGATTTTTATAATGTTATATGTTTCTTAACAAGTCAATGGTTTTATAATTATCTATATTCATTGTTTTGTATTTTTAACTTATTGCAGATGTTTGACAGGGAGTTGTGTTGTCGCCAGCTTCGTTATTCAGGAATGATGGAAACAATTAGGTACATTAAAGTCATTAATACATTATATATTTATAAACCAACAAGCGATTGCATATGTTCTAGGCAAGCTGTAATCTTGTAATTCTAAAGGTTGTTTTAAGACTATTTACCCTTCAAATATGTAGCTTGACAATTTTCAAACATTTTGCTAGAGGATACAAATATATTTCGAAGACCTCACCTCAAGGCTTGTGGTTAAATGATGTTTGTTTTAAATGTTAAATTATTATTCGAAGTTAGAATAATATAATTATTACTTCTGAATTAATATTATATATTATACAGTAAAATCTACAGAAAATTGGACACAATTCACTCCGATACTTTACTTATTTCAAATATGTCATGCAGTTCTATAATTATGTAAACTGGTAGCTCGGTGGCAGAGTGTCCGCACTTTGTTCGATTTGGCATCAATCCCTCGTTGGTGAACAAAAATCATGTTCTTTGTAGGCCTATTGTTTTTTATAAATGTGTTTTTGTCCCCTAATAGTTGTCCCCATAGCAAACACTTATGACTATCAGTTATCATTATGTAATAAGCTGAACATATAATACTAATTCTATTCCAATAGATATAAAGAAATATGTGCATATTTTACAGATAATTTGCTTCTAGTTTGTTCTAATTCCAAATGATTTAATTTGATTTCTTTTCTTGTAGAATCCGCCGTGCTGGTTATCCAATTCGTCATACTTTCCAGCGTTTTGTACAACGTTATCATATGCTTGCTAAAGGTCTTGGACCATTGATGAAAAGTGACCCGAAAGAATCATGTCATCGAATTGGAACCGAAGCGATTAGCGATTCAGATTGGCAGATTGGTCACAGCAAAGTCTTCTTAAAAGTAAGTAAGATACAAAATATAGGAAATATAATGTACTATAGACTCATTAAAACCCACTTTTCTCGATCATTGGACAAAGACAATAAATCAATTATCCATTTGAATACCATAATACAGTCAAACCTGTTATAACGGTCACCTCTGTACAGAAGTCATCTGTCTATATTAGTCTAATGGTCACTCTTTGAATGTCTAAAATAGCATTTTTTATGGAATCAAACCCTATATGATAATGACATATTTCAAACATTTAACATTAGGACACCATACATTTGTTGATTATTTAAGTTGATATTTAGCTTGTTTACATTACATGATCATAATTAAAATGATTTGTGGTAACCCTTTAAACACAAGTTCTTGTTTGCTTGAGGCCCACAATCGAACATATTCAATGTTAAATTAAGTATAGTATAATGGTTGAAACAGTATGTAAAGGTCATATAAAGGCCACCTGCCTATAGTGGCCAATTTTTCTACCCCCTTCATAGCTGTTTGTTTTATACAGGGTTCACTATAATAGCCATCAATACCTTTGAAATCCATTTAATATTATTACCCGTACAGATGACTCATGTGATCTATAGTCTTATCTATAGTTTATTAATTGATATTTATAGGACGCACAAGATCAAGAATTGGAATTAAAACGTGATCGTGTTGTAACACATGGTGTAATATTAATTCAAAAAACATATCGTGGTCATTTCTATCGTAAACGATTTTTGAATTTACGTGCTGCAACCATTGTTGCTCAAAAGACATGGAGAGCTTATGCCGCAAAGAGACGCTACAAGAAAGTATGTTTCACACTGATGACATATACATAACATACAATAATACAGTTGATTAACTCACGATGTAATAAAGATATATAACAATGGATAGTTGAGATTTGTTCTTAGGAAACGTTTTTTATATTCTGCATGCAATTTACGTAAAGATTGCTCCCTGCAAAAAAAAATTAAGAAGAGCATATTGACTCCCAATCATTATTTATGATTTGATACTTCATCACCGTTGACATTGAAATTATTGAATGAATCTTTAAAGGAAAAGTTTGGAAAAAGATGGACAACATGGTCAAAACAAACAACTATTAGCTGAGGAAGTTCCAAAGATTTTTTCGCTACTCTTGCATAAATATTCCACATTCCGCGATAGTTACATAGTTTAATTGTCTGTGATTTGTTTGGGGACTCCTGTACAACCCTTTAAGAAGGACCCTCTTAAGCATTAAGCAGTGGTTGTAAACTACATTTGATTTTATATCCATAGATGAAACTTGGATTTGAACGTTTACAAGCAATGGTCCGTGCACGTCAACTTGCTATGTCTTATAGTGAAATGCGTAAACGTATTATGCAATTTCAAGCCCGTTGTCGTGGTTACCTTGCACGACGTGATTACAAGATTCGTCTCGGTGCTATCATTACGTTACAAGCCGGTTTCAGAATGTCGTTAGCGAAACAGAAGAGTAAAGCTCTACGCCGTGAGGTAAGGGTTTTTTCAAATAAATAATTAATTGTGGATAAAAAGTGTATGGAATTTGAAGCGCACTATAAAGCCCTCTCATAAAAAAAATATTCTCATGTTAATGGCTTGATGTTTCACAAAGAAGCTTTTCTTCTGACCTGTATATACATAATGCAGTCCGATGTTGTTAAAAATCCTAGAACCAATGCAATTTAATTGTGATAATATATTTATTTGAAACCATATCCGATATTTCGATTTTCCGATGTATTGAGTAGCACTAACATGCAGTATTGCGTACTCTGACAATATTTTCTGTTTGATTGTAGCGACTATTACAAATGGAAGCGAATCGTATCCGTAAAGAGGAAGAAACACGTCTGAGAAAAGCAATGTCTGCTGATAAAGCAAAACGTGAAGCTGATAGAATTGTACAGGTATGGATTTTTTGTTTGCATTTATCATACCGGGTAAGCTAGTAGCTTTTATCACCGAGGTGGTTGGTTAATGGCTTGATATTTTTGAAGTGTGTGTGTGTTTTAATAGCTGGATGCTTTTCCTGACGCAAACCAAAGTGCTTCTGCCAGGGATTGAACCCTGCCTGACGAGATGCACACCCTGACAGCTACACCAACACCCACATTCCCTGTTTTTTCCTGGAATTCAATCAATCACTTTGTGGTTACAATAGAGTAGACTCATCTAAAATTTAAAACTCAAAGTGTTTACCTTAACTTGTTTATATATAAGTTGAACGCCTAATGAAGCTTCAAAATATGCATATCTATGTTCAGCAGACTTTGTAATAATTAGACAACGGAAAAATTTAGTTCAACAAATTTGATTTTGATTGACGATGTTTGGGGAGTTATCATTGTCAGTTTAAAATGGAATTTTTTGAACTAAATGTAATTCATTATGTAACAAATCTGAAGTAAGTATAATCCCTAATGTAATAATTTCAAACATGTTTTATAAAAAAACATGTCTCAATCGGATTACACAGTTTTCATTGTGATCGGATAAAGAAATTTATTTGGATTATTATTTATTTCAGCAACGTATGGCAAAGTTTGAAGAAGAACATCATAATGAAGAATTAAGAAAAGATTCTGAGCTGAAAGTAAAGAAAGCAAAGATTGAAATGGCAGAAGAAAATGCAAGAAGAAGACGAGAAGATGATGTGGACAATTCCAAAATCGTAAGGGAGATAGCTACTCAAAAACATTATTTTTATGTCAATTTTTTTTAAATAGGCTCTAGTAAATAGCTCTACCCCTGCAAAAACCAGTTCATGAACACTTCATGAACGACTGAACATTAAATGTCCCCAATTTTTATTTAAGTTTTCATGAGCTGTTCATGAACTCCTGAACTCTTTTTCGCAGGGTACTCTTTTCTTTCGAAAAATTGACTGTATACAGGCTAACAGATATTAGCTATTAAATTATAGTATTTTAATTATTTCAAAGCCATGTTTTCTCATCTCCATCATCAATATTCATCAGAGCAGATAGGCTGATAAGCGTGATAGGCTTGTTTTCATAGGGCTGATTCCAAACTGCTGCAATAGAATTACAAATATTTAATTACATGGCAAATAATTTTCTTCTTAACCACCATCGTATAACTAACAGTTTAGTGGTCTTTTTTTATCAGCTTGCGCAGGGTCCAACAAAAGTATTTAGCCTGCTCTCAGACTCTCTGTGAATCGCAAATTTGGTATACAGCAAATTCAGAAGAAATTTGATGTTTTTAATGATTTATTGGTCAAACGTCAACAAAACAATTCAGAAGAAAATGTTGAAATGCCTCTGGAATTCCAGAAGGCTAAAGGTTTTTTCGGACCTTGCCCAGTTTTTATTATGCAATAACGAAGAAGGATGAGCTATACCTTCTTCTTATGCGATCTTGATACGGTTTTCTCATGTGTTTGCCCGTACTGACATCATTCTATTTTTGGAATATGACATCATTCAGGAAGTGTGGCATTTACTAAAACACTGATTGCCTTTTTCTTGTTTTAAAGGTGGATGAAATGTTTGGATTTCTACCAGAAGACCAAGTGGCTGGTCAAGGTCCTAGTCATTTCAAGGTATTTTACAATTTATTAAGTGCTATGTTTGTTTATGTTTATGTTCGTGTTTATGTTTTGTTTTATCTTGAGAAAGAGAGAGGGTAACTGTAAAATTTTCGCCAGGACCTTGCTATAGTTTTAGGACCAAATAGTCCACGTGCTACGTCTCAATATGTGTTCTATGATATGTGCTTTTATTGATCGAAAGCGAATTGAATAGCGGTTAATAATGACCAAGGTTTGCAGAGGTCAATTTGTTGATATTCATCGAGGCTGAGATCAATAACTGATTAAGAGGTCAATTTTGGAAAATATAATAATAACATGAATTTCATTGATTATAATGCATCAAAAAACGTAATTATCTTTGCTTCTTCCACCATACTGGTAAGAAAACACGGAGCCGTCAATACAGTTTAGAATTAACCGCTGTTTGACCAATCAAATTGCTCAACTTCGTATTGACCTGTTAGTCAATGACTTATTGATAATATCTAGTTGAATTTTAGAATGCTGAGAAATCAAACTTTGCCCAAGAATTATATTTACAGAAAATCCAGTGTCCAAAGTCAACATGTTCCTTGAATATTGACATCGAAACATTGAAAAGGATGTTTGCAAATGTTTGATGTTTTTTCAGGATCTCAAGGCTGCTGATAAACCATACACGTTCGGCGATGCTGGAGCATACAAATCTAACACAGTAAGTCATACTTTGTTTCATTGCAATACAGTCAACCTTTAATATTGGTCACCTCTATACAGCGGCCACCTGTCTATAGTGGTAACTCTTGCAGTGTCTAAAATAGTATTTTCTATTGAATTAAACCTGTATATAAAGTCAAGCTGTCTATAGTGGTCAGTTTATCTGCCTCTCGTAGCTGGCCGTTATATACAGGTTTCACTGTAGTAGACCTCGTGTTGATAAGATATATAACTGCCGGTCATCATTCATTGTTTACCATTATCATTTATTCTGAAGATGAAATATATATAAATGCAACACATACGCACACAGATATATTTTGACTTTAAGAAAGGGAAAAACCACAAAACAACTGAACCATGTGTTTTGAAGAAAACTTCAACAGGGAATAAAGCCCCATAATACTATCTTCACATATCGTTCTTGATCGACGATTTGTTTGCTAATTGCTACTGTCAATCTTGCTGTAGCGACCACCTGTATGAGCGGTCACTTTAAATAGTGTCAAAATATTATTTTTATTCAATCTACCAGGTATACAAAGGCTATCTGTATATAATGGTCAATTTCTCAGTATCCGAATTGCTATTTTTTGTATTGAATCAACCCTGTAAAAGGTCAACTATATATAGCAGTCAATTTCTTTACATCTTGTAGCTGGCATTTATAAAACTTGAAATGTATTTTATTTTTCAGTTTTCTGGTGAAGATGTTTCAGAATACAATTTTGCCAAATACGCAACAACATACTTTTTGGGACAAGAAAATGGCAATTTCTCTGAAAAACCAATAGATAAATCTTTATTGGCTCACGATGACGAAGCAGACAATGCGGTAAGATGTTTGGCTTTGATTGTCCAGTCATAAGCACTAGATTGACGAAGTGTGGAATGAAAGGATGTGCGGTTTTGATTGTGTTCATTCATTCTATAATGAATAGTTATAGTATGCAACAATCTTTTATGCTTAAAAACCATCAGAAAATTGAAAGTAAGGGAATCAACTATGAAACTAAGGTTTATATTTTGAACTGTACGAACTTCGCATGCTCCCAATGATGAATCTCATTTTTGACTTCTCTGTATAATCTACATATAGTGTATACGTACGTGTTCTAAATCATCGTAAGCTAATGTTTTTCTATTCAATGTTTTCTAGGCTGCTCGTGCTGTTTGGATAACAATTCAAAGATTCATGGGGGATGCCCCTGAACCAAAATACGTTTACACTGAAGGCGGAGGAGGACCAAAGGTATGAACAGAATACCGTTTACACAAGACATATTGGATTTGAAATTGAATCAAGAACAGATTTTCTTGAAATTGATTATTTTAATTGAAACAAGAACACTTTTCTTGAATTGATTACTTTGATTGAAGCAAGAACATTTTTTCTTGAAATTGATTATTTTGATTGAAACATGAACCTGTTTTCTTGTTGTTGGTCTTTTGATCGATTCAAGAATATATTTTCTTAATAGATAATAGATGTTTTTGATCTAAATGAGAACTTCTTACAAGATTTCTTACAAACTTTGTTCTAATATTTAAAACATTGTCTTCTATTTAAGCATACATTTTCTTGAATCCTTCTTATTTTTGTCGCAAATATTTTTAAGTATTCTTCGCACCCACCTATAGATTGTATATATCTGTAAATTGTTTGTGTTTCAAGCCTAATAATCCTTATTTTCACTTAATACTTTGTTTAGGATACAACTCCTGTCATGGCAAAGATTTATGACACAATTGGTAGATCAAGTGAAAATCGTCAATCAATTTCACAGCTCAACCCAGAACTGGTATGCCTCAATTAACAAATGTAACATTGAATGTAATAAAAGTCAAACATGTTATACCAGTTACCTTTATACACCGGCCACCTATCCATAGTGGTCACCCTAGCAATGTCTAAAAGAGGATCTTCTATTTTAAGTTCAAATTTATTCGTACTTCATACCTCAAATTTAATCTGGTACAACTTGGTATTAATTCAAAGAATTCTCAAGTTTGTAAATTTATTTATGAATTTATATTTATTTCGTAAGATCCATGTTTACTGCCATACTTATGCATTTTTTTCGAAAATACATCTTCTACTGGCTTTCCGTGTCACAGCTCTGGTTTGATCGACTGTGGTTCAAATCCCCTGAAGGTCAACTCAGCCTTGACTTTATCTGTAACATCAAATGAGTACCATCTGAGGATGGTGGACAGAATGATCCAGAGGGAATTGCATTGTGAGTAGCTGCGGTGCATCGTTGCGCATTGACAATCAAGACCTATCTGCCATGAAATCTGTTAATAAAAGTTGGATCTTGAGAAGGTATTAATTACGGTATACTGATGACTTAAGCCTGAAAAGCGATGAATTATACGATAATCGTATATGTTGAACGCTCTCTGATTTATTTGGACGACACTAACTCTCGGTCTTTCGTCGGAGTTTGTCGGTATAAAAACAAGGCTTGATTTATTCTAGGAATCTGCATGCATCAGAAATATTGATATTTATACAAGTATACGGTACATGAAATTCTCTCAATTTTTATTTCAACTATTATCTTTATTTATCTTTTATTAAGGATAATATACCTAAAGGCGCCAAACGTGAAACTCTTCGACGAAGAATCGTTTCTATGACGCTAAAGAAGAAATCAAAAATCACGAAGGTAAAATTTCAATTTACAATTAAAACATCCTACAAAATGGAGTTAAGAACATAATTCATAAATTTAATTAAAACTACTAAATTAAATAGACCGTAAAGTGCAATGAAGAATTGGTCGTTGCAAAGCATCTCAATATATTTTGGTTTGATTCAAAACTAGAATTTGTTATATGAAATTCATCAGAAACTTTGATCTTCTTATTGCACTGAAAAACCACTGAAATTAAACATTCAAATTTGAAAGATTCTGAATTGTGCAACGTTTTCAGTAATACACAGTTTTTCAAAGTCGTGTGGCACAGGTCTATAATTTCCCCTCCCAGTCTTCCACATAGGCCCTATTTAAGTTAATTTCTCAAGAGCAGTTAGTTTACTTTTAGTTTCTGAAATTGAATTGAAAATTTATGAAACTCACTAGGAAAAGGTGTCATGTCGATGTCATCTAATGTTACACTTACCTGCAGGTAACTGATTTCTTGTGTCATACCGATGGCTTATAATAAAGTGTTGTCAGTATGTGTGAATCAATTCACGTATAAAATTATTACATTTTATACATTGTATTTTTCCAATAATAGGAAGTTACTGCTCGTCTCGAAAATGGTGAACGCCCAGAAATGTTATCAGCTTTACAAGCAGAGGATCGTCCAACATCTAGTCTTGAAAAAATGCATTTTATTGTTGGTCATGGAATTGTAAGACCAACGTTAAGAGATGAAATCTACTGTCAAATATGTAAACAATTATCAAATAATCCAAATAAATCATCTGAAGCTAAAGGATGGGTGTTGTTATCACTTTGTTTGGGATGTTTTGCACCCTCTGAACAGGTAGGTAATTACAATTGTTACCCAGGGTGACCCCTCATACATTACTATCATGGGACGTCCCATTCATGAGAAATTCGCTTATAGATTCTCCTAATATTTCAAAACAGAATTTTTAATTTTGGGTTTTAATATCGATTAAATTACCTTTTCATGAATCTCATACTTAACATGTAATTGTTACCCAGGGTGAACCCTCATGGGACGTCCCATGAATGGGAAATTCACTTATAGATTCTCCTAATATTTCAAAACTGAATTTTTAATTTTGGGTTTTAATAGCGACTAAATTACCTTTTCATGAATTTCATACTTAACATGTAATTGTTACCCAGGGTGATCCCTCATACATTGCTATCATGGGACGTCCCATTCATGAGAAATTCGCTTATAGATTCTCCTAATATTTCAAAACAGAAATTTTAATTTTGGGTTCTAATATCGATTATGTTACCTTTTCATGAATCTCATACTTAACATGTAATTGTTATCCAGGGTGATCCCTCATACATTACTATCATGGGATGTCCCATTCATGAGAAATTCGCTTATAGATTTTCCTAATATTTCAAAACAGAATTTTTAATTTTGGGTTTTAATATCGATTACGTTACCTTTTCATGAATCTCATACTTAACATATAATTGTTACCCAGGGGGAACCCTCATGGGACGTCCCATGCATGGGAAATTCGCTTATAGATTCTCCTAATATTTCAAAACAGAATTTTTAATTTTGGGTTTTAATATCGATTAAATTACCTTTTCATGAATTTCATACTTGACATGTAATTGTTACCCAGGGTGATCCCTCATACATTACTATCATGGGACGTCCCATTCATGAGAAATTCGCTTATAGATTCTCCTAATATTTCAAAACTGAATTTTTAATTTTGGGTTTTAATAGCGATTAAATTACCTTTTCATGAATTTCATACTTAACATGTAATTGTTACCCAGGGTGATCCTTCATACATTACTATCATGGGACGTCCCATTCATGAGAAATTCGCTTATAGATTCTCCTAATATTTCAAAACAGAAATTTTAATTTTGGGTTTTAATATCGATTACGTTACCTTTTCATGAATCTCATACTTAACATGTAATTGTTACCCAGGGTGATCCCTCATACATTACTATCATGGGACGTCCCATTCATAAGAAATTCGCTTATAGATTCTCCTAATATTTCAAAATAGAATTTTTAATTTTGGGTTTTAATATCGATTAAATTACCTTTTCATGAATTTCATACTTAACATGTAATTGTTACCCAGGGTGAACCCTCATGGGACGTCCCATGCATGGGAAATTCGCTTATAGATTCTCCTAATATTTCAAAACAGAATTTTTAATTTTGGGTTTTAATAGCGATTAAATTACCTTTTCATGAATTTCATACTTAACATGTAATTGTTACCCAGGGTGATCCCTCATACATTACTATCATGGGACGTCCCATGCATGGGAAATTTGCTGATAGATTCTCCTAATATTTCAAAACAGAAATTTTAATTTTGGGTTTTAATATCGATTTAGTATCTATCGTATGCGCATGCGTAAGGTTATTTATAACTAAATGATTGCGCAGTTTTAAATCAGAGTGTTAGTGACGACCAGTGTAGAAGGTCGTATGTACGTAATATTAAATACATGATTCAGATCAACAGGATATACCTATTCGGGTGTTTATTCGTCTATTGTCTTCGTATCTTACATGGCGCAGTTGATCCTGTTATTTGGACAGTAATATTTTACGTTATTCAAAGAGTTTAATTTTATTGCGTCACGATGGCTGATGTTAAATTATTGAAAAACAGTCGATCAGGCCTTAAAGGACATTTGACAAGAGCCTTAGATCGTCTGGTGGCATCCCTCACCAGTTTCACCAGTACAGAAGTAGCAGAACGAACTGAAAGTGATAGGGAAAATTTGACGATCACAACGAAACGCGCTCACGATGCGCTGGAACGCTATGTGGCGTCACATTTGGCCGTGTTGGTACAAGAACCCATCAAAGATGGAGCAGAAGACCCGGAAGAGCCACAATTGGTTGAATTAGAAAACAGTTTTTATGACCTCGAGAGACAAGTGCGTGCCGTTACGGCCGTTGTGCCGAAAACCGTAGTCACAAGCACCACTGATCCAGAAAACCGAGAAAGCACGTCTCAGCAAGTCAACGTTCAGACCTCTGCCCGACCTGTCATAAAGACACCACCAACATTAGATGCAGACATCAACCTAAAGCAGTTCCAGGATTGGCAGGAGGTATTTCTGAATTATATCGCGATTATTGATTTAGACGCCCAGCCTCATGATAGGCAAATTGCTACCTTTTGGGGTCTGTGTTCCCCAGCATTTCTGAACATGGTACGCCGCGTCATCAAAATCGAACGTTCAACGACGGACTCCCTTAAGTTAATACTGAAAAAGATAACCGATCACTTAAGATCTAAGCGCAACTCTAACCTCGACTGGCAAAGCTTTCTCACAGTCACTCAAGGCTCAAACCAGTTAATTGATCAATATTACACGTATTTAATGGAGAAAAGTGACTATGCTAATGTAGATGCAGTGACTCCAGAAGCACTGCGGACCGCTGTTCTAGTACTAGGTTTAAGGGATGAAAATTTAAAACGCAAAGTTATCGCAAAATCTCCCCCGCTAAACCTAGAGGACACTCTCAAATTTTTACAAACCGAAGAAGCCGCTTCTTCCACTGTTAGTACCCTAGGTCAACAAGCCCACGCCACACATAGCACAATTGGTAATGTACAATCTACCAAAGCTAAGAAAAATCATAATAAACGTCAACAGAAAACGAAGCATGACGACAGTAACTCTGCTTCCAAGTCAAGTAATTCAGTAAGCCCTTGTTCTAAGTGCGGCTATGTTAAGCATTTTACATCAGTCTGCCCTGCCGCAAACGTGACATGTGACCACTGTGGCCTCAAAGGGCATTACTCAAAAGTTTGCCGTAAACGTTTAAAGTCCTTAGAGAAAACCAAAACCGTGAGCACATCAGTTATTAAATCGATGCAAGCTTCCAATGGTGGCAAATTACCGACAATTGATGTCGATGTTAGGGAAGACAATAAACTGTTAGGTCGTTTCCCTGCTGTCTGCGACACAGGTGCTCAAGGAACCGTTGCAGGTCTTGACTTTCTGAAATCAATAGGCAAATTCGATAGCACGTTGGCTCCGTTCAGTCCACATAATTACGTTGGCGTCGATAATCGCGCTTTAGTTCAGGCCGGGACAATCAAATTAACTTTCGATTTAAATGGTAATAGCGTAAATACTACAGTCGTTATATGTTATGATGTGACCGGTCTTTATCTGTCTTTAGATGTGTGTAAACAACTTAAAATTGTACATGTAGACTTTCCAACCACATTATCTGAGAGGCACTTATCAAGTGTCATTAACACGCATCCTCAGAATGTAGTTAATGTCAACAAGTCTTCATCACCACCTAAATCTGTTTTTAATGAAACCGCTCGTAAACAGTGGATTGATTCTTTGTCGTCAAATCCTACTCAACAACAAAGAGAGGATGATTTTAAAAAACTAAAACAGATTTATTCTCAAGTATTTTGCGATACCGATGACGTTTTGCCGCCCATGTCAGGTGTCGGCGACGCAATGAAAATTGAGTTAATCGAAGACCACAAGCCATTTGCAGTTCATACTGCACGTCAAATACCTTTCGTTTATCGTGACAAGGCTAAATCTGAAATAGACCGTCTACAAAAGATGGGCGTTATAACACCAGTTGGTGACACCCCTGTCGAATGGTGTCATCCGTTAGTAGTTGTAGGTAAACCTAACGGTGGCGTAAGATTATGCGTAGACTTAACCAAATTAAATAAGCAAGTAAAACGCACATTGCACCCTGCTACAACGCCAGCTGATGCAGTGAAAAACATTGATTTGCATTCCAAGTATTTCACTTTATTAGATGCAAAGTGTGGTTATTGGCAACTTCCACTTGATGAAGATGCACAAAAATTAACAACATTTATCACTCCTTGGGGTAGATTTAAATTTTTGCGTGCCCCGATGGGTTTTATATCATCCGGTGATAGTTACAATTTAAGATGTGATCAAGCCCTTGAAGGCATTTCAAACGTTAACAAAGTCGTTGATGATACACTTATTGACGGTGATTCATACAAAACTTTAGTTGATCGAACTTGTACAGTATTAGAACGATTTGTTCGACATGGCATTACGTTAAATGCTGAAAAATGTAAATTTGCGCAGAAAACAGTCGATTTCGTTGGTTACGTCATAAAACCAGGAGGCTATTCAGCCGACCCAAGAAAAGTCGAAGCGATTTCAAATTTTCCTTCGCCTACAAATCGCACCGAGTTAAGGTCATTCCTAGGACTTGTCAATCAGCTAGGAATGTTTACACCGTCTATCAGCAGCACCGCTGCACCACTACGAGATTTATTATCAGTCAAAAATGAATTTCTATGGCTAAACACGCACGAAATGGCCTTCAATTCATTAAAAGAAGCCATGACGTCACCGCCGATTTTGTCTCTGTTCGACCCTACTGCAGAAACAGTTTTACAAACGGACGCTTCCAAGACAAAAGGTCTTGGATACGCTTTAATGCAAAAACAGCAAAACGAATGGAAACTAATCCAGTGTGGATCGCGCTTTCTTCAACCATGTGAAAACCGATATGCCATTATCGAACTAGAAGCGCTGGCCATCGTTTGGGCCACAAAAAAATGCCACATTTATCTCGCTGGTTTACCAACGTATACCGTTTTAGTCGATCACAAACCTTTATTGCCAATTTTTAACAATTACACTTTAGATGCCGTTGAAAATCACAAGTTACAATCGTATAAAAATAAGTTGTCAAACTATCAATTTCAGGTGGTTTGGACAAAAGGTAGCGCGCATATTATACCGGATGCATTATCACGGGCACCGGTCAATGATCCGTCTCTCGATGATGAAATTGAAAATGATACATCGTTAGCTTGTATGTCGTTTACGTTAAAAGTTGCTGCATGTAGTATCACCGCAGAGAACACTGACGATGAAGCTGCCGCTACTCTAAACGATTCTAAACAATCTAATGTTCGACAACCGTTGCCGGATCCAATCATTACGGATCTACAAAATGTTGCACGAAATGATGCAGATTATCAATCACTCATAACCTGTGTTGAAAACAATTTCGCAGGTAATTCAGCAAACCAACCATATGTATTGGCCTATAAGAAAATTTGGCCAGAATTGTCAACCATCGACGGCCTTGTGTTGTATGGTCGTCGAATTGTCATTCCATCGAAAGCTCGTCAATCTGTAATTGCACGATTACACGCCTCACATCAGGGCATTGTTAAAACAAAACGTCGTGCGCGTCAAACTGTATATTGGCCAGGTATTAACAATGACATTGTATCCTCCATTGAAGCCTGTTCACCATGTCAACATTACAGACCCAGTAATCAGAAAGAACCTTTAATTTCTGATAAACTTCCATCACGGATCTTTGAGTCAGTTTCAGCTGATTTGTTCCAACTCAACCAGAAATACTATTTGGTCTACGTCGACCGTTTATCCGGCTTTCCGTTCATTTCAGAATGGAATTCCGATCCGTCTTCGTCTCAAGTCATTTCAGTTCTTAAATCACACTTTTCCAAAACCGGTGTACCATCTCGTTTTCGTTCGGACGGTGGTCCACAATTTAAATCTGAACTGTTCACCAACTTTCTCACCAGATGGGGTGTCAATTGGTCCCCGTCTTCGCCATACCATCCCCAGAGCAACGGTCACGCTGAAGCAGCTGTTAAAGCGTTAAAACATCTGCTTGCCAAGTGTGATAATGGAGATATTAAGTCGGAGAGTTTTCTGCAAGGTCTACTAGAATACCGCAACACTCCTAGATCAGAAGGGCGTTCCCCCTCGGAATGGGTGTATGGTCATCCCCTTCGTTCTTTAGTGCCCGCACACTACACTTCATTCTCCCGTTCATGGCAAACGTCAGCCAAAGAGATTGACAGTAAGCTACTCCGCAACAAAGAAGCTACCACAAAGAATTACAACAAAGGTAGTAAAGTTCTAAAATCTATTCCTGTTGGCTCTCATGTGCTACTTCAACATCCGCAAAGTAAACGCTGGATAGAAGATGGTATTGTAGTGTCAAAGAATGATCGTGATTATCGCATTCGTCTGCCGTCCGGTAAACTCAAGTGGCGTAACCGTGTATTCCTGCATGTTGCCCCTGATACTAGTTCCGACGACATAGCAGAACCAGACGTGAGTGATCAAGTGCAGTCCGACGATACTCCGCGATACCCAACCCGTTCAAGACGTCCACCTGACTATTACGGACGCAAATGATACTATTATCGATTTATCGTTTCAGTAACATCGTTATAATCATAAGTATATCATAATCACATATCAGTAATTTGTTAAAGTTAACCTCCCTAATAATAAGTATTCATGTTATGTTTAGTCGTTTAACTTGAAGGGGAGATGTAATGTATCTATCGTATGCGCATGCGTAAGGTTATTTATAACTAAATGATTGCGCAGTTTTAAATCAGAGTGTTAGTGACGACCAGTGTAGAAGGTCGTATGTACGTAATATTAAATACATGATTCAGATCAACAGGATATACCTATTCGGGTGTTTATTCGTCTATTGTCTTCGTATCTTACAGTTACCTTTTCATGAATCTCATACTTAACATGTAATTGTTATCCAGGGTGATCCCTCATACATTACTATCATGGGACGTCCCATGCATGGGAAATTTGCTTATAGATTCTCCTAATATTTCAAAACAGAAATTTTAATTTGGGTTTTAATATCGATTAAGTTACCTTTTCATGAATCTCATATTTAACATGTAATTGTTACCCAGGGGAACCTCATACATATATATATGCTAACCGGTTTCCTAAGAATTCCCATTCTCGAGAGATTTCCTAGATTCTCCCAAAATTTTAGGACAGAAATTCAATTTTGGTTTTTGATTGTTATTGTTGCCTCTATTGTCTTAAACATCTTATATTTATATTACTTCTAACAAAGAATGCTAAACTGTACGCGTTTGGATCAATTTTCCATTTTCTTTTCAAAAGCTATACTCTAGTTTATCTCCATTCTTTAATTCCTGCTATAAAATTTTGCTGTCCAGCTTGAATATTCAAAACATCACACCTCTATCAAGTAATATTAGTAGTATAGACGGTCACATTATAGGAATGTGCCGTCCCTCTTACGCCTTACATATTTGCTACATAAAGAACGCCACAAATCAAGCTCAGACATATCTGACAAAGAAACTTGTAAATGTGACAATTCTCCATACAAAACATTATCGAAGCAATAAGAACATAACCCCAGGAGTTTAAGGGATTGTATCTTTATCTTCTTGTTAACGGATTTTATCCAGATCTACACCTATGTAGATCCCTTATCTAATTGAGTATGGTCATTGGCTGGAAGTGTTTAGATATTTGGCAATATGTTAGATTGGAGATAAGGACATTAGAATAAGTACGAATCTAAGAGAAAAGGAAGCTCTAATATTAGCTATGTTTTATTAAATGCCTGTTGAGTTGAACTTTTAAGATATTATCATTTAATCTTGGCTTATTGATTTGATTATTCGAATTGCTTGAGATTTAATATATTGCAAAAAAAAAATCATCATCTACGAAGACTGTTTGCATAATTTAATAAAATCGTTGCAGTATATATTCGACTGAAAAATATTTGATATATTCCAATAAACGATCGTTATTTATTGATTATTATTTATTATAGCATGTTTGTCTTGAAATTTGTATCATTTATTCTTTTAGTTTGCAAAGTATTTACAGAATTTTATTTTACAACATGGGTTGAGTGGTGATTCTGCGTCATATTGTCTTGATCGACTCAAACGAACATTAAAGAATGGTACACGTCATCAACCTCCTAGCTGGCTTGAACTACAGGTCAGTCCAAGCTGTCACAAAGTGCGGGGTCCTGGGAACCTGGTTCCCGGAAGGTCAGCAAAAAATCAGAAGGTTTCCAATCTTATCATGATTATTTTCTTATTCGAAATTTATTATTCTGGGGTTTCATATTTTTTGTGTTTTGAAATCCATGCATCTTGCTTCAAAGTAAGTCAAACTTCTAAAACTTCAAGATCAACTCTTCAAAACCATGAAGCATTATAAATTCAATCCCAGAAGGTTTACAATCGAACAACACAGTTCCCGGAAGATCAAAATTTTTGTGACACCCTCTGTCAGTCTAAAGCTAGCTGGCTTGAACTACATCATAGAAAACTCATTATTTCTTTAGTAAGGCCTATTTTATAGACAGTAAAGTTTCTAGAAATCTAACAACTGTCCCCCCGGAGCTTACAACACATTTCATCATAGGAAATTTCTTGTGAAACTCGCTCGTTGAAGGAAGACACCGACATCTGAGTAAATCACTTTATGCAAATTAGATGAAGTAGATCTAACTATCTTTACAATATAATGCTGAATTAACAGTATTATAATCATAGTAATTACAGTAGTATCATTCTCAGAATTATTCCAATCATCATTTTCACCCATTAACAGTGTCCGACAAAAGATTTAGCCTTCCGAAATCTTGAAACATTTTCTCAATTTTTTTCTCAATTTTTTGTTGAGGTTTGACCTATAAATCAGAAAATTATAAATTTTCTTTTGAATTTTTTCTAGCCTTCCAGGATCTAAGATCCCATGATCCCCACTTTTGTCGGACCCTTCCCATTAATATATTTTTAAATCTTATAATTAATCAAAGATTCTTTTGTAGGCTCGTTGTATTTATAGGCACTTCGTAAATGATAGTAATCTTTTAACTTGATTCTTCTTATCATGTTCTATTGACGAAATATATATTTAACTATAATTATGTGTCAATAAATGCGATATAGTTCGTTGGAATAAAGTTAACTTGGTTCAATAGTTTTTAATCCGATATCTCATTTGTAATTCAGATTATCCATTTATCATTTGCAGGCAACAAAATCAAAGAAACAGTTAATGTTACCTATTACACTTATGGATGGAAGTACAAAGACACTATTGGCTGATTCAGCAACAACATCCAAGGAGTTATGTACTGGATTAGCAGATAAACTTGATCTTCAAGATCCGTTTGGTTTCTCATTATACATCGCCCTATTCGATAAGGTAAGAATTACGTTATTTTCGTACCAAAAAATAATATTTGATATCATTAGTTATTTAATGTAGATTGAAATAATTTAGTATCTGTAATCATATTGTAATAATAAAATTCCAGACCTAATCATTCAACTTAATTTTATAGAATTGAAATTGATGAGTTCTCTTTTGATGGTTTCATATTTGTTATTGTTAATACCACTCCCTAAGGAATTGAATTTACTTTATTTATCCCACTTTAGAAAAATGACACTTTTAAACTCTGAAAAGGCTTATTCTCAACAACCAGAATTAACAGACCTAACGCAAACTGTTACCACGGAACCTATATATAACATCCGGCTATCATAGGTTGATAAATTGACCATTATATGCAGGTGGCCTTTGTATACAGTGCAGATCCAATAGAAAATACTATTTTGGACCTACTGTACCAAGAGTGACCGCTGTATAGATATCACCGTTATAGCAGGTTTAACGGTGCGTGTGATAATTAAATGAAACTGATTGAAACTGATTCGAGGTTCAGATCGTGAAACTAATACTAACACTTTTACACTGTGCCAAAGTTACTGATTCTTATAAATTTGTGCTCTATTTCTATTTTGTTTCACAGAAAGTAAACAAATTCACATGTTTGCATATCACGTGTGTATTTTTATTGTATTGCCAGGTCTCGAGTCTTGGTAGTGGTAGTGATCACGTGATGGATGCTATATCTCAATGTGAACAATACGCCAAAGAAAAAGGTGCACAAGAACGTAATGCCCCGTGGAGATTATTCTTCCGTAAGGAAATCTTTTCACCATGGCATAAGCCTGATTATGATACCGTCGGTACTAATCTTATTTATCAACAAGTAATCCGCGGTGTAAAGTTTGGAGAATATCGTTGTAATATGGTGAGTCGTTGCCACAATCATATAAACAAAAATGCTTAATACGGTACCCTCCTTTAATACAACTAAAAAGTAGTAGGCCTTCATTAAACTGGGTAGAATATGAAGGTTTGTACGGGGAATAGTGATGAGGACTTGTTAAAAACGGGAATACTAACCAAGGTGGGGTTCAAAATCCAGGGTTTTCAAGTGAGTATATTATTGTCCTTGTGCAAGCTTTCACCTGAGAGGGGAATTTTTATTACTGTAGGCCTATATATTATTTTGAATTGAGCTAATGGTATAATATACAGAGGAGTAGGCCTATACTTTTTTATTGAGTATGGTCATCACGTATATGTGACATTAACATACAAAACTCACGAAAGTCAACTCTGAACAATGCCAGATTCATTTTTATGCAGGCATTTACATCACTGACTTTTGACAAGGAGTTGAATTTTGACAAGATTTTCTCTATTTTTCTTCATATTCTCATCAATTGTTTTCATTTCAGAAAGGAGAATTTGCTGAATTATCTGCTAAACAGTATTACATTGAATACGGACCAAACCTACTACCTGAACGCCTTAGGAGTCTTCTCTCATCTTACATTCCTGATTCATTCCTTCAAGCACCAAAAGCAGCCAAAATGTGGGTTCATTTGATCGAGTCAGAACACAAAGCGGTAAGCTTAATGTTACTAGTATTGAATGAAGGAATCTGTAAAAACGATTACCGTTTCAACGGGATAAGTTTCATTTGTGATAATTTATGGAATAGGCTAGTGCGTATTTCACCTGTATGAGCGACCAAGTCTCATCAATGAGGCTTCTTAGAGTAATACTTGCTTGTGGTAAATTCTCAATTTTTATACCCAAGGCTATCTGTGTTCAAATCTAGATTATCAGAAAACCTTTTGACATACATTTTCGCTCCACTAATAAAGAACAAATTGGGCCTGATTCATAAACCTTACGTTATCGCTCGCTTTTCTCTTTCCAAAATCACAATAAGGATGTTAATAAGTCGTTATGTACTTCATTATACATTTGTTGATAATAATAGTAATTACTAGATTATGTTGATCCAATCGCAGTGTTAATGGGGACCTAGATTTCAAGGTTAACACTTTAATTTCAAATAAAAGTATATGTAATGCATAAGTGGTCCATTATTATATCTCTTCTTTTACTCATATTGTATATAATTTCTATATTTATTATTTATTGTTTATTTACAAGGTTAAAAGTTATTTATATAAGGTTGATAGGGTTATTTGATATCTAGCAGCAGACAAATAGTGCTTGATGTCATTTCGACAAAGCGGTAAATAATAACAATAAAATAACAATATAATGACGTCAAGAATTAAACGCATCAACATACTATATATATTTGTAGTCGTTGACTCCATTGTTTTATTATTATTTACCATATATATTTATTAGATGTTTATAATATGTTAATTTGTCTATGTTTTAGGGTTACTACACAAAAAATATGGTTGACCCAATTAAGGTCAAAGAAGATATTGTTTATTTTGCAAAATACCGTTGGCCTTTGTTATTTTCTCGATTCTACGAAGCAAGACGGTTTTCGGGTCCAATCCTACCACGCGAAGATGTTATTATAGCCGTAAATTGGACTGGCGTTTATATCGTTGATTCTGAAGAACGTGTTTTAGTTGAATGTACATTCCCTGAGTTAATGTCAGTGAGTTCTGGAAGGTAAGAATGTCATTATAGTATCAAATAACATACATAACATATAAAGGCTTAACTAGATTTAAAACTTATCTAAATCGCCCTAAATGTTAGGTATTTAAAGTCTTGAATACGAATTTAGAACAATCCTTTGTTTTACTTGAAAAGCGTTTGTCATTTAATCTGCAATTTCATGCACATTCCACGAATCATACATTTAATAAGCGAAACATTTAAGTATTTATATCAAATGTAACCAACTTAAGTAATAGACAAACTACGATAGTCATGTTCTTTCTTGTATAAGGGTATCTTTTTTATAACAATGTAACTCACAAGCGAAATGAAAATTGCCAACGATTTTGATTGCATTTATTCGAATTTGCATTTATCCAACATTCGAATTTAGACTTGGTTGTAGATAAGCGGGATTTCAACTTATCCGAATTGCACTTAAAGCAGATAGTGGATATATTTTAAGACCCTCTCGTGATTCTATATCTAGAATAATAAACTGATCTTATAGTGATACTACTAGACCAACGAGGTATAGTAAAGGATTTTGAAATCCTAATGCATTTTCAACTACTTTCTTCTGGATCTTTTGTCAAAATTCCACTTATAAATCAGAAAAATATCACTTTTTCTAAATTTGCTCTAGACTTCTATAATCTAGAAAGGATACGTATAGTACTTTTCAATTTTTACACAGATTGTAGATTTACCGTATTGTACACTTTTTTTCTAACCCTGCGCTCATGTAGTTGACATTTCATAACGACTAGATTGCGTTTTAGATCCGAAAATCGTACCCGACGCCATTGTTGCGTACTATTCGGATTTTAAATCTGATAAGCCACAGGATACTGAAGATAAGTAGAGGATTTTGAATCGATAAGATAAATCCTTATAAAAGATGACCACACCAGCGTTCTTTATTCAAATGTATTCACATGCATAGGTTTGTATTAGAATTCACTTGATTCGAATAGATCGAAATTTTCTACACTGTTCTTATGGAATAAATTGCCATTTTTAATTAGAAACTTATAAACTCTTCTTGGTGATAAGTTTGGTGCAAAATATCAACACAACTAAGTTTTCACAACGTTTCGAGTGAATATTTTTTATTATTAATTAAGATAAATATATGCATAAAATTGTTTGCCCCTTGAGAAATCATAATAAATATGTATTCTTCATGGTGTAACTTTACCCTCAAGGGGCAAACAATTTTATGCATATATATATCTTAATTAATAATAAAAAAATATTCACTCGAAACGTTGTGAAAACTTAGTTGTGTTGATATTTTATACCGAACTTAAAAACATCGGAACAGTTTAAATCTTCTTTAAAGACACATTACTTTAAGGAAGCAAGATTTATAGTTAAGGACTTTAATTAATTATTGTTATTATTGATGATTTCAACGGCTTGAGCTATGAATGCCGCCAGAGATGCCCTTCTACATGGGAAAAGAATCGTTGACAGCCTCTAGTAGTTTCATGTTTTCCTCTATGAACCATGGGTATCCAGTTAAACCGTACTCAGATTGAGATTGCATCCGTCCACGTTTTTAATGCACTGTTATTGATGAAAAATTTGATGTACCAATTGTTTTTAGACTCTATTCAAGCTCAGGACTTTTAGTTTACGCATCAGTAAGGGTGTTATTGTGAATGAATTGATAAATAGAATATTTTTGTCTGTGAAAAAAGGAGTGATTCTGGTAGCAAGTACCGAAGGTTTTTCAAATTTTGATAGAGTCTCGTACTTGGAAGTTTCTCATACTTTGATGGAATTATAAAATTTAAAATGTTCAAAATAGTTTCTGGATTTGTTTATATTGCCATGAAGTCTGATTAGAAAAAACTTATCTTACATTACTTAGTTAAATTACTTTTAAAAACTTGACTCAGTACTGAGTACGGATTAACTGGTAACCGAACCATGAACGCTTTTTGCAGTACATATGTCGGTTGCCAGCACTATACAGAATTTTACAGAATGCATGTGTGCCTGCTCTCATACTATTTGCTTTCAAACTGCCTGCAAATTAATTAATTTACAGATTTGAGAAAGGACATCAATTGAAACGGTATTGCAACATGTTCAAAACAAGACTAGACAAATAAATACCAAATTCTAAAATGTGCAGAGTTTTGATAGTTGTGCCTGCAGTAATTCTATTGTTCCTACTCAAAATGCCCCCCTGTGACCGATGGTCCTAGCAGTCCCTATTTTATTATTGAGTCTTGCCAATGTACACAAGGCATTGTTTTGAGTCTTTACAAAGTTCATATGAGTATTTAGACACCCAACTTATTATTATTGAAATGTATACTGTTTTTCATTATTCAGGGCCAATGCACCAAATCAGAGTTTTGTGTTAACGACAGTCAAAGCACAAGAGTATACATTCACTTCATCAAATGCTGATGATATTCGTGACTTGATAAGTTATTTCCTCGAAGGTCTACGCAAACGTTCCAAATATGTTGTCGCCATTATGGATTTTACTCGTCAAAGTATGTTATTAATTCGTTAATTAACTACAGTCAAACCTGTTATTACGGCCACGTCTATATATAGCGGCCACATGGTTTTCAATGTCTAAATACTATTTTCTATCGATTCAACCCTGTATACAGTGAAACTTGTATATAACGGTTAGCTACGAGAGGCTTTGACCACTATAGACAGGTGGCCTTTATATACATGTTTCATTCAATAGAAAAGATTATTCTAGACATTGCAAGAGTGACCACTATAGACAGGTGGCCGCCGTATAGAAGTGACCGCTATAACAGGTTTGACTGTATATATAAAGGTAACATGTCTGTAGTTGTCAAGTTATCTACATCTTCTAGCTGGTTGTTATGCATAGGTATCTCTGTTATACTTTCTACTTGAATGTTGTGTCCATTATTGCAACCCTCCACAAAAACCGCATTATTAGAGTTTTGCTTCACGCATGGAAGTCTGCGCCCAGGGCAAATCAACTTCTATCTACTATGTAACTTCAAATCAACTTGCCGTATGTGAATATGAATACATTTAACTTGGAACAAGGCAATTATCTTGGAGAAATGAATGTTGAGTATGCACAATACAAATAATGGAACTATTTGTTCTTGTTATTTATATATTAAGAAAAGTGACCTACGTAGAATATACACTGCACTATAATGCTCGTATCTTCTTATACTAATAATACTGTCTGTTTGTATATCACTATATTTCATATTGCAAACATTTGTGTCGAGATAACCTACTGGATGTTCTTAAAACTGATTACGTTATTTATGTTACTGAATTGAAGCAACTATGACTCTTATATTCTAATAATTATGATCTATTTCATTTTTTCAGATGACGAATCAACATTTTTGAGTTTCAAGAAAGGTGATCTTATTCATTTGGAGAACTCTGTCGGGGAGACTGTGATGTCATCGGGTTGGTGTGCTGGATTCTGCCCCCGTACAAACAAAAGGGGTGACTTCCCATCTGAATGTGTCTATGTCCTACCAACATTACAAGAACCAGAGAAAGATACTATCGTAAGTACACAGAGATGTGCTGGACCCGAATCCTATGATCCGTTAGGACTTTCACCTTTTGACCGGATCTTTATCTAAAACCTTTAAATATTTAGCCGAATATTAAACCAGATTCAGAGGTGTCCTTGACATGGATCCTATGATCCGGCAAGATCTTCACATTTTGGCCGGATCTGTATTTGGAACCCTTAAAATATTTAGCCAGATATTAAACATGAGCCAAAATCAACGTACAAACCCTGATTCCCTGTCATTCTCTATGATGCCACAAAAAAGCTATCTCTTTAAACTGATTGTTTACTGAAGTAAGTAGAAAAGTTTGTATTCTCGTAAAATCTTATTTATTTGACCTTATTTCGCAGGAATTGTTTGCTGGCCAATCAATGGATTCAGAAAAAATATTTGCAACAACACAGATGGCCCTTGAGCTTGACGATACACCTGTCCCAGGCGAGCCTTTTACGCTTGAAGAATTCTCTATTACAAATTTCAATGCAGCACCAAAACGTACACTCAGCAAAGCCTTGGCTAACTCACTGAAACGTGGGGCTCTCGCTTTGCCATGGGCTCACTCGAAGGTACGTTGTAAATGCTATTCATAATTTGAACAATTGAAATGTTGAAAAATTGACAAACTTACCCTTGTCGTTGTCGTTGTTTCTCTGTTTACCCAATCTTCCCCGTATTTGCATGGATTCATTAGGTATAACCAGTACGCATTGAGTCCGGTCAGAAGATCTTCCATCCCCCTACCAAGAAAAAATTACATATTTTCATGTCTGGAGCATTTTGATTGCTTAATAATTCTTTGAGAAGTCGAGACATAGATATAAGTGATGTTATCTATCGTGTTTTTATTGAAACGTTTTTTTTTTTGTATTACTGAAGGAACCAATCAAACAACCGTTATTGAAGCGATTAAACGACCAAGAAGAATTGAGGCAAAAATCACAACAAATCTTTCTAGATATCCTTTCTATCTATTCAAAGTTTTCATATACTATATGTTTATTACAATCACACCCCATTCACAATCACAATCACATACTATTGTATATATGAAAAGATAGGAATATTACTATACAGGGAGGTCGAATACGAGGATAGTGCGTAGGATGCCGGGTGGTAATGGAAACTACCTTAGGCAAGCAACTTGGGGGATTAAGAGAGCAGTTATTAATTAGCAAGCTCCACTGTACCTCCTTTCGTTGTTCTCCCGATATTATTTTTCATTTTAGAATGAATCTAGGTTGTTATTTCTTTGTGTAACCTGCGTGCAGCCTCAAAATATTTGTTTGCAAAACAGTAGAAGGATTTTGTTGTTTGCTTAGCTTAGAAACGTTGTGAGTCTGCGCGCAGGCTATTCTTTGTGTTCATTACCATCAACGTATTTATATCCTCTTATCTGTTATTCGCGTGGCAATGTTTGCTTGTATTTATTGTCTACCTTAACTCCTCTGTACCTATTATGAAATACATGGGTGATTATCCATCATCAAAACAACTTCGACGCAACACTGAATTGACTGATGTCATCTTCGAATCGCCTCTATTACATGTAAGTCTAATACCCTGATACACTATAGGTATTAAATTAAGTAGTACTTTTATAGGGAGTTTATAACTTTGAACTATAGGGTTTTGAACTATTATGAAGTAATGATGATATCATCAGCAGAATATAGCCTAGTTTTCATAACTCTATGCTATTGTTTGTAAATCGTTCAAGACAGTGTCTGATACACTGATAGACCTGGCACACATAATTAAGTATCATTAAGTCATATAATGAGATGGATTACTTTGGTATGGCCTTTATCTATAGGTGGCTGCTGCGTAGAGGTGTTAGGCACAATGATAGTTATAATTAGATCTTCAAATACGTTTGCATGTATAATTATATTATATATTTCAGGAGCCACTCCGTGATGAAGTGTATTGTCAAATGATCAAACAATTAACTGAAAATCCGTATGTTTGGAAATATTATTTTATGTTTTATTAAAATTCTATATATATATTGTGCCTGATTGTATTGACTTCGTATCCTCTTATGCTCTTTTTTGATTTTTAGCCTTGTTTATTTTTCAGACATAATAACAGCGAACAGAAAGGTTGGGAATTAATGTGGCTATTGACAGGAAGTTTTGCATGCAGGTTTGTAAATGTTTTCTTAAGATATACAATCTATACATTTTCCAATGATAATGTTGCAATGAAAAGTAATATTCCCGTATCTCCAGAATTCCCGCGAAAATCAAAACCTGGTTTTGCATGCAGGTTTGTAACTTTGTTAAACTTTGTTAGGCTTATACATTTTCCAATAGTAATTTTACAGGAAACCAATCTTTCCGTTTTATCTCCAAAATTCCCGTGAAAATCAAAACCTGGTTTTGTGTGCTCCTCAGATATATTGCTTCAAAACTGATAGTGAAAATGTTCAGGATAATTAAATCTATTTTTATTCGATATTTCGTCATATCGATTAGATGTCTAGTATAACTGTTGATCAGGGTACGATAAAATATTTTTGCTTCCAAGTTTTCCGAGTGATTACATCAAGTAAATTTTTCACAGCTGTTTATAGGGGGTCATTCCCCGGGTCATTCTCATAAATTCATGATAAAACAGTGTCTTTTTACATATCTTCCATAATAAAGAAAGCAAATTAGTTTTCTTCTGATTATGAAAACTTGAATACAACTATTTCCTACCCTTCGTTCTGAATTTCCCAACGCTGTTGTTGATTGATTTTCTACATTTATACTTTTGTAGTCAACATATGCTAAATGAGGTCAAGATTTTCCTAAAATCGAAAAGTCGTGAATGGAGTTTAGCTAACGATTGCTTCATACGATTACACAAAGCTTTGAGGTTGGTAGTATCTACTTATGTAACATTTTAAGCTAGTATGATATTTTCTTATAAAGTCGCTTATGAAAACTGGGCATGTACTGCCAAAATGGCATACGTATTTTGAGATTCCCGGCCAACGAATATTAGTTTAATGCCATATGATGATATATTTGAAAATTATCCGTGTAGTATTCCTCCTCTCGTGGTTTGCTTTTAGTTCGCATAAATTCCACCCATCATTTGCAAATATTTCTATTAATCCTTTAGTTAGTTACCAGTGTTGTTAAAAGTCGCGTACGAATGTTTTCGGCTAAATTGAAAATTGAAGATCCGAATATAATGGTCACGTGTTACAGCCTCATTCAGATAATTTATTTTTCTTCACTCGTGCAGACAAGGACCACGAAAATATCCTCCACATCTTGTTGAAGTCGAGGCTGTACAGGTAAAATATAATATTAAAAAAAACATGGAATTTAATGTTTATATAAATTCACAACGTATACATTTTTTAAATGCGATATTTTATGCTTTTATTTTCAGGGTGGTACAGTGAGAATATTCCACAAAGTTTACTTTCCCAATGACACTAATACTGTAAGAATCAAATCAACAAATTTCTGTGTTTTCTTACTGAATCTTGTTATTTTTTGATGATAATAAAAAGCATTTATTCATGTTATTTTACGAAATGATTTGTTATTTTAATGTTTCTAGAGTTTTGAAGTTGAATCAAGTACAAGAGCGAAAGATTTCTGCAATCAAATTGCACAGAAATTAACATTGAAATCATCTGAAGGATTTAGTTTATTTGTTAAAATCGCTGACAAAGGTTTGTGGATCTTATTGTACTGTTGATTTCAATTATCGTTTTCTATTGAAATATATGTATCTATTTCACTGGGTTGATAACTGATAATATTCAGACATGATAATTTTCGGACTTTTAGCAGATTTCAGACTATTTTTACCTTTGTGAAACGAAACTCTATTTATCACTCTTTCCCATTGAAATTTATCAAATTATCATAGATTTCAGACTATTTTTACCTTTGTGAAACTCTATTTATCACTCTTTCCCATTGAAATTTATCAAATTATCATAGATTTCAGACTATTTTTACCTTTGTGAAACTCTATTTATCACTCTTTCCCATTGAAATTTATCAAATTATCATAGATTTCAGACTATTTTTACCTTTGTGAAACTCTATTTATCACTCTTTCCCATTGAAATTTATCAAGATATCCTAGATTTCAGACTATTTTCAAATTTTGAATTCTCATGTCTGAATGTTGTGAAATATGGCAGTCAAACCTGTTATAACGGTCACCCCTATAAAGCAGCCACCTGTCTATAGTGGTCACTCTTGCAATGTCCAAAATAATATTTTCTATTGGATCAGACCTGCATATAAAGGCCACCTGTCTATAATGGTCAATTTGTCTATCTCTCGTAGCTGGCTGTTATATACAGGTTTCACTGATATTGTTGTACAAGTATTTGTAATCTGCTGAATTTTAATGGATTTATATTCTTGTATCATTGTAGTTATCAGTGTTCCAGAAGCAGATTTCTTCTTTGACTTTGTTCGTCATTTGATTGAATGGTTGAAAAAAGCACGCCCTATTCAACAGAAAGATGGTACGATAAATGTTCAGTACTTCAGTTACTATTCCTATGTATATATATATACGACACTTTAAAATACAACATTTGACTTTCTAGGACGATATTTCTTATTTCCTCCATATTCCCGAGGGGGATAAATCCACTTATGACGGATATACGGGGACGTGCCACTTTTTTGGGGTCCATATTCCAGCTGAGAAAAAACTTTTTGGGTATGAGATCCAAAATTTTTGAGCTTTTTGGGTATCCTATTTTTTACTTTTTCAAGAGTTTTTGAAAAATTCTTGCATCATTTTTGTATATTTACTTAAAATCAATCAACCTGCTGGAACATTTTGGGTAGCTTTTTAAATTTTTGGAATTTTTTGGGTAGCATCAATGGAGTTTTTGGAACTTTTTGGGTACTTCAACTTTTTCAAAGTGGTCCTTAAGAGTTACCCCCGGGTCCACATTACATTATAACACTTATTAACATACTGTATCTTTATTAAAAGTTGTTACGTGGATTCCGCTTATACTGAATTTGATTTTTAATTAACCAAATAACGATATCGAAATGAAAGATTCCAGATTTATGGAGTTAGTCATTTATAACCATGAGGATGAGATCGGGTTGGATTTTATCGGAGCTTAAATAATATCTTCGTAAAGGTTTACTTGACATGAATTTCATGATGATATATGCGATAAAAAACACACAATAATTGGCGCAACAGTTTCGATTTAATCTAAAATCATCTTCAGGCAATGTGAAAAGAGAGAGTTAAAAAGTTACATGAATATTTATATAAAAATCTAATTAATTTGGCTATTGAATTTATCGGAACGGTATTATACTTTTTAACAATGGCAAACAATAATTACAGGAGAGATATTTTAGCACAAGAACTAATTACGAATATACGATACAAACACGGTGAAATAACAGTTACAATCAAAAATAGTTTAGCAGCGGCAAAATGCTCTTTGGTAAAATATGTTAAATGCTTGTGCTAAAATATCTCTCCTGTAATTATTGTTTGCCATTGTTAAAAAGTATAATACCGTTCCGATAAATTCAATAGCCAAATTAATTAGATTTTTATATAAATATTCATGTAACTTTTTAACTCTCTCTTTTCACATTGCCTGAAGATGATTTTAGATTAAATCGAAACTGTTGCGCCAATTATTGTGTGTTTTTTATCGCATATACCATCTTAAATATGGAGTTAGTCATTTATAACCATGAGGATGAGATCGGGTTGGATTTTATCGGAGCTTAAATAATCTGTCTGCAGAATCGGGTACAGAATGCAGATTCATTAATTAGCAAATAAATAGAACTGATTTATATGTTTTGATTTTGATTTTAAATAGGAACAACCTTAAATATGAACTACCAAGTATTCTTTATGAAGAAATTGTGGACATCAACGATAATCGGTCGTGACCCTGCTGCCGATGATATCTTCCATTATCACCAGGTTTGTGTATATAGCATCTTTCTCATTAGACAGTCAGAGTTGTTAGACTTTTACCAGATTTCAGACTATTTTCACATCGTTTTGAACTTTTGTTGTTGCATTTTCCCCAATTGAAATCCATTACAATTACTGATCTTGGTATCGTAGATTTCAGACTAATTTTGAAATTTTAATTCTGATATCAGCATACTGTAATAGTCTTATTAACTTCGTTTCAACGATTCTTTGCCCATGTCTATCGTTTAACTATAAGATTCTCCGTAACAGTCAATTCTGTTGATGCGGTCACCTCTGTTAGTTAAGATAAGATAAGATATATTTGTATAATAATAAAATTGCCATGTCTGTCTGGCAGATACAGGGTGAAACTTTTACAATTAATTATGATGCTGCTTATGAACAGCCTACATGTATATATTTATACAAATGGAATTGTTTAGAAATGAGCTAATTAGTAATTCAAGGTGGGTATATATCTACAAAATGTTGTCAAATCTGTGTTTAATGATTTGCTTTTGAAAATGGAAAACGATTCTGAAGAGACAACTTCAATTAGAAAATCGTTCCACAGCGGGACAACGTTTATACAGTGGCCACCTGCATAAAGTCACCCTTGCAATGTCTAAATTAGTATGAAATCAACCTGTTGTGGTCACTCTTACAATGTCTGCTAAAATAGTATTGGGTCAACCTGTATATAAAGACCACCTGCATATAGTGGTCAGCTTGTCAACCTGTTATCATCATCATCATCATCATTTATTCAGAAACCTGATAAGTTTTACAATAACTTTTTTCACAGGACTGATTTACGTAATAAACTAGAGAATAAACATAAAATTGTCGTTATTGTTGGCTTTTGAGGTTTCAGGTTTCTGTGTAAATTGAAGTTGTTATCTTCTACTCTATCTATATTTCACTAGAGGCCTTATAGTTTAATATTTAACTAACCAACCAATCGGATGAAAAAGCTACTAGCATACCCTGTTTGTTGTAAAATGATAAATCAAAACAAAAAATACTTGTGTTATTGTTTGATAGGAATTACCTAAATTACATCGTGGTTATCATAATTGTTCCAACGAAGATTCAATGGAATTAGCTGCTTATCAATATAAAATTAGATATGGTGACGAGAAATTACAACTGCAAAATATCCCGTAAGTATTTACTATAGCAATTAGTTACTCGCGTTGCTGGGTTTAATGTGGGCCGAGTTAGACTGCGGGAGATCATTATTTAAATAATTCTCGAGGGACTCATTGGGAGTCTGTGATAAAGCTCTATTTCAATACATCTTAACATAACAGAACATAATAAACGGCTTAGCAGAACATATTTGTAAAACACATACCAAATTATTATTATCATATATGTCCTGTGTAAAAACAAGAAAATATAAAATAGGTTTTATATAAATATATATAGTAATAATATTAGAACTATTACAAATTAATATGGGCAATTGGATAGTGCTCAATGCTAGTGAAAAGTAGAGCGTAAATAATAATAATAATGATAATAATAATAATAATAATAATAATAATAATAATAATAATAATAATAATAATAATAATAATAATAATAATAATAATAATAATAATAATAATAATAATAATAATAATAATAATAATAATAATAATAATAATAATAATAATAATAATAATAATAATAATAATAATAATAATAATAATAATAATAATAATAATTAAGGTCAAGAAAGACATATTCTTTGGTTGTAGCTCCAAGTATCACGTTATTAAACGATCATCAGACAACAAATACTAACTAAATAATACTCAAAATATAGGTTTTATATAGCAAGTGTTTTTAATGTATTATAATCTACGAGTAATATTTTTATTTTTACGTGAAGCTATTTACAATAAAGACATATTCATATTTCTGCAGATGTATAATGCCAAAAATGAAAAAAAATTGGCAGAGCTGTAACAAATAACGATGATGACTGAGTCAAGGAAAACACATTCTTAATTACTTTTTTATTCAAGTTTCACGCAGATGCGATCATCAGACATTTCTTACTTGAAGCTATTATAAAATATTCTATGCTGTAAATGTTCTACTATATATCTTCATTGTCTACTTGAATATCTTCAACAAGTTTGACTTCTTATTTCAAGATCTCATTGTGAATTTATTTCCTCTTTGTTTGTAGAAAAGCTCTCGCTACGTATTTACCCGCTGATAGAATCAATCAATTATCGCCTGAAGATTGGAAGAGGGTGAGTTTTATATATGTTTGTGAGTGTGTTTGTTATTTTGGAACCGGAATACAGAAAACGGAGGAACCGGAGTCTGTTTTTTAGTCTATCTTTCTTTCCAAGCCCAATGTTTATTCCACTATTTTATGAATGCGATGCGTAGTATAGAGTAGATTATAGTCGGAATTCCGTGACACTTCTTTAATCAAGTTATGCGGATATTTTCTATCCTTTTAGGGTATCGTATCAAACTACAATAAACTTGGTGGTCGCAGTCGACTTGATTGCAAGATCTCATTCTTGAGAGTTATATCGAAACTACCAACATTCGGCTCTGCGTTCTTCGAAGTTAAGGTACGATTGATAACCCGAATGAGTGTTCCAACTGAGTCATAGAACGAAATTACATGATTGCATTATGTGTAGCTGCGGAGTTTGCTCATTGACTATCAAGGCTTATCTGCCATCTGAAATCTGTTGAAATTGATCTGCAGTGACGTGGGTGAGATCAGCAAAGAGAATTTGAAATCATTGCCCTTAGCAAAAAGGGCCATTCATCAAGAAATAAAAGAATGATGCGGGCACCTGATTGGGACAATACCGTCTCAATTACATTAATTTATAGAACGAAAAATCACATTTCATAGTTATCTAACATTTTACAATATATTTTGAATTTTTGTGTTGCTAATGTTCTTGGTGTTTTTTTACTTTCAAGCATTTTAAATACTGTTTTGAGAATATTTTCATCGATTCGAGTTCTGTTTCATTTGTTTAGGGTTTTATTCTTTCAAATGCCTTATCAAGAATTATATTATCATTCAGATTTTGTTGTATCATTCACTCTTGATCAATTTTTAAAACATATATTTTACTAGATATCCGATCATAGTTTAATCCGATAATTCCAAATTGAGATTAACAGTGTTTCTTATTTTGTTTCCTTTGCAGCAAACTACCGATCCTAATTATCCAGAAGTCTTACTTATCGCTGTGAATAAAAACGGTGTTAACCTGATCGATATTGACTCAAAGGTATTATTATTATTATTATTATTATTATTATTATTATTATTATTATTATTATTATTATTATTATTATTATTATTATTATTATTATTATTATTATTATTATTATTATTATTATTATTATTATTATTATTATTATTATTATTATTATTATTATTATTATTATTATTTTTTCATTATTTCCAACTTTTTTATTAATTCTATTGATTATGTATACGTTGTTCTTATTTTATTTTTAATACCTCATAAAAAATTGCTCATATGGATATGTTTAAATTCATATTTACTACACGAGACTAGAAGACACGAGCAGTCTTGAATTTTAGTAAAACATTTTATAATCAAATTTCGGAATTTTTGATTAATTTTCATCGTAGAAATTTCCAGACATATTCATCAACCAGTCATATTGCAGGAGTCTGACGTCATATTTCATAATAGGAATCTTACGTCATTACTCTCCTTGGGTGCCGTAATATAGAATTTCTGCTGTACTGCAGTCAACATCATTAGTCATATCTATGTTCTAGTGACTTGCTGTAATGAACATTCTGCTGTAATTGAATTCAATTTTTAAGAATATATAACGGTACCTATATTAAACGGAGTCAAAGACTACACATTCATAATTGTCAGTACCTATAATTATTTGTTTTAGAAAATATTGATAACCTATCCATTCACAAAGATTTCAAATTGGAGTAGTGGTAACAGTTATTTTCATATGACGATTGGTAATCTGGTCAAGGGAACAAAACTCTTATGCGAAACAAATCTGGTAAGTTTGTGATGCCAGCTGATGTGAATTTCAAGTTCGGAGCCATTTGCATTTGAAAAAAGTCTTCATATATATTTATTGTGCTTATTTAATACTGCATGTTTGCTTGCTTTTTTTATGAACTTAATACGATACATTGATACGGTGATGATATTTAGAATTTATAGGACCGCAGAGAACAGGGTTTGACAAAAGTAGGAATCCTGTAATCCTAGAATCCGGGATGTTAGAGAAAATTCAGAAGAAAATTGATGTTTTTAATGATTTATTGGTCAAACATCAACAACACAATTCAGAAGAAAATGTTGAAATACCTCTTGAATTCCTGAACCTTTTGTCGGACCCTGGCAGAGAAAGTTTGCAAAAGCATAAAACAGCAAACGAATTAAGATACAATCTGAATTCCATACAATTTGAATTCGTTTTATTATTATTTCTAGGGTTACAAAATGGACGATCTTTTAACCTCTTACATTTCTCAGATGTTAACAAATATTAATAAGCAAAGAAAATCAGCAACGATGCGAGGAACAATTTCATATCGGAAATAAATCAATTATACAATTTTGCATCCAATTTATATTTAATTATGCCAATTTATTCGCCATAAACTATTTAAACAATTTTTTTCTCAGAAAATTAAAAAAAAATGCTTCTTTTTTTTTGAATAATGATTAACTGACGTATATATATATATAATTAATTTAATACTACTGTATTAGATATATACAATAGATATTTAGATTGTATTTTCCGTTAAAAATTATTACAGTATATAGGGTTTGATATTCCGTGGGTCAATTTAATACTAAATATACTGTAGCCCATCCGTTTTGAATGGTAAAAAGCTTTTGATAAAAGCTATCGAATTTAATAGAATTTTAGACAAAATTATATCATGTTGTTCTTTTTATTATTTTCTACATCTAATAATGACCCGGGGGTAACTTTCATACTTTTGGTATACGAGAACGTTCAAATATTAAAGGGTACCCTTTTCAAAATCCAGAAAAGATTTTTTAGGGTATGCTTACGCATGAACATTTTTTGAGGTATCCTTTTGACGCCTTGGCAATTTTTTCATTTTGCAAAACAAATTTTGCCTTTGAAAATTCTTTTTTAATTTGCTTTTTTTGATTTTTCATTCATAAAAATATATTTGGGGTATCTTTTTCATTATGTGAAAATGTTTTATGGTCATTCTGCCAAAGTTCCATTTGAACAATCCCATCGAAACGCAATGGAAGTTACCCGGGGAATAATGATCGGAACTACCTGGAAATGATTTCAGAATTAATCGAAACTGTTGCAAAATAGCGTTTTTTATAAATTTATCTTCAGCTTGTGATACATACTATATAAGGAGCTATCATTCTGAGCAGCTGTGATAAAATCGACCAAGATATAAAATAAAATAAATTACATATTGAGTCAAAACTATTGGTACTGGCTTACTTTTGCACGTACCTCGACCTGAACGTACAACATTGGGAATTCGATCATTCAAATTTGCAGCTCCATTCTCCATATGGAACAAATTACTATTTCTTAACTAGAAACCTACATTAGAACTGTTTATGTTCGAAGTTATAGCTTAGCAGAGAGGATATTAGCTCAACATTTTGATACATTCCCTCATTTCTATATGCTGTTATCCAGAGCCAGTGTTTATAGTTTCGATTTGCCCAATCCTTTAAATTGTTAAGTTTATTCTATACAATTTTCACAAATTTATTTTGAAAGAAAATTCTGTGTAATTAAATTTACTCAAATAATAATGATAATAAATTTATATAGCACAATTTCTTAGAATAATCCAATGGCGCTTCACAATACAGTTAAAGGAGCAAAAACGACCGGCAGGCGCTACACACTTATCACGTGCATGTTTATTGTTTATAGTGACACAATGTTCATTGTTGGCATGAATTTGTTACAAATTAGGCCTGCGTATAACAATAGTTTCAAAGCGAGACAGTTGAATTATGCTAAGCATAAATTCAACTTGAGCTCGCAGTGGTCGCCAGTCAATTTTGCCCCTTTAAGTAAAATGAGATATTATAACTATAAGAACCCCTATACTTTATTAATCAATAAAAGCGGAGGCTGATCCAGACACTACCAAATCAAATTATTGAAATATTCCTCATATAGATGAATATTTTGAGACTTTAGATTGACTATTTTAAGAAATTGATACATTCGTGTCAATTTAATAGTAGTGCGATAATCTCTTTTTTAGGCGATGTAAATTTTTGTGAAATACCTCGTTTGATGGATATTTACTTTACGCCAACACGAGGTATGTAATGAGTTGTACTGCGCATGTCTAGTAACAGATTTCATTTTCGCGTCGCCCTTCGCCCCTTTCGCAGCCGTTGTTTAGCTAGTAGTTTTGCAAGCAGTCACGTAGCTTGTTATTTATTACAAGAATTACAATTATGGCAGAAGAACACGAAATAGAAAAGACCAGGTGGGAGAAGTATGAAGAAGGCATGCGCTCATTTTGTAAATTTCTGTACAATACCGAAACTGGCGAGGTAATGGGCAGAAATGGAAATAGTTGGGGTGAGTTTCAAAATTGACATAATACTTCAGAGTCAATTGGGCGCCAATTTCATAAGAAAATATTAGCATTTATCTAATGAACACAATATTATTTCTATTTTAGCTAAAATTGGTGTATTCTATGTTATATTTTACGGATGCTTAGCTGCATTTTTTGCAATTGTGATGGCCGTGTTTTTATCTACTCTAAACAAGCCCGGCGAAGGTGGACCTAAATTAACACAATACATCAAGAACAGACCAGGTAAATAAAAAACGTTGAAGAAATTTATTATTTAATTTCAAGTTTTTAGGGTATCATAGTGCTTAAGATTGATTTCACGTCAAAACTAATGTCCAAATTATTCCCTTGTTGAGGTCGCAGCATCGCCAGCTGTTTTCCATTTTGTAAATAATTTATTATTGTTAATTCAGAAAAAAAATTCCTATATTACGAACTGAAAACTTGTAGTTCTACTACATGCATTAGGTTATACAATATTTTATAAATGCGTATGTAGTTTGTTTTTCTGCCGTATCTTGTGATCTCGTGTTGCGACATGCTTTACATGAACGCACGTGCAAATGTCCTATTGTTTAGTTTCACGTTCCTCCCCATGTATACAAATTTTATCTAAATGTTTTGTCCAAATTTCTAAACGATTGCCGTTCGCATTTTTGTGTATCTTGATTTCAACGTAATTTATAAAGCTTTCAATCAACATTCGTGACGTTTTCCATGTTATAACTTGCTTGTAAACAAACTCAGAGCTTCCCTTACTTGTTTCAAGCCGCTAACTCTAAAATATTGTTTCGTTTTACCAAACATTAAGCCGCGTCCATTTGTTAGAAAATACATATTTAATTTGCCATTCAATAACGCTTTATGATATTGACATTGTCACCCCTCATCATCCCTATCTTATTATAGTAAGTATTCAAAGTTGGATCCGATCATTAACATCGTTTATCATCTTCGTATTCTACTGTGGAAACCACACCAATTTTTTGTTTACCACATTTAAATCCTCCATATCCTCAGAATTAGATAAGTGCTTTATTTTCCTGTCAAGATCAAACGTGAAAATATTCCAATTCAGTTATCTATATCACATTAACATTATCTGTATTTTGATGAAGACTTCTACCAGTGATGCTTTGGTGGGGGAACGCTGGGGAACAGCGTTCCCTTACTTTTTTATTTGAAGTGAAGTTTTATATGTTCTTGTTCGAAGTAATATTATCATCAATATTCTCAGTAATAGAAGTCAGTCGCAAAATTCAGTCCCAACAGTTTCTCGATTTTATTATTTGTCTCAACGGTGTTTCAGTTAATATTTCTAGCCATTTTTAAGAGAATAAAATGTTCAAATTGTACATAATATAGAGGGTTAACTTCATTTTTTAACAAGGAAATAATTAAATGACTCAATATATTATACTGAATTGGTCTCTTGAAATGCACCACAGAGCTATTAAGAGATTGTAATTTTTAAAATTTTTGCAAGCCGTTCCCACTATTTTTTTTCCAGAAAACATCACTGTATTTTACTCTTTTCGTACTTGATACTGTGGTATGCTTAGTAACAATTAAACATAATTGGTGTGACGTAATAATAGATTGCCTAGCAGAACGATTTGCCATGTTGAACTACATGCGTCTATCCAGAACAACTGTTGTGACGTAATGATAGCTCGTCTGAGAATAATGCATGTGCTGTGAATAATGAATTGCCGTGCAGAAAAGCGGATGTTAGTAACAATATGTGACAAACCATAACACAGCGCATCGATGCATTTTTGACCTCTTTGCCGTTTCATAAGATGGAAGTTGCATAATAGAATCACCAGTTTGAATTTCAAGTTCGTAATACAGTGAAACCTGTATATAACGGCCAGCTACGAGAGGTAGATAAATTGACCGTTATAGACAGGTGACCTTTATATACAGGTTTGATTCAATAGAAAATCCTATTTTAGACATTGGAAGAGTGACCACTATAGACAGGTGGCCGCTGTATAGAGGTGGCCGCTATAACAGGTTTGTAATACTTATTAATTTTGTTGACATATTTATTATTTCAGGTTTATCTGTTCATGTACAAATTGGACTTTCATACAATGAATCTGATATAAACACTTACAGACCTTTTGCTGAAAAAATGGAACTTTATCTAAGAAGTAAGAAATATTTATAATGTAGTTATTAATGAACGTTTTTATCATCATCAATTAATCAGACTTGATTAGCTGAAATCTTTTTACAGGACTGATAACAAATAATGTTAGTAATTTGATAGAACATAGTTAATTAAATGCGTGCTAAATGCATGTTGATTACAAAAACCAATGACCACCCATGTAGGACCTCACCTGACGAGCAATGGTTGTCCCTTCATCTGCTCAAGCACACCAAATAAATGGTATTGAATTTAAATGAGAATTTGCAATAAATCTAACATTTTACAGACAGAATTTTCAGACTTTTAGCGGATTTCAGACTATTTTGGGCCTTATGAAACTTTATTTATTGCTTTTTCCCATTCAATTCCATTGGAATATATCAAGATATTGTAGATTTCAGACTATTTTTGAAATTTCAATTCTCATGTCTGATTTTAGATAAAAACATAAAGATCAAATTCAGCTGTAATTTGTTATTGTTGTTGGAAAACTTAAAAATATAAATAAAAATGAGAGTGACAAGAGATTTGAAAGGCAAAGCCAGCTCAGCGACTTCTGCTGACTGGCGTGATGAAAGTGCCATATAAACATGCATCATAAGCAGCCCGATTAATAGAAGCACTCTCTAAGCGGCCATTAGTCAATTATTTTGCCCCTTTAAGAATCAGTTTTTCCGTTTGCATAAATCCAATACAATTACATCATGCATTTTTTTATCAATTGTCACCTATAGGTTTAAGTGCAGATGGTTATGATGTTAACACTACATGCTCTAGCAACGGAACATCTGGCTACGAAGGAGACAAACCGTGTGTATTTGACCGTACACTACTTGGTAACTGTTCAGGTCTTGATCCAGATAGGTATTTTGGACTTGGTGATGGCATGCCTTGTACATTCATTCGCATGAATAAGGTATGAAACACATTTGGGTTGATGCTATATCGTTATCAAGACTTTTTCTGTGTATGAGATTTTGAGGCATTGTGAAAGTAATCGATGTGCTGCTAAAATCTAGCATGGTGGATGTCGTCAGAAGATTTGAAATCCTTTGCCGTCTATCGGATCTGAAACAAAGCAAATCATGCCATAGGACTTCAACAGAATTTTCAGGAAAACTCAAACATTTGTGTTTAAATATTTCAGTTCTTTTGTTCATTCAGGGACGCGATATAAAACTCTAAGCGCTCAATCTTCCACTCAATGCGGTATTCATTCCATTGTTTACGGTAACTCAGAAACGATTAAGCTTTCTAAAGATTAAAAATAGGATATTCCGTATGTTGGCTGATATTGTGACTTTTTTAGCAATTTATACAATAGTGATGTGATCATTCCTTCAACAAGATGATTTGAATAATGCTTCTGATAAATTTATGGTATTTGACTGGATAATTCCCAATGTATTACAGCTCAGTAGTATTGTGTGCGTAACATGAGCTTCGTTGTCTGGTTTCAGGTTTTTGATTGGGTGCCATCTTCAAGTGGTTCCGCTTTTGTTTCATTGAAATGCACTGTAAGTATTCCAATGATGTATCGTACGTTGTGTGTGTTCGGCCAATGGTATTCTACTATTATAGCTAGAAAAGCATGAATTGAAACTACTGATGCTATTTGAATAACGACAGAAATATGAACAACTGGAATGTGATTTATTTGGACCCTCTAAGGGGCTTCGAAGATCTGCAAGTTTGCATTTTCTCACAATGTTAAGACAGATTTATGGACTAAGACAAGAAACAGGGAAATGTTTAATATATTTTTCTGTGAAGTTTAACTTGCCCAGAGAAACCTTCCTTTCTAGATCTGTGTTTCTCAGTTTATTCTGGTTGATTTATTGAAGTTTAAACAACATTTTTTTCGTTCAACAGGGTGATGTATCAGTTCAACCAGAAGGATACCTCATCAGCGCATTCCCGTACCGTGGTCAAGACTTTTACCAAACACCCCCTGTTGCTGTTCAAGCGAAAAGACGTGGTCAAACTATTAAATGCCATCTGGAAGGAAAAGACATTGATAAAGCTGAGAGTTTCAAATCAACTCTATCTTATGGAAATGTTCAATTTAGTGTCTAAAGTATTTCGTTTCGCATCGGCATTTCTTGATTTCAAGAGGATACTGCTTTAACAATATGATTTGATTGAAATATATTGAATCATTATTCTAGTCAGTTTAAAAAAGTTCTTTGTTCACACAATTAGCACTTATATTAGTGTTTTTTCTTTCTTTCTTTTAATTTTAAAAAGACATTGAACGTTGTATAAAATATCATCTATTCAGGTTTTTGATTTAATTGGGTAATGTGTTTTTGGTTGCATGTTATTAATTAGGCGTAGTAGAAAAATATTTGTTAAAAACTATGATGATTAACTTAGTTGTTTACTTCTTGTTATTCAAGGATTTTAGTAAATCAATAAAAGTAATAGGTTGTCATTAACAAATCAAGTTGTTTTTATTTTTGTTATTCTGTCTAGCCTTACCATATACTTTTTACTTTACTGTCTTTACTTGTGAGGTGAGATAGTACTGTGTAATTTAGTAGCACATATAAATTGATATTTAATTACTATTCAACTTTACTACCAACTTTTTGTAAGATGAAAATATTTACTTAGACGTTTTAGCTGGTTTTAGTCTCTGCCCTGTGTGACATTTTCAGTATTTTCTGACGTATTGACTCGTTGAAAAGTTACAGATTACTCGGATTTTCAATTAATTTTCGCCTAGGTTCAGTAGACTTGCTAAATATTCTTTTAAGGGAAAAATGACCCCTGAATTGCCTAGTATCCCGACATAAATTTGGTGCTGTTCATTTTGCTACACGTATTTTCCTTTCACATTCTTGAGTATTTGATAATTCTATACATCTCATAATAATCATGTCAACTCTCAATGATAATTTGTAGCTGCGATGCATAATAATACTGACAATTATGGTAAACAGAATATTCAACAGGCTGCATGGAGTCATGCGCAGTAGCACCCTGTCCCGTCTGATATTTTGGCCACATCTGAATTAAATCTGAATCTCGCACGATTGACTGTACTGCGGTTTGATTTGTATTTCAAACTCAACTTGACTGTGAGATTTCTGATGGCGGCCAGAAAAATGGCGGTCTTGTCCGAATGTAATGAGATTAAAGTTTCAAAATAACAGCTTTCGACAATAGTCATCGTCATATAATATAATTTGTGTGGATACAAAGTTTTTATCCTGGTCATCGTAAAATTCCAGTACAGTTGATGTAACATTTATCAATTATTTGCACGTCTACGTTGTTACTTATCAACGAACAGTCTAACAAAGACAGAGTACACGGTGTATTTTTAAATAGCTAATATTGAATATTGGACAGGGTAAGGGAAGATATTTGAAAAATTAACATGAAATATGGTGTAATCTAACTCAGCTTTGAATAGTAAGATTTGATAATATCAATATAACATCAAAACATGAATAAATTGTACACATAGAATAGGCTAGTCTATATTTTCTAAAGTCATTGCTCGTAGACTAGCCTACCTTCAAATCATAGTCTATAACCTACATTAATCAAGAAAGTAAGGGAAGGAGCTCACTCAATCAAGTAAGGGCCAAGGTACTAACTGATGATAGATAGGCTTAGTGATCCACTGTCTTTGATCTGATATAGTATTTATTAAATTACAAAAAAGCTAACATTAATGAGCGACTATTATGGAAGAGCTTTTGGTCTCCACTACACACAGTATCTCAATTCAGTTGAAAACTAATGGTTATTGTTTTTAAAAACAACTTATCTGAAATAATAAACAAACTTATCTATTTGTATTGTAGACTTTGCAACACTGAGCCAGAGTAAATGTTTGTAATATTGTTTAAAATCATAGAAATGTAGGCTACTTGCAGAACAAAATCCTCTGATAAAGTGTTCCACCGTGGATATAGCACAGCTAATAAATGGATCCTTAACCACTTGCAGAAACAGGACAATTGTGGCATTTGGGACGATTACTTTGTCATAATCCTTTACACCTTGCCTATAATAATTATTAATTAATATGTATCAACATGTGTGTATATGCATCAATATGAGATACTTACACAACAAATAACTAATGGACAATCTACAAGATTATAGGCTAAGCTAATTTTTGATTTATAAAGGGTAGGCCCCTACAAAGTTGAAAGAGACAGCATTCTGAGGTGATCGAGATAATTAAAATTTAAGCAACATCGGTAATCTTCATCAGGATGTCTCGTGATATTAAACTACCTCCTACAAAATTATGTTAGACATACGGGAGGCTGAGAGCTCGACTGTACGCGGACATATGTTTTGTAGATTAAGCCTAGTAATCAGCAAAGAGAAATGTTAACTTTTCAATAGCAAATATCCCACTAACATGCCTTGGCAGAAATCATGAAACAATAGAGGGATGGTTTATATTTCGTGTAGGGCCTACTTCTGTGTGTGTACTCTTTTACTAAAAATATCATCATACATTTATGAAAATTGATGTTCTTCAAGCAAATATCAAAATAATGAGTTGAAGTTTAGAAATAGGCTAGATACAGTTGAAATCTGTGTATAGCAGCCAGCTATGAGAGGTAGATAAATTGATCAATGTAGACTGGTAGCTCAATAGTAGGCCTAGAGTGCATGTAGTCCCTGTGGGAGACCGGGGTTTGATTCCTCATCGCCTCACAAAATGTTTTTTTTTTTCTATACGTACCAGTAACTTTCATGTAATAGAGCTCATTGTAATTTCAATTAGTTGATTATAAATTTGACTGCTGTTCAGACATTCATTCCCATGCAAACAAGCTTGAAGCTTATGTGGTTAAATTTAAATTGTAAACTGCGAAGTGAAACAAAATTATCCCATCACACCATTATATGCAGGTGGCCTTTATATGCAGGGTTGATTAGATAGAAAATACTATTTCAGGCATACCAAGAGTGACCACTGTAGACGGTTGGCTGCTGCATAGAGGTGACCACTATGAATTCTGGCAAAGGAGCATGTGGCCATTGTTTTCAAATTAATTTTAATAAGACTAGGCGTTTGGCGTGGTCCTGGAATACTGTAGCAGAAAAAGCTACATGGGTGCAACCCTGGGCAGCACAATGCTGTACCAAAACCTTTGAAGCCATTGTTACTCGAGTCTTGTAGCTAATCTGTCTCCCCTACTACCTTCTTTTAAGTCATTTCAGAATCAATCAAATGCATTTCTAATTTTGTACCGATTTAGTCTGAAACTCTCCTCTTACACCCCCTCTGAGTTTTGAATCTCGCTCTTGTCACGTGGGTATTTTCAGTGTGCGTTGTTCAAGGTAGTCAAATTAGCCCTATTCACAAATATATTCATAAACAGGATAACAATAATTATGGAGCAATTTCTCTTTGCCTGTATGGTCGAAATTAATTGAATTCATTTAACAACTATCAATTTACCAATCATGAATTAGAAAACGTTCCTGCACAACAGTAGTAAGTTTCACTTGATGTTTACATCTAGAAACAAGAAAGATTTTGTTTGATGCCTTTGTTTTCCATCCTTTCGAAACTGTGCTGACGTCTGGGAGAACCAACAGTATGCAAAAACACCTTGATTGCCTACATAATCTACTGAACAAGGATACATGGCATTGGTGTCATTTATATTATCGATGATTAGAAATAAAGTATACGCTAAGAAAAGCTTGTGCTCAAGAACGTTTAAAGAACGTGCCTATTTAACTTGCGCTAGTGCAAGTTTTCCCGTCTGTTTTGATCCTCTCACAAGGCCCATGGCTGCCACCTAGTCTGCTGGTCTTTGGTTAATCCGTAAAAGTATACGCAAAATGCAGGCTGTGATAACAGTTCTTGAACTTTAAATGGACCAACAAATATTCATGAATTGTTCATGAAAAACAGGCCATTTAACCAGATATAGCTACGTTCAGCCCAAACTATCAAGGCTGTAAAAATTGTCAGTAAGAAGAATTGAAAGCAGCACAAAAATAAGTGTATAGTATGAAGATCAGTATGTATAGTACTGCACTTTGAAAAGTTGAAACGACTCAACGCAACAGTTATTCTAATGTTTCTTGAAAGGCCTATTCAAATTGAAAAACTACATTTAAAATAACTTCTCAGAAAAGTGACTACTGCCCAGAATGTGTAAAACAGGCTTGTATTTAAGGTTCATGAATAGTTCATGAACTCAACAAATTTTTCGTAGGGGAATAGGCCTACTTATTTGCGTAGCACCAACCAAAGATATATCTATGTGAAAATCATATGATAATAATTAATGAAATATTTTGTAATAATAAAATGAAATAAAATTTTAAAAGAAACGTTCTTAAAAGCATCAGGACCAAATTTCTGAGTAATGAAGAAATCATACCCTCTATAATATAAACTTTGTAATAGAACCTACATTAATCATACTATCACAGAGTCATATCTGACAGGTATAATTTAAGTAAACAACCTTCAACCTTTTTGGCTGTGTTTAAAATCAAACCCACAACGAAAGTTAAACTAAAGTGACAATATTGTCAATTACGAATAAGAAAATATAATAATTAAAGAATCTGACCATTCCAAAAGTACATATATATGTTAGTTGTGAATAACAAATTTAACCTCTGAAAGTTTTGAGCCTCATTTATTTTGCACCTGCGTATTTAAGATGTGCGAATCCAATCAGATTGGATCGCATCCAGGTAGTGATATTTTAGGTCTTTGGATTGGGTAAAATTTGTATTTATTGATTCCAGATGATTTTGGATTTTGAAACTTGGAAGAGTATTTGTACTTTGCAGCAATTAATCAATGTGTTCTAGTTTCCTCTCAACTGACCGCTTCTTGTACATATAGCGACATTCATGTTCCACTCTCTAGTATTCCACTCTCTAGTACATCAATTACACGTTTGATGTGAAATGAATTATACAATTTCTTCAAGGAAATGATCAAGATTATTGATTCATTGTACGTATTGTATTTATCATTTTGATGTGCTGTATGTGACTGTCTCATGTCAGCACCCTATATAATTCCTGTAATCTATCTATGTTGTCTATGTGTAGATCGAATAATAAATTAGATACAGTTTAGCCTTCATTGTGCTCACTATCCATTGGGTCTCGAATATCAATTAGTTGTTGTTATAGCAAAGCCAGCTATACGACATACAGTGATAGTACGTCACATTTATTCATGCTGGTATTTATTATTGCTGTGTGGTAGTTTTGTATTTTATCACAGTAGTAGTAACTAAGTGTCTAACGCAGAATATCCAGCATCAAGTTAAAAGATATCTGATTAAAGCGCCTGAGACTGTATCAAGCAATCACCCATAAATTTATACATTAAAAACTTGGATTAGTTTACATTAATTACAAATTATTTGCTTCGAATCGGATTATATTTATAATTGGCATATTGCTTCAAATCGGATTGGAATCAGATCATTACAACATTCATACCCGTAATCAATTTTGTGTAAATTCGATCTGATGCACACTCTGTTAGACTGTTCGTTGATAAGTAACAACATAGACGTGGAAATAATTGATAAATATTACATCAACTGTACTGGAATTCTACGATGACCAGGATAAGAACTTTGTATCCACACAAATTATATTATATGACAATGACTATTGTCAAAAGCTGTTATTTTGAAACTTTAATCTCATTACTTTCGGACAAGACCGCCATTTTTCTGGCCGCCATCAGAAATCTCAAAGTCAAGTTGAGTTTGAAATACAAATCAAACCGCAGTACAGTCAATCGTGCGAGATTCAGATTTAATTCAGATGTGGCCAAAATATCAGACGGGACAGGGTGCTACTGCGCATGACTCCATGCAGCCTGTTGAATATTCTGTTTACCGACAATTATAGGGAAGGTAAGTTTCCAAATTATACAATCTGTGCGAATTAGCCGAAATCTTCAAACCTTGTTGTGAGGTTAGAACGTAAGGCCTACCGAAAGCTGTTGAAAATCAAATTTTGCAAGCTAGCAAAAAAGTTGTTTCTTTAAGTGAGTTGAAAGATTGTTTGAAGTATCATTCTATCTTTAGTATAATATAAAAATGATAGCGTTAATTCTCCGAAATTCAATTAAGCTTGTTGGAAAGTTTGTGATAGCTGGAGGAGCAGTTTATGTAACGGCACAGCAAGGACTCTGGGATGAAACAACAACCAGTCAACAGAAAATTTTAGAAATGCAACAGAAAGTTAAAGCAATTTTGCTGCCGTATGCACCAGAAAATGTGAGTTTTTATTTGACATGTGCAATTAATATTCTATGGAATAAATTCTTGTAGAAATTGTAGGGTCTTAAAGATATATTCTGAATTGTGCCACTTTTACAGAACTCAAGGCCTGGACCTGGCTGGTCCAGTTCCACTAGTGGTCGTATTCCTGAATACAGCTAAGGGACTTCCAGTCAAATGATTTGAATTTAAAATTCCAGTATTGTTTAGTTTATTTTTGTTCGTTTTGTATATGAATTCATAGATACAGTGTTGTAAGAATTTCATTAAACGTAATTAATTATTAGATTTAGATTACAAATTACTAAACTTAGTATATTGCTAAAAATTCAAAAATGACATTAGGATCTAGGCCTATTAATTACTTTTTCGAAAAAAGTTATTAATTACAAATTACTTACAATATTATTTTTGAAATATTTATTAAAACATTTCTGTCCATAAATATTCAAATAGACAGGAGGAAGCGTAACTTATTATAATTAATATGTTTAGTGTCTGTGTAGACGGCAGGTTTTAAACGCGGAACACGGAAGACGCGGAAGGATTTACAGAAGAGTTAAAATAGAGGAACCTATTGTGTTCTCGAGTATCGGAATGAGACTACAGGTTGGTGATCTGCCGCCTTTCCTGTCATTTATCTGCCGCTAGCAGCGGAAAAACACAAGTGTAGTGAATGAACTGGGAACATAAACATGAAAGCAAATCCGATCAAGAGGCGACAATATTCATTGCTTCGATTTTCAGTCAGTTTGAGTTTATGTTATTATTTCTATTTGATGATAAAATACATTTATAATGGAGTGTATAATTTACGATGTTATATGAATGCATACTGTCTAATTGTATATGATCAGAATGTCTAAAAAGCAATGCATCCATCTTACCAAGCATCTTACTCTCTTATCAATCAAGTTATATATTTACTAAATAAAAAATCGAATCAAGAAAGAGACCTACGAATTATCGCTACTCCAGTTTCACAAATCACACCATTGGTGATCATCAGGCAAGACTGACTCATTTTTATGTATTGTTGAAGCTCTGATTTTGAATATGGAGCACTACCAACGCAACTATTTATACAAACATGTACCAATGCTATACTGTATGGCTCTTCTAATAGTACGAAACATTTGAGATAAATTACATGAAATACAGTATCCGATTACTATCTAACTACTTATTTTTATTCCTTTGAGTAGTACCATTGATGGCTCGGGTGTCAACCACGTCTGCTGTACATAATCGGCTTAATAAATTTTGATTTTTATGTTCTGTTTATTCACTACACTTGTGTTTTTCCGCTGCTAGCTGCAGATAAATGACAGGGAAGGCGGCATAGAACCAGCCAGTTGTCTCATTCTGATACTCGAAAAGACAATAGAAACCTCTATTTCAACTCTTCCGTAAATCTTTCCGCATCTTCCGTGTTCCGCGTTTAAGACGTGCCTCTGTGTAGACTACAGTCTGAACCATAGTCAAACAACATCATAAGGATCAAAACGTGAACAGCCAAACATAAACATACACCGGTAAAAAAGAAATTATAAAATACATGAACTTTTTCAGAATAATTTTGGTCAAATGAAAATGATTTTTTTTTCTGGCAGAAAATGTTTGCAAAGATTATGAATTTTTCATCGACAGTGTAAGTTTCTTTAGGAAATTATTCATTCATAAGTTCTTGCATGTTTTTTTTTCATCACATTTTCATATTTGACAATAGAAATATCAAATTGTGTTACAAATAAATTCTATCTAAACAATGAAATATTTTATTTCGAAAATCTTGCCGCTGTAACATAGTCGTCAAATCTTTTACCTAAAATTTGACCGTTTCGATTGGTATATAGCGGGACTGGTAATGATCTAGAATCAATTAGTATCTAGCTTTCTATCATTCAACCATGAGTCCGAGCATAGCGGAGCTATTTTTCATCATTTGTTTATTCTTAATTGTAGATTCCTGCAATTGATAGAAAAACTTTAAAAGATTCTTGGAACAATGGCGTTGTAACTGTCTTTAATGCTCTCGATAGTACACCAGGAACTGTAAAAAAGCTTACAGTAAATACTGTCAGTCAAGTCGCATCATTACTTAACTTAAATAATGATAAAAATGACAAATCATCTTGAGATATCAAAATAAAAGGTCAAGATTTTCAACCAAAGAATATCAAAAACTTTTCAAAATATTTTGACTACATATTATCGCATTGATAGTCATAGAGACATTGTAAAATAGGAAAACAGGAAATATCACAATGCTAATATCACAATGGAAAACAGGATACATGTATGTTTTACTTACAAAGAATATGCTCTATTGCTAATTAGTGAGCCTTATGATTGCAAAAATAATCATACTGCAACCAATGCAAAATAATAAAGAATTGTAATAATTTAGCATTTATCAATTTTGTTCACAAAAATACACCTGATAAACAAGTTTCCCTTATATACAAGTCTATACCTGCTTGCTAAGAAGCATATTCTGCTACATATATACGGTACCTATAAATACAAAAGTATTTGGTGTGTATCCAGTTTTCTGCTTTTTTTTCTCAGTCACTTTTCATGCAAGATGTTTGAGTTATCCCATAGAGAAACAGTTCAGGAGTTCATGAACAGTTCATGAAAATTAGCTACGCTACACTATGACACATGGTAGACCATGATATAGAAGACCATATAGAAGATGGAAGAACAAGGGAAGAACTGCGCTATAAGAAAAGCTAGGGTGAAAAGTGGAAGCACTGCATAATTGCTATAAGCCTGCGTGCAGACTTCAATGGATAAAATGAGCTTGTTTCCTATTGCTTGCGCGTAATGTCTGCACACAGGCTAAGAGCACTTTGATCGCCACAGTTTGATTTGTTCACATCGTGGTTCACACTCAACGTAAATAGTCCTAATCAAATCCCCTACTTGGAATCTGGCAACAAAGTAGAATTATTTGGCATGTTGTTAGAAATTTAAGTTTAAGAGCAAATAATTAAAGGGGCTAATTATAAACACCATCTTGTTGCTGTTTTCTTTCCAATTGATTTTAAATTTGATAATTGTGCTTTCTGTGTTGCGCCATTTTGTTGTTGGTCTGCGTTCTGTATTCTAGCACCATTATCTCGTTCACAATTATTATTTCTTTTGCTACAAACGTTTCTAATTGCGTTCTTGTAAGTTGCCTGCTTAGCAAAAACTTTTCAAAATTGCTTCACAAATGGTCAAAGTAGGCTTGCAAACATGTGTCTCCCTACAAAACAAAACTCTTCTGTGTTGGTTTTGTTTTGTTGTCGTTTTTGCAGGAAATGCTGCTTAATTTATGGCAGTATTTTATCATACGTTGTTGTGTAACAGTTACCTCTGATTGCTAACTTTGATAGAGTCTCGACCAAACAATGTTATCCCGCATTGTTTGCGCGCAAGGATTTATGCGATCACCGAATGTTCACACAACAAAGAAGATGATGATGAAAAATGTGTCAAAAATTTGAGACAAATAACGTTCATGAACTGTTCATGCACTCCTGATCTGTTTTTTGCAGGGGATATATCATCAGACTGGAGTCATTGTTTTCCAGTCGTGGTTTGGAGGACGGGTTTCGTTTTTATATAATGAGGTGAACATTTATTAGGAAAGTGTTATTTCTAGCTTGGAATAAGATTCATAACTTTGTTGATCTTGAACTTGAATGCAATTTTGCTCAAGTGTTTTCATAGTTTGTGGAGGGGAACAAAATAGTAACTATTATGTTGTAGTTGTCGATCGTATTGTTTCTAATTTAAGCCATTAAATTGCATGAATGATATTGATTGTTGAAATACTGCAAGCTTGATTCAAAATTAAGCCTGTAGGTAGCAACTATCAGTCTATGTTGCCTCTTTAAATTAAAGTACAGGCAAACAAACCTTCAAATTTTGAATAATATATATTTAATTATGTAGTAATGTTGAATAGACCAACCATGTATATACATTAGACAGGCCAACATCAGTTTGTCACCTACATTCCATAGCTGGCTGTAATGTACAGGGATTAAATTATTTTCAACATTTGTAAAGATATTGATTAGATCACACTGAAATAGCAATAAATAAGCTCTGAGTTGGAGTTCCGCAATTTATTTATTCACAAATGAAGCATACATGGTGATTTATTGTGGTTCTGCGATAGGAGCACGGGTATAGATCATCTGTGCACTATGTTTGACAACAGATCGGATAATTCCTTTGAGTTCTAAATCCTGCAGAGCAGCACGTGCAAGAGACACACGAATCTTCAGTCTTTCTGAGACAACAGATGGCGTAATCAATTTGTAACTGGGAACTTCCTTTACCAGCTTCTCGTGTGTGGCCTTATCAAAAAGAATGGCATTGTTCAACTTGTCACGGACCTTTCCCTTGGACCACTTCTACAAATACAAGATATTCAAAATATGTTAAGTGCCTGAAATAACAATATTTGCACACAACGCATAATTTTTGTCCCATTTCTACAAAGTGTGGAAATTTCACATGCGAAAGGTTCCTATACTACTGGAAGGTTCAGTTAAATCGAAGAGACCTTCAAATCTAGGACTTCTGTATAATTTATGTCAGGATAAGTATTGAAGCACCCAGCTACACTAAACTAACCAAACCAACAATGCTCTGAGCAATTATCAGCTAAACTTTCAAATCGTATGTCATAAAAAATGTACCTTCTTCTTGGCCTTACCACCAGTTGGCTTAGTGGGTTTTTGGGATTTTGCACCCTTGACGGGCTGTTTTGACTGTTGCTTAGGTGGCTGTGAAAAAGAAAAATATTATAATTCAAAAATCTGGCAATTCAATAGGCCTACACTATGGCGTTGAATATGACCCACTCAGAATTCAGTAATCAAGCATTATATTCATTATTGGTAAAATAAATTATAATAATGATAATAATATAATAATATTAATAGGTGGACTGTTCCCCACCAGTTCTTGGTATAGTAATTTATTTTTATAAAATAAATTATACACAGAAGTTGCAAGGATTACTCATAGTTGCAAAATTAATTTGAAACAAAATGTTGTGTAAATCAAGTTGTTGTAAATTAAAATTAAACTATCTAGCTACATAGTAGGCGTAGGCACATGGTCTAGCTTGTTCAACAGTACGGTTGAAAAATAAGACAGCTCTATCTAGATCCCCTATTGCCAGACTTAAATGAAGAATGTGGGAGAGCTTGCTTGAACCCAACCTTTTATCAAGGACTAGATTCTCTGAAGTCTAAATGAGCTGAATAAATGATAATAAGTCGCTGCGAGAACCGAGAGAAACTGTGTTGTAAATATCTTCAACATATTGACAAAGGGATTGGAAGCATGAACCAATAAAAAAAAGACTAAATTCCGTACTACCAAAAGGTTGCTTTATCAACAATACAACTTGGGCGATATATTGGCTAAAGATGGATTGAGTTCAAAAAGTTGAACGAAAGATACAAGCGGTTTTGAGACGTTTTTTGCATTGATAATCAATAAAATTGGCATTACGTAGATACAGCAAATGTTCAACTTAGTTTTGAATATACTTTTCAAGTCAAAGAGAGGAAAATTATGGGGTTTAAAAGTAGATAAACGTACCATGGTGTACCAGCGACAGATCAGAAGAAAAGAGAAAGACTTCAGCCATGCTCGCGCTGAACCAGAAGGATCTGGAACTAGTCTCAGACCCCATGATGGCTACATCTCAAGGAAGACATATTCCACTATTCCTAATCTCTTTTTTATGATTTAGCATAATATAGAACTCGATCAATAGAGCCTTGTGGAATAAGGCTAAGCATTGTTGAATGGAAAATTGTCTGAAGAAGACGCTTTTTGAAGTAGTTTAGTGTTTCTTACGTATAAAATTTGCTGTATTGGTTCAACCTTTATCAAAAATGGCTGACGATCCGCAATTCCAGGAAGATTTAGAGGCATATAGTCCAATGGCAATACGAAGCAATATGTACGCAGTAGATTATTGTCGAGCTTTCTTGGCTCTAGTTTCTGGTTCTGCGGCAGGCGTTTTAGGACTTACAGGTCTCCAAGGTTTTGTATTTTATTTTCTATCATCGCTTTTCATGTCAATATTATTAGGATATAAAGCTGGTAAAGATTGGAAACGATATTTTATTTCTAAATGGAGTATATGGACTGGTGGAGTTGTTGGTGAATTATTTACTTATTTACTTGTTTGGACATTTATGTTCGGGATGATTCATGTATTTTAAACTTTTCAAATAATTATAACATTTAATATCTTACTAAAAGATGCGTTTAGTTTAATATGAAGAATAGATGGTTGATGTGATTTGAAAATATTCAAATTGACACAATGCAAAATATTGTAGTGGGTAAGTTATGACTGTTATGGTTAAGAAACTTGATGCTGTATTTCTCGTGGCAAAGTTAATTCAAATTCCAAATAAGGAGTAACTCATGACAATACATTGAATTTACAGATACATTTCCATGTTATAATTAAAAACTGTATATTTAACTTGAAAAATCACATGGCATTTGCAACCGAAGATATCCTAAGAATTTTACAATGGACTTAACTTCCTAATTGTAAAGTGTATTAAGTTACGTACTCACTAAATTAATCAATATGCAGTCTATAATGTGATTAGTGAGCTTCGAATTAACTAAATTGTGAAACTTGTCTAAATGATAAATTGCTATTATAATTTACGATTATGAGAAAATTTGATACATATATGTCAATATAGCAGCGAATAAGTACTGTTTCTTGCATATATAGCTGTCATATCAGGTCATATCATGCTCTGAAAAGAACTAGACATTGCAATTACACTTGGGAGCAGCAACTCTTTAAAAATAATTAGTACAATGAAACCTATATATAGCAGCCATCTAAGAATGGACCTAGATAAATTGACCACTATAAACAGGTGGCCTTTATATACAGGTTTGATTCAATACAAAATACTGTTTTAGACATTGCAAAAGTGACCATATAGAAAGGTGGCCGCTGTATAGAGGTGACCGTTATAACAGGATTTACTGTATGCTATTGTCCACGCATTTCATTTTGCTAACCACTAGAGAGAAAGGCAGAGCCCTCTTACCTAATTAGAACCATTGTTCTAACTTGCAGGACAGAATCAAACCCTATTGAGGGAAGACATGGTGCTTGCTCTTGGACCTTCATACAAAACTAGTGACAGTTATACATATCCCTTAACTTGGTAGACTTCTTCATATTGTAAATCAGCAGTTCATGATCAAATTACTGTAAATTATTAGCAGATGGCTAGTCGCAATAATTGAAAATGGAATATGCAAGATTTTTCGCTCATATATTTTGCAACTGGCTGAAAGCAACAAACATTTCAAGGAATCTATTTTACCTCCTGCCCTCATTACCTGGGTCCGAATAAAATGGAGATACTAGATCCCAGAGCCAATTCAGAAGAAAATTCATAATTTTATTGCTCTGACAAGTCTGAGAGTTTGTAGAGTTTTGTATGTGATTATATTTGATAGATGTTGACTCTACAAAGGTTGACATAGAAAGAGGGCGATTACATATTACAGTGATTATTTACATGTAGAGAAAGACTGATACAAACGGAAGTTACAATATATATAAACCACTACACTACCAAATGCCAAGTTCCCATGACATCAACAAGTTCTCAACACGGATTCAGATCTAGCTGATGTTAAATGGGAAAGAATGGCATAAAGCATTACTTAATTTGGACGCATATAAGCACTTGGATATATTCATTATTAAAAAAGGTACGCTATTTTTGATCATTCACTCTTTTCAAAACTCAGAACGACAGCCGAAATGATACTTAACTATAGATGGAAGGTTGAGTCAGAATTATGAACATTTGTGTCTCTTCTCGTCCAAAAGTAAACATTTTTATCGCCAAAGTAGACATGTCTAAACCCTTAGAACACCTTTTTACTTTACTAAAATTGATTGAAAAATACATAAAATGCAAGCGTTTTTAGTAGCTGAGTTTACTTTTATCTGTATAAAAGGTGTCTATTTTCCTCTGCGGCTTGCGGTCTAGGCTATGTACCTGCTGTTTTACGTACAATCATTTATGACAGATGGTTGTAGTAATGCGAATCGAGTATCGATTATTCGAATAGTAAATGAAGTATTCATTTATTCAAATTAATATTAGGCCTAAATATGCTTGTTTCCAAATATAAAGTAACCTTTCTTGGATAAAGTTTTCTTCAAAATCAAATGCTCTTTTTACCAATATAAAATACGAAACAAAGACGCAATAAACCTTTCATAGCGACGTCTTTTGCTAATTACCATAACAAAGAAAATCTCAAGTTACGCGTCATTAGTTTTATCTCAGATCTACTTATGTGTTCAAAATCTTTCAATTCTATGTAAAGATAGTCAAGTTGAATATGATGTTTTCAAGACATTTCTTGCATTTGTGGATAAGGTTTTGTTTTTGTTTTCATCGTCTACTTGAATGGTAACAATAGAACAAAAGATTTCGATTAATAATCGATTCAAATCGAATACTAACTTATCGAATATTCGATTACCGTTTTGACTGTCCATTCGCATCCCTAGGTGGTTGTCAAGTGACCTAAAGGTGTTTGCACAGCTGACTTGGACGTTAGAAACTTTTGATATTGCGCAAAAGGAGGTAAAAATTTTAATAGTTTTGATATTTCTTTTTCCTATACAAGCCCTCTTGTTATTCCGACTCACAATCAAGGGCCGACTTAACCTGTAAGCTGAATAAGCTGCGGCTTACATCGTTCGTTAATGAAGGGTCATTTGAAAAAGCATTATGGAATAAATTGATATATCCTACATCAAATTCGAAAATTCAAGGAAATCAAAGTGAATTTCAACAATTGACAATGAAAGCAATTTCTATTTTATTCGGGTTCTATTTTAACATTAAAGATTTTTTCAAATTGATCACATAAAACTGGTTTAACATCCTTTGTTTTTATAAATTGATTAGCTTCTTTTGTAATTGATGTTGCTTCTTTCCCTTCTAATCCACAAGCTGATATATGGTCAAACCATGATAAATCGACATTGCAGTTCAAAGACAGTCCATGAGATGTGATGTACCTTCGCAAATTCAATCCTGAATTAAAAAAAAATTATTATTGAATAACCAATTTTTATAAGAATTAGTTGCCATCTGGTTCTAATTTGGCAGAACTCACTAGCAATTCACCAAGCGCTGCTATTGTTCTCCCTACATTTGCGGTCAAACTCTTCTTACATAAAAAACATATAAATCGGGCAAGAATATAATTTAACATTATCAAAATTATGTGGTGCTATGGTAAAAAAGTTAGGAATCTAAATTTATTAAAATCTTTCCAAAATCGACCGAAATAAGGTCTTGAACATCATAACAGTAGGCCTATATCAAAAATAGCAAATGCTTGACATTTGGATCACGTGACAGCGCTTGGTGAATTGGCTGATGAACAATAGACAAACAATGGTTTCCACCCACTTCAGCAGCTCCCCTGATTCGACCCAGCGCAAGCTGTCTATTGACATTACGTAGACCCTACTAATCAGTGATGTTTTCTGAAATAGTGGGGAATGGCTTGGAATTCTTATAGGGGCCGAAGGCCTCTCCATTCAGGGGGTCCAGGGCATGCCCCCTGGAAAATGTTTCAAAATTATAATCTTTTAAAGTGCACATGACACCAAAAAATTTTATTCCGGAATCAAGTAGCCCATGCAAAATAAATAGGAATGGCTGCAATAAATTTTCGATTTGGACTCTTATAAGCGGAGATATTTAATTTTGAAAGTACCATATTTCAGAAATTGTGCTCCTTCGAAAGTCGGAACTCATGCCGGAATGACAAGAAAGCCCACTATGGAAAAATAACCAAGTCTAGACTTCAAAAAATCGTAACTTTTTTCTCGCGAAAAAGAAATTGTCCACTTTCCAGAACAGATATGCCCATATCTTCGGGACACCTTGTTGGCCATATATGACTGAAATTGAACGTTAAATGTAGAGTTTATAAAGGTTTTATTAGACTCCGATGGAGTTTTTCTGTCAAAAAGGTGTTAAAACACTGGATTAACGCATGTTACGCATCAAGGTGTTGACTACTAAAACAGCGGCAAAACGCTTTGTATTCACTTCGCTGCGGATGATGATCTAAACGTCTATAAAATTAAAAAAAAAATCATTGCGCTATTTTGGTCGATCTCCCGCAGCTTAATGTCAGTGCTTCACTGATTTGTTAGCTTCAATCTCAATGATTGGCTATTAAAAACCATTGCATGACCCCCTGTTTGCCTTGCAGCAGACGCCTTTCTTCAACAAAAACACAATTACAGAAAGATGAAATCGACACACGCAATGTCATACCTTAATCTAGTTTTATTTTCGACGGACAACGGTTGTTGTCGACTTCTTCACAAAGCTATCCTGTCTAAGAATGATATTTAATTGATGAATTTAATATGCTGGAGATGTTTTTATTTGATATATAAAATACAATCTTATATCACCAAAGACTTTAATATATCAATTGACGACACAGAGAGGTGTCTTACATTTGGGGAATGATGGTATAATAATTCACTGAAACCAAAACATTTTGTACAGTTTGGACACACATTTGGACAGTTTTACATTAATTTTGACTTTCAAATTCAACTTCATTGTTCAAGTAATTTAAATTTTATGTTGACGAAGGCTAAATGTTATTCGTGAAATTATACAGTACAGTACAGTTCCGTCGAATATAAAACTAGATTAAGGTATGATATTAAACACATTGCGTGTGTCGATTTCATCTTTCAGTAATTGTGTTTTTGTTGAAGAAAGGCGTCTGCTGCAAGGCAAACAGGGGGTCATGCAATGGTTTTTAATAGCCAATCATTGAGATTGAAGCTAACAAATCAGTGAAGCACTGACGTTAAGCTGCGGGAGATCGACCAAAATAGCGCAATGAATATTTTTTAAATTTTATAGACGTTTAGATCATCATCCGCGGCGAAGTGAATACAAAGCGTTTTGCCGCTGTTTTAGTAGTCAACACCTTGATGCGTAACATGCGTTAATCCAGTGTTTTAACACCTTTTTGACAGAAAAACTCCATCGGAGTCTAATAAAACCTTTATAAACTCTACATTTTACGTTCAATTTCAGTCATATATGGCCAACAAGGTGTCTCGAAGATATGGGCATATCTGTTCTGGAAAGTGGACAATTTCTTTTTCGCGAGAAAAAAGTTACGATTTTTTGAAGTCTAGACTTGGTTATTTTTCCATAGTGGGCTTTCTTGTCATTCCGGCATGAGTTCCGACTTTCGAAGGAGCACAATTTCTGAAATATGGTACTTTCAAAATTAAATATCTCCGCTTATAAGAGTCCAAATCGAAAAATTATTGCCGCCATTCCTATTTATTTTGCATGGGCTACTTGATTCCGGAATAAAATTTTTTGGTGTCATGTGCACTTTAAGAGCTGTGTAGTGCATTCCAAGAGACCAATTCAGTGTAATCTATTGGGTCATTTAGTTATTTCCTTGTTAAAAAATGAAGTTAACTAGAAGGTAGAATTTATTAAAATTTAGTATCTTATTAAGTGACACAGACACTAAAGCTTGGATGGTGATTGCGTTCCAAATTCGATTTCAAGTATAAAATAAAATTCAACTGAGAATGAATAAATAAATTTTAATCCCAATTTTGCCATTAGAAACGGTGCCAGATGGTCAGATAAAAACACTTGCTGATCTATATGTATCACTACAAGAACATATAAAAAGTGAGGGAACGCCGTTTCCCCGGAGGAGAAAGAAGTGGGGGAGCGGCGTTCCCCCACCAAAACATCACTGCTACTAATCCTAAAAAATATTTGGGTTCAAGAGCAGGCTAAAAGGCCTTGGGCAAAAACCTTTGGGCAACAAATCTATTTCTATCTCACATGTGTGCTTTCTGTTTTGAAGCAGTATTTTTAAGAGTGCATATGGCGTCTATACCACACCAATTTTCTGAAAACTTTTCGAGAAAAATTCAGTGTCTTGACTGAGCTCAAGAGGAAACAATGGAGAAGCCACAACATCAAAAGGGTTCAATAAAATGACGAAAACTTTCGATAACAAAAATCCTTGGGAAATGTTTTATGGCCATCGAGCGTAATCAAACACGTAAGACAAAATCGAAAGAGTGGTTGAACAACAAAGATTTTTGAAGATTTAAAAAATGTGCAAATGTAGCCGTGGTTTGCCGAAGGCCTAAATGAGACTGGCTCTCCTGTAATATCCATGAGTTCTTCTTACTGAGCATTTTCTGCCATTTCCATGCTCTGATATACAGTACTGTACCCGCATACAGGGGTGGCACCAGAAGGGGGCAGGGGGCTACAGCCCTATCGTCGGGGAAGATTAAATTTTTTGTCGGGGAATATTTTTAACATTTTTCGTAAAAAACAATAGGAATTAGCTCCATTCCAGTATTAGAGACTATTGCCAAATTGTTTCTATGTAACGTGGAAATTTGGCATAGACCCCTGTCGGGGATGCCAGCCCCCTCGTCAAGGAAATCCTGGTGCCACCCCTGCCCGCATAACATTTTAGATTATATCTATATATATTCCATTAGTTACCTATCGATGCAATTTTTCTATTTTTAACCCAAACACCAACATCATCAGTTCGATGTGATTCAACTTGAAAATACTGACAAGTTCGAATTGCAACATCCTCTAATCGATGAACAAAACATCGAACACCACCAGCGTAATTCTTTAAATTGACAACAGGATAAATAACCAGCTGACCTGGTCCATGATATGTTATTAATCCACCACGATTTGTGAGTTCTAATGGGGCACCAATTGCACCTAATTTCTTGATTTCTGAATCGATATTATATGATTTTCTTCGTAACCCAATTGTATAAACTGGATCATTTTCACATAATATTAGATACTCATTTTGTATTTCGTTTTTATTATATTTCAAAGCATCTAGCTTCTGTCTCAATAATGTGTTCATAATTCTCATTGATTCGCCATAAGAAACTCTTCCCAGATCAAGAAGTTTAACAACACCAGCCGCCATTTTGTTTGAGCGAAATGATCATAATAAGAAAAAGAGGCTCAATTTTAAATTCTTGCGGGAATCTTGAAATCGATTTTGAGTAAATATTTTCTTATTATCAGCAAATGGCATGCATGATGCATGCTTTGATAATATTGTTGTATTCATTAACGTAATTATTTGTATACTGTACTGCTTATTATACATGAGCCCTTTGAAAAATGCCATACTATCATTTAGATGCTTAAAGGTATTTCAACAAATGATAATTGATAACGTTAAGCAGTACGTAGATTACGTATTACAGTACTCACGCCCAAATCACGTTTCACAAACATTTCAAATCAGAACTTGACTTGATTCAGCTTATGACGCCATGCTTCGGCATGCTTTAGGAATACATTGGCCCAACTTAATGTCTACTGCTAAACTTAAAAACTTCCCCTTCTGCCTCTGCTATTGCTCACCAACGTCAAATGTCTTTTTTAGGTCACATCGAAAGATCAAAGACGTATACCCCTCAACCGCTGTATGCCATCCTTCACTGGCAACCGAAGGAGATGCTTCGACGGGGCTATGAGGGAGTAGTATCTTTTCATAATGTTTTGAATCGTGAATTGTTTTATTTACAATTTTCTTTGTCAGCTATGTCTGACCGTGATTTGTGGCGTTCTTTGTGTAGCAATTAAATGTGTAAGGCGTAAGAGGGACGGCACATTACTATAATGTGACTGTCTATGCTACTACTACTAAATCAGAACCATTGATATCAATGATATGGTCGGGTTAAAATGCCTCTTCACGAATCACGGTAACATATTTTCTTTGTAAGTATTGTCAGCTGATGTCTATGCAAATGAAATGTATGTATGCAATATAAATAGTAGATCAAAGATCACGTATGCAATATATATATTTGCCATAGAAACGTGCTCATTCATCCTGCTAGGAGTTTTTACATTCAATCATTAAAGAACGGAAATGCGCATGCGCGTGTCACCCAGAAAAGTTTCAAAATGCTGGAGCTCTTTTTCTGTTGATTCTTCCTTAAAATATTGGACATTGCGGGAAACTGGCATCTCAAAATCGCTAATTTCAAGTTTTAAGCACATTTGAAAATTGAAAGTACAATTCACAAATAATTGTTATGAATTAGCTAGCATTTCCTTAGGCAAGAGCCTCTATCCCGTGTTCCGCTCCATGAAACTGAGAGTCGCTGCACTCGCTGTATGAAATGGAGTTCTGACGTAATGCACACAGGCTGACGGCGTTTGACTAGCATTTCCTCGCGAATATGCCCTTTACAAATTACAACCCTCTTATAGGCTTACAAATCTCGAAAATGTTTTCCAATGCTATTTACTAAAAAGTTTGATCGAGTTTAGTAGATCGAAGTATAGAGCCAAGCGAAAAGAATTGATTACAAGTTATTCTAATGAATTGACTGAAACATGTACTCATCAAATTATATGATTTCATAATTCCAATATTCGAGACCTACGTATACACTTTTATAAGAACCAATACTTTCGACTGAGACTCAACGTTCTTAATTTTTCATGATCTGCCAAGGATTTGCTATGAAAGCTTCTACCTCATATTCTTCGAAAGTGTCGCAGGAAAACCTTACGTGTCCAAGAAAACTACACTTTCCCGAGGCAGCTTTCTCGCTCGCCCCCTCCGTTTGGTTATTATTGTATAAGTAATATAAACAGGTGATGTTTTCAAGCGTCTATTTTCAAACATGGGTGCGGCAGGATAGACAAATTGCGTGGTCAAATTTTTTAATTGTCATTCGGAAAGAAATACTCAATTTAGATAAAAATTTAAAAAGATCTTGCTATTATCATGAAAACCCATGTGATATAAAGTCACGTTTTAATAATCAACATAAATTTATGTTCAAAAAGAATCAAGGGTTCTATTTTAGTTCACTGTGAATTTGAGGGTGATATAGATCAAACGGGATAATTATTCATCTATAATTAGAACTTTAGCTAATTGATTATCTCTATAAATATCGAGGCATTATTTCTACTATGACAAGTAATGGAACCAATGCCGAGAGATATGGACGTATATTCCACATAAGTTGAATTCACTGTAAATTAACAGATTTAGTGATGTTTATGTGCATCAAGACTCAAATGAATCATTCATTGCTACTATGGTATCATTGGCTATTGTTTGGAATTTATTCAACTAATGCCTTTAACAGAAATTATGGTATTGTAAAGCATGATTCTTCAATGACTAGTATGATGGAAACATCGAGATTTATTATGAAATCTAAAATTAATTGTATACACCGTTGTCTCATTATTAAAATCAAGTGTGATTTTATTAGTTATAATCATGATATGTACGAATGTATCCTCTATACTCGGAAGACTCAAATCATACCAAGAAAAAACAATCAAGAAGATCCACATAATAACCGTTTCGAAGTACTAGATTCAGAGGTATGTATATATATATGTATATAATCAAGCTCTAAGCAGATTCAGACGAATAATTTGCTTGTTTAAGTTGTTTCACATTTGTTTCACTCGTTCTTAGCAAACATAAATTTGTTCTGTAAGTCAAAAGTAAATCTATTCTTCTGTAATGTGTTGTAAGTTGTCTTACTGATTGAACATAGGGCTCAATGCTTTACAGAAGAGCTTTAAATAATATATAATATATAAAGTCAAAAATCAGACAATCATGTTTGCTGACTGTCTAACATGATTGTCTGATTTTTGACTTCATATTTTACATATTATATTCCTCTGTATTAAGTTTTCCGCTGCTAAAGCTGAACAAGGCAAAGCTATAAGATATTCAGAGCTGGAACCTTATGACAAAGTAATCCCAGTCGCAATAGAAAGTACGGGACCATTCGGCCCAAATGCCAATGATTTGATCACATACTTGGAAAAACTAAATAGCAATGACAAACAGCCACATCAATACATTCGAAAAAAAATCAGTATTGAATTGCAGAGAGAACAATTGCATTGCGTGTTTTAGGAACATTTCACGAACAAGCAACATTAGCCAGTTAAATTATTATTAATGTATATCTCTATATAAATTTAAGGAGCTGTAAAATAGAACATTTTAAAATTAGTTATTTAAGGTTTTATGAAATTTACATAGGTTACATTTATTCATTATTTGTTGGTTAATTATTATAATTTTACAAATTCCTCTGTATAACATCTCAATATTGTCTTTTTGATGTTTTGCAGAATTTCCCAAAGAAAAAAGGTGAGTTTAGTTAAAACTTAGCAACAAACAGGTTTAGTAGAATCATTTATACTCCCTTATTAATTCATTCAGCTCTTCAGCCTAACATGTTTGCTACACAAAAAACGCCACATCTTACTGCCAGTTATAACTGACTTCAAGAAACTTGTAAATAAGACAATTTACTATGCAAAGCATTATGAAAAGATACTACTTGCCCATAGTATTGTCGAAACATCTCCGTAGCTTCGGTTGCCAGTGAAGGATGTCAAGGACGTGAGGGAAGACCGGGGGAAGACCATGAACTTACTATAACATTTGAAAAACTATAAATATTGATCATGATGTGATATATAATGGATAGCGACAATATAAGGAGGCCTAACCTTGTACGCTACACCCGGAGGGTAACTTCAAATGGTTGTTGGTTGGTATACTCGGGGACGTTCCAATTATTAAGTGTACCTTTCCATGATCTTTGAAGGTTTTGAGGTATCTATTTCTGAATTTACAATACATTCTAGTTATTGATTTTCAATGAGAAAAAAATGTTGATGTAAACCCACGAAATTGTAACAATTTTCAGATATGCGTCGATAAGAAAATACTTTTTGTATACACTTTGGCCAGAAAAAAGTATTTGAGCCGGGCATAAATTTTGGAGGGCAAATTTCTGAATTCAAATTGGCACCTCTTATCCCTGAAATTTCATCATCGCTTTCTATGATATAAATCATATCTGTTAATTCACTCTGTCTGTTTTGCTTTTCTTCTATAGTGTACAAGAACTGTAACGATGTGCTTGAATCTATGAATGTTTCATGGAGTGAAATAACAGTTGCCATGCTTGTACCATTTTCACCATATTACACATACGTAAAATGTAAACACAATGTCGATGCCAATAGAGCTGAAATGATAGTATACCATGATAGTTATGAAACCGTTTACATGAACACACCTACAAGAAATGAAATCAGATATGATAAAAACATTGAAGAAATCATCTATTTAAAATCTCGATATGAATATTGTTATCAAACACTTAAACTTGAATGCAGAAACATGAAATTATTAAATGGTCTTGGTAAATGGTTAAATGTCAATAAAGAAGAGAGATTTCACTTTCCAATTAATCAATGTGAATGCAGTTCTACATCAGATGTAAATTGCTGTTGTCAAGACAACTGTGGTTGTAATACCGCTTCGTGGAAAACAAAAGAAGGAAAGTTAACCAATAAGAACGATCTACCAGTTACAGCGTTTATATTTAAAGATTTGGATGGACAGTTTCAAAATGGATCTTATAACCTTGGTCCATTAGTTTGCTATTGACTCATCACACAAAATTGGGTTTATAATTCTTGACTCCACACAGCCATTGATGACAATAAACGACATTTATTCGATCAATCTGATTTTTTTTCAAAATAATTTTATCTTTTTTTCTTTCCAATTTATAGATATACATTATTGAACTAAATTAAACTAACTTGAAACTTATGTTAAATTGAAAATTTCGTACACGCTATCTGGTTTGTTAATAATGCCCATATATAGATATGGCATTTGTTCTTTTTTTTATACATATACTTAAAACATTATTTAACTAAATTAAACTAACTTGAAACTTTGTTAAATTGAAAATTTCGTACACGCTATCTGGTTTGTTAATAATGCCCTTTTATAGATATGGTATTTGTTCTTTTTATACATATACCTATTCGTTGTAGCAGAAAACCTCTTGCTCTTTTATTCTTGGAAATTTCTATCAATAATCTGATTGGTGGTTTAGAGTTATGATGCCAAATCACCATAGCAAAACTAAATTCGAATATACAATCGATCTTAAACAATGTGAACTTGACATCATGTATGAGATTTTCCAATTTTATCATCGGGTGTTTTCAAATACATTTTATGGTCAAAATAGTCATGTTAATGTTTATAAAAGCCATAATTTGCTTATTATTTTATGTACTTTATATATACTTATTCACATACATTAATGTGCTAGCTATTACTGTTCCAGTCAAACCTGTTATAACGGTCACCTCTATAAAGCGGCCACCTGTCTATAGTGGTCACTCTAGCAATGTCTAAAATTGTATTTTCTATTGAATCAAACCTGTATATAAAGGTCACCTGTCTATAATGGTCAATTTATCTACCTCTTTTAGCCGGCTGTTATATACAGGTTTCACTGTATAATACTAAGCAATGGACTAACACTTCCTATATGAGTTATTGATATTTTGCGCACTCGAGTCGCTTCAGGAGAAAACTCGAAAGTAAAAATCACTCGTTCCTCCTTACATGCCCTCTCGTCCGCCAAAGATCAAATAGCTTAAAGGAAACTGTGCGCCAATTGCTTCACTTATAGTGTTACTCATACCGTCTGTAGTGCTATTTAATAAATATAAGATTACTTCATGGATAGTGGGTATTAATTATCTTAAAATACTTAACCATAGAACTTTGATGTTTTCCCTCGAGGCAACAGCAGGGTCACTGCAGCTAGGCTCATTATCTCAGTGTTGTCAATTTATTCTCAAATCAATTAAATCCCTAATCCCTAATGACTATTCATTCATACTAATTAAGCCCTTTCGTGAGTCATTTATTTTCTCGGGCTAATCAACGTTTTTGCAAGACAATATTTCAATTGCGTTGAAAAGATAGGTAAGTATCATTTTTCTCTTACGTGAGGAGCATCGTACGCGACATTTCAACTGATGACATTATTTAATAAAATAAGAACAGGTAGAGGGTCGATGATGGAACCTTGTGGAACAGCAGCAGGTATTTTAGCTCAAGCAGATATTACTTTTGGTCAGTTTTAAACTAATACTTCAAAGCTTCTTTATTCTACAGTAGGATACCGTTGACAATACTGTATCGAAGCTTTACTGAGATCCTAATACAATTGCTAACTTAATCCAACAATTGCTGAAAAGGACTTAACTATTTGAATATTGCGTTATGTACTATTTGTCTGCAATTAGTATAAAGAAAGACGCGATAGATCTTCCTGAATGAAAGCCATGATGGTATTTCTTACCTATGGTATGGTTAAATCCGGGGTTAAATAAATAATATTTATTTAAATGTATACCAAAATTGACACAGGAAGGGCTATAGTTCCATGCTTCTTGTATACGGGGTGGGGTCAAATATTAAAGGTTACCTTTTTCAAAATTCGTAAAACGCTTTAAGGGTATTCTTGCCAAAAACATTTTGTGAAGCTTAAAACATGGATTTCTTTATTTGGGTTACATTGTTGTTCCTGTGAGTTTGAGGTCCAATGCCCCAACAACTGTACTACGGCCCTACCGTAGTATAGTACAGTTTTTTTTTTTTTTTTTTATAGTATATTTTTAAGGCTTATAAACAACTTAATACATAAATAGCTAGTTCAACATATTTCTCATTACAATGTAGACCAAGACAATTTTGCGGTTGTTTCTTGAAGCCTGGCGATTCTAATTACTTTCGTCTGGTATTTGCTTTATCTAATAATTTATAGGCCAGAGCACAGCAGAAACGTACATATGTCAATGTTTGATCATTAGGCATCACCTCTCATACGTATATAAGTAATCATACTGATCAGATGATTTCAACATGACACAGCTGTCACGGTACTAGCCTGCGTGCAGATCTACCGTTTTATTTAGTTTATTCCATATGGCATTCTTGGTAAACGGTCTTAGCAAATCACAAAACTCTTCTTTGTAGTTTACTGCCATCGAAACACTTTTCGTGACATATTCCACTTTCCAAATTTCATCGTTGTGAAAATTCAAAACCGATTTGGTGATGCACAACTGATGTTTGAAAATGAGGTTTAGAAAAAATATATTTTTCAAAACAATTAGCGCTGTTCAAAAATGCCCTTTTAAGTTACGTTATTTATGATACTGGAAGGGATTGAAGGCATCGTAAACTTTCTTGAAAATATTCTCTTTGTTTACATATCGGATCGAGGCCATCATCAGATATCCGCTGAAATTTAATAACACAACGAAGCAAGAATAAATTTATTGTAGAAATTTGTACGAATTACCAATACAAAAAGCAATGACGAATATTGATGCAACGTTACATTAATATTGGTGTGAAACATGCATAAATTTTCTTTACGGTTCAATTTCTTCGTATGGTCGGGCCTCTCATGGCCACTTGTCTATGGTGGTCACTCTTGTAAAGCCCCGGCCAAATGACCTTTTTATTTCGCCAACATTCATCGGATTTTGTTGAATTCATTTTCGTTAACAGCGGTTGGTATTTTGAGGCTTGGAAATTAGTCAATCGAGCCCGCCAATCCTGAGTCAAGCTACATCGTTGTTGACCAATTAGAAGATGGTTCATATTTTCAACAAAATCCGATATATGTTGGCGAAATAAAAAGTCATTTGGCCACTTCGCCATGAACATCGGTAGAAAACAATAGAACTCAACAAAATCCGATGAATATTGGCGAAATTTTTAAATGTATTCAAAATCTAAAAAAATTGAAATTCAACATCAGCCAACAAAATCCGAAAAGGTGAGGGTGGCCAAATGACTTTTTATTTCGCCAACATTCATCGGATTTTGTTGAATTCTTGAATGTTGGCGAATTAAAAAGTCATTTGGCCGGGGTTCAATACTTGAAGTACATACATAAATACATACATATATACTCTTATTTCTAATCTGTGTTAATGACCTCTCATCTGTTGTAAACCATTCACAAGTTGTGCAATACGCTGATGACACGCAATTATTGTATGACTATGAAGCAAACAATTGCACCGCTCTATCAAAGCAGAAAAAGAAATAAATGAAGACTTGGCAAATAGTTATACGGATGGTGCTGCTCCAACAGCCTTCTAATAAAACAAAGAACAAATTGATTTTGTTAACTCAGCAAGAAACCTTGGTGTTGTATTTGATCAAAACAACTCCTTCAACCTTGGGGGGGTTGCCACTTTGGAAAAATGTGAAGTACCCGAAAAGTCCCAAAGATCCTTTAAAAGCTACTCAAATTGTTTTTAAAAACTTGAAAATGCTACCCAAAAAGTCCAGGGAGGGTACGTCCGTATAGGTTCTATGCTGGGATGTTCCATTTTTATGGGTAAAAATTCAACTCCAGTTTTAAGCTTTCAGCCTTCAAATTCAGTTTTTTCCCCAAATTCCAAATTCTCTAGAAAATCGAAATGGGACCCAAAACGTTTAATATTCTAAAATTTCCTACCCAAAAAGTATATTTCTCAGCTGGAATATGGACCCAACAAAAGTAGCACGTCCCCGTATAGCAGCAGTATGAGAGTTACTTCCCAGTCTTTTCCAATTTGCTGCCCAACAGATCTCCAGAAGGTTCAACGCAGAATTATAAACTGGTCTGCAGAAGTTTACAGTGATCGTCGCAAATTTGACTATATAAATAACGTATTTGATGACAATTACGATGGCCAAAATTGAGCATCAAATTATAATCCAGACTGCCAAATTAGCAAAGAAAGCATCGGAACATCAACTGGTAGACACAATGTCATCGTACTTTATACCATACCAGCACTCTCAAACTGCTATCGCTATTAGATCATCAATTTCTACAAAGTTTGTACTTCCTGCAATTAATTCAAATAGAACAAAGCGTCGTTTTTGATATTCCGGCCCATTGATCCTAAATAATCATCATGATGTCCTTGAGCTCAACAAATATCACTTCGGCATCTTCGGCATAACCTTAAAATAAAAACTTTTATCCTATTAACTAATTTATATATAGCCTTGTATAACAAAAATAACAAAAATTTACTTTATATTCATATATATATATATATGTTCAAGTTTTAACAACATTTAGACATCAAGAAACAGTAGCAACATAATTAAAAGTAAAAAAACATGTAAATATCTATAAATATCAATTTCTATAATGTAACAAAATGTTCATGTGTCTCAAATATACTACATATACTACTACTACTACTACATACATTATATATATACATACATACATACATACATATATACATACATACATACATACATACATACATACATACATACATACATACATACATACATACATACCTACATACATACATACATACATACATACATACATACGTACATACATACATACATACATACATACATACATACATACACACACACATACATACATACATACATAGGATGATTACAATTCCATATTCATGCTTCACAAATGAGTTGACCAAGGTTGACTATACCCTTTTCAAATGAATATGTTAAGTCAACCATTGAGATACTAGTAACCGGTATATCCTCCATATTTGCCAATCTTCCTTCAACTTTTCTCCATCGAAAATCATTCCGAGCACATGAGCAGGTATTAAACTGACAACAACATGTTCCTGATCCAAAACATTCACATGTCTCTTGTATGGGATAATATCTTCTTACTTGTCCATTAAAGTTTTCCCAACTTCCTAATACCATATTATGGCATTGAATCTTCATGTATTGTGAACAATGGTTATGAATAGATTTCAGATAACTGATCTCATCCTTATTTTTGTCATATCGAATATTGAGTGTAATTCCGCGATATCCCTGGAGTATTCTGTTCATTCTAGGATCATTCGCAAGAGAGAAAATCATTTCAGCTTTACCCGTTGAAGAGATACGGCGACATTTCATCCGAGTGCAGTATGGGTAAAATGGTATAAATATAAACACAAATATTTCCGTAGATCCAATATTTGTCATGTCACTCAATGCTTGATTGCAATTCCTAAAAACTGTAAATAAATTAACGATAACAATGAAAAAGATGTTAATTAATATATTGCAGCGAATTAAGATAGATAATTGTGTAAATTACTTTTTTCTTCTACTCCATTGCAATGCGTTAATCTCTAAAATATGAAATAAAAATATCCGATTAATTACATACATCATCATCATCATCATCATCATTTATTCAGAACCTTTAAGTTATACAAACTTTTTTTCAAAGGACTGATACAAATTAAACGATATAAAATAATTATATACTTACTATCTATATAGCATCAATTTATCCTTGCTCTCCTTGATTCATCCATCAATCGGTCCTGGTCAGAATTCTGAATAAAGGACATCGATGTATCGCAGCTATCGGTCCAATTCGCTACTCCCGATCTCAAATTGGTATCGGGCTATTCAGGATTTTCTCTGTCTGTCATAAATCTTACTTCATGATTAAAAATATCGACAGAAAAAGCAATCGTGAGAACCACGAATCATCAATCAGTCCTGGTCAGAATTCTTAATAAAGGACATTGATCTATCGCAACTATCGGTCCAATTCGCTACTCCCGATCTCAAATTGGAATCGGGCTATTCAGGATTTTCTCCGTCTGTCATAAATCTAATATAAATCATAGTCGTTAAAAATATCGACTGAAAAAGCAAATCGTGAGAACCACGAATCGCGGTGAAAACATTTTTGCAATTAAAACGATATCAATCACTAACAAATTGAAAAAGATAGATTCTGAGGCACCCGTTTGGATATAATAGCACTTTTTCAGCGCATCACAAGCCAGCCGTCTGACGTACTGAATATTTCATGGCGCCGCCACTGCAACATATAAGGCAAAGTTAGCATCTCGGGCAAATCGCACCCCATTGACTAACTCATATTGACTTAGCTATAACAGGCGAAGTCAGACGCCATGTCCCCTGAGTAGTACTGATGATGGCTAATGGCTAGAAAAAACACGTGAGATGTTACAATAATTTAGAACATTTTTGAAATGATTGAGCTTCTGTTCTGTATAAAGCTGGTCGTAAATACACAATACCAGTCTCAGCTTGTTCTTGAAATTTCCCCGTTCTGTTTGATTTCCGAACTGACGGTGGTGACACAGTGCAGGCCATTGAACAAAAATTATCAAAGTCGTTGGGAGCGTATTTCTCAATTAACGCTAAATTAAATAGTTGAAGTTTAGTGAGATTGATTCTCTTGGTGAGAATATATTTGATTGAAAAGTTGCAACTCTGAATGCTGAATTGTATTGAAGTGTATTGTAAATAGCATGCAACACTTGAGAAAGAAAAATAACAAAATACAAAAGTTTGTATAATTGCTTTCGATACTAGTGCAGGAAAATCATGGAACTATAAAACAGAATAATCCGAAATTATGAAGTTTTGAAATCTATACAAAAACTATATGACACACGAATGGAAATTAACTTGAAGAGGGTAAACTGCCCTAATAGTCTATATAAAGCTAAATTAGAATTGTGTTTTTTAAGTAGAGCAAAATGATAAACTCGGAGCACTTTCTTATATACGATACAGGATGACATAATAAATGCTAGATTCTAATGTCACATTAATAAAAAAGTTCTGATCGTGAAAAGGATAGGAATAACTTTAAGAAAAAAATCAGATCATTTTCAGCAAAATTAAAATTGAGTAAAAATGTTAAAAAGTCCAAAAGTGTAACAATTATTTTGGCATAGAATAACCTGAAAGTTTTTGTGAATTTTGAAATAGGTACCCTTTAATATTTGAACAAAGTTAAATCTTACCCTCAACTCCACGAGCTCTACCAATTGATTACTATCTGATACATCAGTTTGTGTCATCATTGGATTAGTTGTTGAAGTATAAAGATAACAATAATAATTGGAATTGGAACGTCCACTTTTGACATGACTACATGATGATTTTCCAATGACGCAACGATGTACACAAACTGTTGGTGAATTTACTTGTAGCGTAGCTATCAGCTTTACTTTTGGATGAGGTGTAAATTTTGAATAGTATTTAATGCTTATAACAAAATTATTCTTTATCATATTGAATATGAGTAATAGTTTTAAAATCTCCATTTTATTTGACGAAACCCGATGAATTACATATACTGCTTGAGGAGGCTAACACGTCAACAATTGCACTGACCGTATATTGTCGAATATCGCGAAAAGGTTGTTTAGTGGGGAATCATACTCTTGGTAAGAAAATGTTTGATTGAAAAGTGGCAATTTTGAGTATTGAATTGTATTGAAGTGTATTGTAAACAGCAGGCGACACTTAAAAGGAAGAAAACATAACAAAAAACAAAGATTTGTAGGACTGCTTTCGATACTATTACAGGTATAAATCATAGAAATAAAATAAAACTAAACCAAAATTTTGAATTTTTGAAATCTCTATACACACTATATGGTATTCAACTTGTATGAAAATTAACTTTTCAAGTGAAAACCGCTATACTCTCTATAAATGTAAATTAGAATTGTGATTTTAAATAGAGCAAACCCAGCAAACACGGAAACGCTCCTGCAACGCTCTTGATCTTTCCTAAAGGCACGCAGAAGGTTATAGGGACGTTCTTCGGAACGTCCACCGACATCATTCCTTAATTTTGTTTACGGGCTGTAACGTTTCTAACAGGGAACGTATCACAATGAAACGAAGTTGAATTCGCAAACGAGTGGGCTCTGTGGGCAAACGAGTTGCAATATTAATTATCTTGGAATGCTATTTAAGTTTTGCTGCAAAACTTCCATCTTTGATAATATAGGGTCAATGTGGAGGTCATCATCATCATCTCAGTGTTGTCAATTTCTTTTCAAATCAATTAAATCCCTAATGAATAAACATCATAATAATCAAACCTTTATGACACATTCACTTTCTCGGTCTAATCAACATTTTTTCCAGTCAAGAGATGGATTGTGTTGAATAGAGAGAAAGTATCATTTCGTCATAAGTGAGGGACATCGGTATTTGGTTGGACAACAAATGTCGAATGAAGTGCAACTGATGAATTCATTCACGAAAATAAGGAACAGTAGAGGGTCGAAGATAGAACCACGTAGTTACAGGTTTGTCAATACGATATCAAAGCTTTACTGAGATCCAATTTACTGTCTAAACTATTGAAATTTTACGTTATGTAGTATTTGCCTGCAATTAGTAGGAAGACTCGGGGATTAGGTGAATGTGTACCAATATTGACCATGGAGACTATAGTTCCAAACTATTGGTATACGGGAACGTTCAAATAATTAATAAAGGGTACCTTTTTCAAAAGTCCGTCATAAAAAATATTCTTAGGGTCTTCTTGGCCAAAACATTTTTTTGACGTATACTTCTTACGTTTTTTGCTCAAAGTATTTTTAATTTTTTAGTTTAGGGTTGTGAATAATTAACTTGCATTAAAGTTTCAATATGCAGATTTCAAAAATTCACAATATTAATTTCTTTTGTCATTCTAATGATACATATATATACCTGTAAAAGCACTTATCCAAGCTTTTGCGTTTTACTATTTTCTGCAGGATTTTCTGTTCTCAATTGTCACATGCTTTTCACTATATGCATTTCAGTGCTCAATCAACGCTTCGATATATCATATATCATTTTTAACCTAAGAGAATATATTTAAAGTTGACATGCACTATTTTTATATAAGAACCAGTAATTCTTGGCTGAGGCTTAGTGTTCTTATTTTTTCATGAATTGAGCCTCAAAATGTTCTTAACCTGTTCTTAGCTCAGAAATTTGTTTCTCTAAATTCTATGTTTTATTAAAAACAGTACTACTGTACAGCGCAGTACTGCGCATGTAACTTTCATGGCTCATACAATACAATACTGTATCTAATAATGCTTATTTCAAGAAACTCATTTCTTATTTCAAGAAATTGCTTTTTTATTTCAAGAAACTCTGTTCTTATTTCAAGAAACTGCTTTCTTCTTTCAAGAACTGCAGTCTAGTAATGACCATATCTGTTCTTGATACAAGAAAGTTGATTCTTATTCTGAGAAAGATTCGACAAAAATATTCTTGTTGCAAGAAGATACGATTTTCATTTCAAAAAAATCAATTCTAAGTAAGAATCTAGTTCTTGGTATATGGACAACACCTTTTTTATTGAAACAAGCAAAATTGTTCTTGTTTTAAGAAAACAATTCACGAAGAATCACGTTTTTGTTGCGTGCAGCTGCAGTATTTAAGCTGACATTGATGGCGTGGAAATGTTTTGAAATCATATTGCTATGATAATATCATACATTTATTTATGCGTTCATACTGTAGCATTTATTTAATGTTCAGGTTTTATTATTGTTATTGTTGAGGATTTAAATGTTTGTATTCTAAAAATAATAATAAAAACTATGAGCCTCGAGATGTTCTTAATATTTATATTAAATTATTAGCAATTTGAGCATCAGTGTTCTTATAAACTGTGTTCTGCTAAACAAAAAATTCAGGGGTGGCACCAGGATTTCCATGACGAGGTGGGCTGACATCTCCGACGGGGAGGCTATCTCAAATTTTCACGTTACATAGGAACAATTTGGCAATAGTCTCTAATACTGGAAGTGGAGCTAACTCCTAATGTTTTTAGCCGATTTTTTTCGTAATGTCCTAGATGTTTGTTGTGGCTTTGCAGGGTCTTCAGTATATCAAACCAGTGTCTATTTTACGAAATATGTTAAAAAAAATTTCCACTACACGCTACATATTAGAGTACACTACACAGTGTCTCTAATTGTTAAAAGCTTTTATTGTATACTTTGATTGGCAATTAAGTAAATTAATAATTGATTATACAAATGAATATGTGTATTATTAAATACATAGACAGCTGGTTTGGAAACGCAATATAGTTCACTATATACCGATTCATTTGTTAACTTGGTTTAATACTGTAGACCGATTATGATAGATAAAAATATATGGAGTAAAGCATTATTCCAACAGACGTTGAAGCATTACATAATGGCAGTTACTTTACATTGTTGAAGTCACCACTATATGGCATTATATCTAGCCTACTATATATAATTCAACGATAAGTAGATAATTGAGTTTTATTAAATACAATGGAGATTATAAAACTTTTACTCATATTCAATGTGATAAAGGTTTATTTTGCGATAAACATTAAATATTATTCAAAAGGTATACCTAATTCAGATGAAGTAAAGCTTATTAAGATATCTATGTTGCAAGTACAATCACCAACAATGTGCGTACATCATTGCGTCATTGGAAAATCATCATGCAGTCATGTCAAAATTGAACGTTCCAATTCCAATTATCAGTGTCATCTTTATACTTCAACAACTAATTCGAGGGTGACACAAATTGATGTCTCAGATGATGAAATCAATCATTCCAGTAATCAATTGATAGAGCTCGTAGAGTTGAAGGTAAGAACCGTAATATTTAATTTCTGAAATTTAAAATGATATGAAGTCAACATTGTATATTTTACATTTGAGGCAATTAGATCAAATGTTGGCTTCATTTGGCCGGGGCTTTCGCTCAAATGGTACCGGAATAGTAAAAAATTGTATCGGTATACCGCTGGCTTAAAGGTTCCCTTGTTTATCCGAGGGTACCAATGCAATTGTGGTTGTATAATAGGTTCTATCTTCCCGGTGGTAGCCGATTTTCCCCTGTTGGCTGCTAGAATCCGCAATACATTAACTGGTTTTCGAAATGTAATGTAATGTAATTATTTGACATGAACTAGAATACTTACAAATAGGTACGTATTTATGTCAATTTTTGCCCGAAAATGACGAGGAAGAACGTTGTTTCCACCTTGTTATAATGAATACAATGGTAAATATACAGTATGGATATAATATGTATAACATAGTTAAATAAAATAATACTTACTGAAAATAGTTATTTTTATTTTTTAATTTAATAATATTATTATTATTTATTTTTTTATACGTTTTTACTTTTTTGAACAGATTAAATATTAATGATTTAAAGTCATTAGTGATAGGCGTAACATATTACGGTAATTTATCACAAGTGATGCGCTTGATCTCAAGCGCATCACTGTGATAAATTACCGTATTTGTAAATAGATGGCTCTGGCTTGATCAATTAGGTATGTAATTGTATACAGTATGTATTGTAGATAAAACAATTGTTTCGTCGTTACGACTTTTCTTTATTTTCTAATGAGTACGGGCAGAGTCAAATACAGTTAAGACTCAAACAAACACAATCCATATCCATTAATAGTACATATAATTCCCACAATTGAAATAATACCAAGTTACTGTAATGTTGATTATAATTGTCTAAGTCTAAGTGGTTTTGAACGTTATTCCCATACTGAATAATAATAGGAAACAGCGTGTTATTTATACTAATTTACTACATTATTAAGCATAATCTATAATTACTTACATTTGATGGTCTCAGCAAAACATTAATATACATTTACATCATTTTCTATAAGTATACAATTTGGATAGTTTACATCAGCATTTTTCTAATTATACAACTTCACGCAGTGCTCTATTTTTAACTAAATAACTATGATGTCATGTTTTATTTATCTATTTATTGAACACATTTAACAATTGATCTAAACAATAATTTCTATGGAAATACATCTAATTACTTAATCAAAACAACAATTCTAATAAATTTATTTTAAATATTGCATTTCAAGTCCACTTTAATTTTGATTGATGCATAAAGTAAAATACCATAAAAAGGAATGAATACTTTACGAAGTCCACATAAAATGAGTGTCTCATATTATATTGTAAGGTTTTATGGTGCCTATTCAGCGTTCATAAAACATGATGATCCATTTGATATGTAGCGTTATTATTATACGTAATAGTGAAACTCGTGTACAATAATATGGTCTTGGATTAATATGCTACTTCTTTTGTTGCTGACATATAATATTCCGTCCGTTTGTTTGATTTCAAGGAACAGCAAGATGTGAGTCTATATTTTATTGTCCTATGAAATGAAGGAGACATTAAGAGATTACAATAAGCATTAAATCACGGGGAATTACAATAATATATATATATATATATAGATATACCTATCATACAAACGTAAAATAGAAATAACAGTAAATATTAACCTTGCCTTGTCTCATTAAACTTCTTGGCAGCAAGAGCCTGCGAAAGATTGAGCTAGAATTTGGGCACGTAGCTGTACTGTTACATTACATTGAATGGATTTCATTATTTTGGTTTTTACTTGAAAATGAAC